>CM023481.1:170623895-171027021 GCA_013339685.2 Hyalomma asiaticum | reverse complement strand
CAAAAAATTTTATGCCAATGAAATGGCACCATTTTAATGGGTGCTTTCAAATGGTGTATTGATCCAGAAGGGCGAAGCAAGCCTTGCAAGAGAAATGGGCAAGGTGCACCTCAAAGTACCTATGGCTCTTGCGAGGAAGGGTTGTTAAGGGCTATTTTTTTCTAGGTTCAACTGGTTGCAAAAAGAAAACATCAAAACTATTTTATTTAGAGCATTTAGACACTTTCCAGCTACCACACTACATGGTTGCCGCTCCGATAGAGGCATTTGTCATAGTGTAGTACTATCCTTGTCATAGAAGGCCTGTGCTTTCAGCCAATTCTGTACACGGCTCACTCTCTTCAGATCCTTGTCCGTGTGCCCTGCTTCAAAATTACTGTATCATTGCCTCACTTTCCTTTCATACATAATATTATACCACACACATTACTCGCTAATCAATGAATTTTGGCTGCATTACACCCCTCAGCATGTAGAAATCGAATGACATTGCACACTTCATGCTGAGCAGGAAGCTCTATTGATTGAGCCATGTCTACATGGTCACTTCATTCTCAGAATTCACAACTGCGATCTCATGTGATCGACGGTCATACTGGGAACTAGAGCTGTGCGAATAGAAGAATTTTGAGTGTGAAGCAAATCTGAATATTACTGTTTGAGTTTGAATAGAATATTCTTTTAATACCACATCAGATTACAAAGAAATGTAGTGAAAAACAGGGGTAACATAATATTGCATGGCTAGTGTAGTGCCACAGTGTCGTCCCTACAATAAGAATGGTCAAGTCCTAAAGAACAGTCCAACAAAGAGCTGTGAATATGCATGAGTTAGCTTCGCCGCAGTGTGTGAATGTTAAGCTTCGCTGCAGTAAACGAGTGTCAGCTTCACTCCAGTAAACGAGTGCTAGCTTCGCCGTAGTATGCAAGCGTTATGTGGCGAAGCACACTACATGTAGGAATAGGCCACTAGTCTTAAGTTGCTAACTTCCATTAGTTTGAATAGTAAAATTTCAGTGCATATCGAATCGAATAGCAAATGATATTTGAAAAATATTGGAATATTTGCACACCCCACTAGAAATGCTAGGCTACACATATGCACACAGTGTTGAAACACCTGTTTACACGGTGTGGCGCATAGACGCCAACAAGAAAGAAGTTTGTGGGAGCGCGCGTGCCACGTTGATACGTGGTATTAGTGTGAGAGATTAGAAGAAAAAGAAAAGAAGAATTGAAGGACAAGTGGACACACTGTTTCTTTTCTCAAGGCTTGTCCATCCCAGATGATGAAGCCTGCTCTTTCATCCAAAAACGCTCTCGCCTTTACACGTAGCATCATCAAGTCTTCACTGTGGCTTTGGTTTTGTATTTGATGGGACTTAAAAAAAATAATAGCCCTCTGGCAATGGCCTTTGATGATCAGGGCATAGAATAGTTACAACAGTGTTACGACCAATGTTGCAATGGGACCAGCACCTGTGTGGAGATAAAACAGTTTTGAATTCCACTGCGGTTTTGATTTCATGACAAATTGTACCTAGAAAAAAAATGTATCCCTTGCAGCTACGCCATACAATGCAACTTCTCTTTAATCAGCTTCATTGCAAAGCGTTCCCTTAATGCAATGGGAAATGCTACTAATGGAGAGAACTGATGACTGCAGTGAAACACACTACCAAAGTAATTAGCTGTGTCTGTATAAAAATGGTGCTACATAAATAATCAAATTAAGGGAATTAAAGGGGCCCTCTAACACTTTTCAAGCACCCGTTTTTATTAGCATGTTGCATAAACTGAAGGACGAACAGAGAAATGCTGCAAAAATGACATGATAGGAGCCCGCAGTACGAAGGTTTTAGGTGGACAACATTCAAAATACAAGCAAAAGACGCAGACCTTCAACTCGAGTTTTGCAGGAACAGGCGACTGCATTTCACTCAACACATCATACGTAACGCACAGCCAGTGGAATCGGCTAGAAGGGCCTACATAGGGGAATGTTGTCTGTTCTTTCCACTGTACTGGTTATGCTGTTGCCATAGCAGCAAGCGTGGAGCCTGAACTTGCCGTGTTGTAAGCTACTGGCTTCTCTGATGTTCAATGGAAAATCACACAAAATGAAAACAAAGCCAAGGTTACCGTGTTTTCCAATGTAATGACGTCACCACTTCTAATTTTACTTTTGTCCAATGACAGCCTTGCGGAGTATGTCATCACTTCTACCGCAAATAGTTCTGGCGAGCACCACTATGTAGGCGTTGATATGGTCGGCAGCGATGTGGCGAGTCGACTTCATGCACGATTAAAATATTAAATCAGTTGATGTGGGTGGCTTGACTGATATGGGTGGTTTGACTGTCAATTGAACTGTACCCAGCCATCTGCCTACACAACCTGCAAATAAAAAAATGGTTGCAAGAAAAGCATTTGAGGGTTCCTGTAAAGAAAGGAGAAAATGTCATTTACTGCTGACTACTCAGACTGATTTGTGTGGATGGCCAACACCTGAACAGTGGTCTGCAATGCAGGTGGTAGCAGTAAATGCCCATGAGAGAGAATAATGAAAGGTATATATATATATATATATATATATATATATATATATATATATATATATATATATATATATATATATATATACACCCGGACCGCATTATAATGAAGTTGAAGGGTTACACAAGATTACCTTGTTATATCGGATATTTGTTATAACCATTACTGCCCCTAACCACTTTTATTTGCCACTTGGGAGCGAAAATTTTAATGTGCAAATAAGACAGCACTGTAGAGCGCGGTAACGCTATATAGAGCCACACATGCGATGAAGTTTTATAAACAGCAGTAAAAATCTACTCATCAGTACCGTGCGAATCAGCAGCCTGTGTGACAGGCTGTGCTCTGTCGCTGCGCGATTGTCTTTTACTTCTGTTTTGCGCACTTATCCACATTACTTCAAAACCGGAGATAACATGCTAATCATGAACGAGCAGCACATGGCAGCCAAAACCTAGCGTGCAGTCTTTGCCGCTACAATGCACACAATGTGTAGGCCAACCAAGGGCCAATGATAATCGCGGTGCCGGCTAGGCTTGGCCGGTTTGCAGTTCCCAAGGTCACTACATCACCGATGCACTCTCGGAGGCCACACCCTGTCACACCCCCAGGCTCACCAGCATTTGGTAGCTTTCTCAGGTGGCCCCGCCACGGTGGTCTAGTGGCTAAGGTACTCGGCTGCTGATCCGAGGGTCACGGGATCGAATCCCGCCCGCGGCGGCTGCATTTCGATGGAGGCGAAATGTTGAGGCCCGTGTGCTGTGCGATGTCAGTGCACGTTAAAGAACCCCAGGTGGTCGAAATTTCTGGAGCCCTCCACTACGGCGTCTGTCATAATCAGAACTGGTTTTGGGACGTAAAACCCCACAAAACAACAACAACAGCTTTCTCAGGTGGCTGTAACGAGGGAAGTGGATGCATTAATTTCTCACCACAGCAGGCAAGCAACGCCACACCATCGCGTTTGTCCCTCACACCTATACTGGCGGCCGTCAGCGCAGTTAGCATGACCTTCGAGATTGTCATGATCGATCTCGGAGGCCATGCTTTGAGATGCTGCTGCGAGAAAAAGGAAAAAGCAGGGATGGAAGTGAGGAAGGTACTAGAACAGAGGAAGGCAGCAGCACGTATTGGCGTGCACCACCGCTTGCACCCGGCTACGTGCGGCAGTTTCATCGGGCCACGTGATTTTCTAATCGCCGCGCCTAACAAAAAAATGATTTTGGTGGCGCGAACGCGCGCCGATTTTCGGTTTCAGAGACGATTTTAGTTTATTATATCTATTGAAAGGTCAATTTTACTTCATTAAAACAAGGTTTCAAATGCTTGTCTATGGGGACTTAAAGGAAAATTTTATTTACCTCGTTATATATGCATTAGTTCATTGTATCCCATTACATTATACAGTAGAACCCCGCTGTTACGTTCCCGGCTGCTGCATTTTCCTGGCTCTTACGTCGTTTTGGGCCAGTCCCAGCATAGCTCCCATAGGATTCAATGCATTAGGAACCCCGCTGTTACGTCGCAGTGTGAGAACATTCCCGTATGTTACGTTGCGAATCGACACTCCAAGCGGCAACTGCAATATTGACTTTTCACATAGCTTGACTTGGCTTGACTGTATTAGCTGCACAACGGGCGACGCCCATTACGTTTCCGGCTTCCGCCAGCAAAATTATGGCACAGATGTGCAAACTGTTTGTGACGGAATCGCGTACGTGGTTACGTTTCCATCGATGGTGCCGTTGTCACCTCCGAGGTTTTCTCTGTCGACGAAATCGTAGCCGAGTATGCCGATGCGTGCACTGAAAGCGCTAGCACTGAAATAAAATTGTGTGTCGTTCACCACTTCTCTCATTTTTCCATTTTTCCCGTTTCTCGGCTCTTACGTTTCCCGGCTCTTACGTTTATTTTCTACGGTCCCGTGAAAAAAGTATCAGCGGGGTTCTACTGTAATGAGGTTTGAGTGTATATATTTACATATGTACAATGGTGCAACTAGATCTGAATTGCAAATTGCTTGCAGAGTGACCTACCTGAACGAGTTTGTCACTCGGCCCCACAAACTGGCTCTTGTGGATCGTGGAACAGCCAGGTTATGAGAGTTCACTGCTTGAGTAATTGGCAGTTTTGCAAGTTGCTTCCTGCAGATGAGAGGTCTTATGTGTCAGAGAAGTGCTATTGGCTGGCAGCCCACGTGTGCAGTATTGGCCTTGAGATCGAACACAGTTGTCGCTTAGCGGTGAATGGATGAAGTTCCCAAGTGTGGATAGTGTCTTGCATCATCTGCTAGCCACTGCGCTTTTACATGCACGTGCACAGCACACATATTCCTCAATATGTTTGTTACCCTGAGCCGGTGCAGTGTTCAGTGCTTTCATGCATTCTTATCCAAGCTTAAATGTATTAATTATAGTATTATTTGGCGTTGCATTGCAGTCTTTGTTCTTTCTTAAAATCACTGAGCGCATGTGTCGTGAACGTCCTTAGCGTCCTTCTGCATGAAACATCAACATGTAAATGCAGTGCTACAGCGATATTATCTCGCGATATGTGATTGTGAGCATGACGGAATATAGCAGATGTTTTTCACTTGAAGAGCACATCTTTTTTTATGTGCATAAAAAAATAAACCTTTTTTGGTCACGGTCACGCAAGTAATCATGCGAAGAAAGTGATGTGTTTCTTGAGTATTAAAACGTTTACTTAGTAGAGGCGCGTGACAAATATTGTGATAGTCCTGAGGTGTTGGTGTATACAGTCATGTAGCTTGATTGAGCCAGTTAACTGTCTTGCGTAACTGCCCCACTGCATGCAAGGCATTTAAGTGGGGACGTGGCAATCGGAATGCTCAATCTGGTCAAAACTTTCCATTTTTTTAATTATTTTTTTTTTCATGATCCTGGGACCTTCTTTTACCATGTGGTTGAATATTATAATGAAATGCGCGGTAGTAGTAGGGAAAATGCCACTTTATCTATGTGTTGTTATCCAAAACCACAAGAAAATCGGGCTTCTGAAAGTGCCGCCATCTTGGCATCATCGTAAAAAGGAGAGATCGAACCTGAGGATAGTCACACCGTCGTGTTTTTCCAACAAAAAATACAACCAGCAAAAATGAGCAAGAAGTTAGCTGCTCCAGGTTAACATTTGACTGTTTTCATGAAATAAAACTTTGAGCTCAGTTTTCTCAGCTTCCTTTTTTTTTGAGCAGTTGCTGTCAGTCATCCCAGTGCCATTTCATAACTAATGAAGCTAAATTCATTCTGTTTTTTATCACTTAGATCCTGAAACAATAGTGAGTGCCGTAAAGCTATTCATTTCTACCTGCACGTCACAGAAACTTTTATAAGTGTATTTTTGCAAAAGTTGTTAGTAAGAAAATATGCCGAGAACATTTAAAAAAATTTTTCTGTACTCATTTGGACATTAAAAAAATCTATGAACAGCTTTACGGCACACAGTGGGCCTTAGTGTATATGCTTAAGTAAAAATGGTACTGCATTTTTGTCTAATTAACCAATTAATTAGGGGGTGACTGTAAGAGTTTATAAAGCAATGTAACTCAAAAACTATTATAAGAAGCTTAAAACCGATTTCATTTAAGATATCACCATAGAAAACTACATCAGTGTGCCAAATTTCATCGGTTTATACCCATAAATAACAAAGATAGTTTTCATTGCCACGTCCCCCCTTAAGTGTGCTGAAAAAAAAATTAGACAGAGAACCGCCGAGGAAGTCAAGACTGTTCAGCAGAGTGATGTCAGTGCCCCATTGAGTGGTATATCACGCTTCCTTCAAGTGCAATAAAAATGTTCTGTGTGCTTCCTGCACTAACGTGAGATTATAGGATGCGTGTATTGCCGTTTGACTGCAATTAATGTTTTTATTTAGTTATACAACTGCCTCAAACCACTCACAACAGAGCGCCGCTGTGTATATTTCAATGGCGCCGGCGAACGTCTATCCACACTCACGCAGTGACGGTGCTGCCATCTACATGTCAGTCTTGAGGCCAATAGCAGCTGGTTCTTCCTACAGCATCTTGAAAGCACAATGTTGCAGGAGCAAGTGTTCAAGAGTCTCTCTCTACTTCCCCATATTTGTTGCAGGTGTGTAGGTAGCAATGAGACCGAGGTGTTGCCTTTACGCTTACTACATCTGCATGTGGCTTAAGATAATTGATGTGGCAATAATGGGCAGCTTCTTCTCACATGCGATGCATGGGTACTAGTGATTCAGGACTATCGATAGCACTATCGATACTATCGATGGTTGAGTCACTATTAACTATCGATGGTAGGAAGAACTATCGATAGCACTATCGATGGTATTATTGATAGTATACTACCAGGGAGCGGGCGTTTTCGAATCGAACCAACGCAGGACGCGCCAAAGCTTGTTTGATTGGTGAACTAAGCGAGCGATTGTCGACAAAGCCAGTTGGTCCTGCAGCTGAACCAACTAGACAGCATGTGGTTCATAAGGAAGTTGCGACAGGAAGCCGAATTCTGCAGTTCCTTGAGAGGCAACAACTGGAGCCCTCAACTACCACTTCAAACGCAGAACTAATGGTTCGCCAGTACTTAGAGTTGCCTCCAGAGGAAAGGAAGAGCAATCTTTTAGAATTCTGGCACTCTTGGCAATGCGGAATAACGCCGCTCTTTCAAATGGCTAGGAAGTACTTGTGCATCCCAGCAATGTCAGTACCTGTAGAACGCGTGTTCTCCGCTGCTGGACAGATCATTTCAAAAAGAAGGAGCAGGCTAAAGGGAGAGAAGGTTGACATCTTGTGTACCTTCACCAAAATGCTTGGCTTACAAATGATACTTAAATTGAACGGTTTAGCGGTAGCGGCAAGGAAGCCGTTCATGTCAAGGAACTGCAAGACATCGAATTTATGTTGCGTTTTGTGGTTTAAAATAAAAAAAAACATACACTTAGCTTTGCTTGTAAGATTTGACTGCTTGGTTTTGAGCATTAATTTCTTAGTGGACATGTTCCGGTGTTTTCACTGAGGTAATTTCATTCACAAAAACATTGCTCATAAATGAAACAAGCCGAGTACTGCGAATAGTAGCCTATTGTGACTGTTAGAACTATCGGTAAATGCACTATCGATAGTATCAATAGTTCTTCTTTAAACTATCGATACTATCGATAGTCCATTTAACGATAGTTCTGCATCACTAATGGGTACAGGTGCGACTGTTGTAACTGTCATTGAACAATGGCACTTGACTGTTTAGGGAGAGCTTAATGGGCAGAAGTCCGTGGGTGTTAGTAGCTGCCAGCTCATTGATGACCACCCCCCCCCCCCCCTCTTCCTCCTATTCCACTGTGCCTTTTCTGTTTCTTCTTCTTTTTTTGTTTTTGTCATCTGCTTCCCCTTTTTCTTTGTTGTCGTTTTTTTCCTTGCCCTCGTTCATGAAAGCACAGCCAGTGGCTGGCAAAATATAATATGACCTGAAAGACACTGATCAGAGTCATGGAAGAGAGTACGAAATGCTCAGCCATCTCGCAAGAGCCAGTGGTCGATGCCACTATCTCTCCTACCATGTTGGAGCCATGGCTGAGAATGTGAGATGCTGTAGTGGTGTGCACGTTATCGTACTATACGGTCCAAGGTGTCTTGAGGTGATGACGACGATGAAGAGACACTACGGTGACATCTGGTGAGCTGGGGGACGGAATTAGCACCTTGAGAAAAGGCGAAGCAAAGAGAAGAGAAAAGAGGACGAAATCCCCCGTAGTGGGCAAGAGCCAAATAACAAGGAGAAAAGAAAAGAAAGAAAAGTTGCAGGCCGTACGAGCTGGTCGGGAGCGCGTCCCGAAGCACGACTGCAGCATTGTGTCGCCTCGGCTACCTCAGCCTGGCTTTCTTGGCCAGGAGCCTATTCAGCTGCCCGCTACCGCTGTGCTGAGACCAGTCTTGACCGTTCGTTTGTTGTCCGGCGACAGGCCGGGCCACGCTACCGAGTCATCCGCCCTGTGTGCAAGCCAGACTCGTCTGCACCGCCACTGTGTTCACCGACCCGTCGACCTTGCATCGGACCACCCGGTGAAGTCCTACAAACTATTTTCGCGTCAGGGACTATATAACTGAACAGAACTCTTTAGTGGAACTTAGAACATTGGCTGGGGACAATCAGTGTTTTTTTTATCATTGCGTTAATAGAAACCCTTAAAAATGCAAATGGCCTCGTCCTTCTCGGCAACGAGCCTTTTCCGGCCGTTGCAGTGATAAGCCCGAACCACATATCAACCATCACAATTGGCGTCCGCGACTACAGGACGACGAAGCCGTTTGCATTGAGCAGAATTATTTGCTGTTATGATGAGTCATCAAGAGCTTATAACGCTGGCTGAACGCATGGGGCTGCACGGACCAGAGTTAAGGGCATGGGTAGACGAACAGTTGGACCGAGCGCACGAGGAATCGGTGAAAGCGCGTGAAGAGCGAGTCGCGGAAAGGGAGGCGGCGAAAGAACGTCTGGAGATGGAAGAGAGGGCTCTTCATTTGCGACTCCGACTGGTTGAGGCTGAACGTAGCGGAGAACAAATGGTGCGTGATCAAGGACCTGAAAGAAATCGAAGCCTATCGAGCGTGATAAACCCCCATAACTTGATCCCAGTGTTCAACGAGGGTCATGACGACCTGGATGCGTATCTTAAGAGGTTCGAGCGCGTAGCCGTTGTCAATTAAGAGTGCCCTGAGGAGAAGTGGGCTACAGCTCTTAGTTTGTGCCTCAGTGGGGAAGCCTTGAAAGTCTTTGGTTGCCTGTCACCAGCAGAATCCCTGGATTACAATAAGACAAAAATGGCCTTGCTCCAGAGGTTTCGCTTTACAGCCGAAGGCTATCGGGAGAAGTTTAGGCAGAGCAAGCCCGAAGACGGCGAAACGGGTAAACAGTATGCAGCAAGACTGCAGAGCTGCTTTGACCGTTGGCTGGAAATGTCGAAAACGGTAAAGGACTTTGAATCCGTGCGCAACCTCATTATGGCTGAACAGTTCTTAAGTAACTGCCACGGTCGTCTTGCACTTTTCCTGAGGGAAAAGAAATGTAAGACCGTTGAAGAAATGGCATAAGCTGCTGATACCTGGTTAGAGGCTCCAAACTAACGTGTTGATTTTCCGGAACAAGTCCGAAAACAACACTCCCAAGGAGCCAGATGTATGCACTTCTACTCAACCTCAGCTCAGATGTTTCGTCTGTGATCGACAGGGGCACAGAGCATCTGATTGCCGTGCGAAGCCAAAACGACTTTTCTGTGCGTATTTTCGTAGACCAGGACATGACGCGAGGGTGTGCCCGAAAGGCGACAGTAGCTCAAAGAAGGCGGCGTCTTGTGTCGTGTCACCTGGGGATAAATCGGCATCAACCAAATGGACTTACAACAAGATAAATACTTCGCAAGTGCGCTCAGAACGCTTACAACGACAACAGCAGGAAACTTGCCCGTATTACAGGGAGAGGTTTTCGGCCACAGCGTCACTGTCTTGAGGGATACTGGAAGCAACACGCTTGTAGTGCGATGTTCCCTGGTTCCAGATTTCGTGCTTACGGGTACTACCGCATCGATTGTATTGGCCGATGGCAGTTGTGTCGAGTTACCGGAAGCAGAAGTAGAGATTCTATCGCCTTATTTCTCCGGGAACGCGATAGTCAAGTGTATGACATCGCCACTTTATGACGTCATCATAGGAAATGTTCCTGGCTCCCGTGACGCTAACGACCCCGACACAACGTGGAAGGAATCAGCAAACCAGAGGAAAGCGACCGCTAACAAGATGCCAGTGTGTGGTGTAAACAAAAAGCAGGGATGCGGCATGCGTGATTTCCGTATGGTTGTTCCCTCAAGCAAAGGCCAGCAGAAATTGGCGAATCTGAAGTTTAACAGCTGGGAAATGACGCAGCAGTCCTTTCGCCAAGAACAAGAGAAGGACGAGACATTAGAAGCGTGTAGAGCAAAAGTAGGCACGATAATTCGAGGCAAAGGCTCCGCACACCATTAATTTGTTATGGAAAAAGGAATCTTTTACCGCAGTTACCACCTGACCCCAGGCAGAACGTTTCAACAGGCGGTGGTTCCAAAAGCCTTGCGTGTCCATGTGTTGAAGTTGGCTCATGAATCTCCGATATCTGGACACCAAGGTATCAAGAAAACAAAGGACAGAGTTTTGGGATCATTTTATTGGCCTGGTGTACAGGAGGAGGTGCGAAGATACGTGAGATCGTGTGACGCATGTCAGAGGACATATCCGAAAGGCAAAGTAGGAAAAGCGCCTCTTGGACGTATGCCATTGATCGACACGCCTTTCGAGAGAGTAGCCGTGGATATTATTGGACCGTTAACGCCTGTCTCTACCAGAGGGAATCGCTACATTCTTACGTTGGTAGATTTTGCAACACGGTACCCTGATGCCGTGGCTTTACCCGGCATGGATTCCGTAACTGTAGCAGATGGGCTATTGGAAATGTTCTCCCGTATAGGATTTCCACGGGAGATTCTTTGCGACCAGGCCTCCTGCTTCACGTCGGACCTAATGAAAGAGGTGAACGATCTTCTTTCTGTGCGGCACCTAAGTTCGACGCCTTACCACCCGATGTGCAATGGCCTCGTCGAGAAGTTCAATGGAACATTAAAACAAATGCTGCGCAAGCTGTGCCAAGAGCAGCCTAAGTCATGGGACCGATTTCTAGCACCTCTTTTATTCGCCTATTGAGAGGTACCCCAAACAAGTACGGGATTCTCACCTTTTGAATTGATATACGGTCGACATGTGCGAGGACCTCTGAATATTCTCAAGGAACTGTGGACTGGGGATGATGTTAAAGGGCCCATGACACCAAAATTTCAAACCCGATATGTTTGTGTTGTTTGGTTGTCGAACATCTGAAGGCACTTGTGGCCAAGTATTAACGGCGAACGTTGTCGTTAAGATATTTTAATATGTATTTAAAGTGACCATAAATGCTCATCTGGGTTTTCGGCACCTCACGACATCGTCACTAGTATGACGTAGATTGTGGGCTATCTGTGACGTTTCACTTTCGTAAGTTGATATCGTGACGTCACAGAGAGACACGGGCGCGCCGCGCTATGGCCTCCGAGCGTGGCCTCCAAGATCGGCTCTCGCAGCCGATCGCGGAGGCCACGCCAAAAGCCGTATTTTTCTGCTTCCTCTCCGTGTTGGTCCCTCAAGCGTACATTGTACACACGCTATGATGCAAAGCGAGTGTGGCGAGCTGGTCTGGCGCTCTCGCTCTCCGCAACGTCACCGAATCTTGAGCTCAAGTGATCAGTGCATGCGCTCACTTCCGACAGCCGCCACGCTTGCCCCGTGGCGCTAGTTTCTTGCAGTTTTTGGCGCGCGTTTCGAAGCTTCATTAAAACTGAACAAAATTAACGATGCTGTGACTAATTAGACTTCTAGCTGGAGAATTTGCCACTCCATGCCGTGATTACAAGACACTGTTCTACTCATTAGAACATAAAAGTATCCAACAAAAAAATAGCTGTCATGGGTCCTTTAAGGAAGATGTCAAGACCACCTACGGACATGTGCTTGATTTGAGAGAGCGTCTTGAACAGACTTTCAAGTTGGCACAAGAAAACCTCTGTCGAGCTCAGACTGTGCAAAAGAGGTACTACGATCGAACCTCGAAGACCCGAGAGCTCAAAGTTGGTGACCGGGCTCTAATTTTGCTCCCAACTAGTGAAAGCAAGCTCCTCATGCACTGGAAAGGGCCATTCCCAGTTACCGGAAAGAAGAGTGACCACGATTATTGGTTGGACCTGGGACATACAACGAGACACTTCCATGTTAACATGCTCAAGCGCTACGAAGAACGGCAGCCACATTGCAACTAAATAGGACTGGTCTTCATTGTAGACTGAGTGGACATGCCTTGTGTGATTACGCAACGCTTTGTACATTGATGAGAATGTGTGCATTTACTGTGTACTGTTACTGGAACTATGTTTTTCTCGCGCACACTTATGACAGTTTTTTATTTCGCTTCAAAACAAAAAACTTTTAAAAAGGGGGGGCTTCTTGTAGTGGTGTGCGCGTTATCATACTACGGTCCAAGGTGTCTTGAGGTGATGATGACAACGACAAAGAGACACTACGGTGACATCTGGTGAGCTGGGGGACGGAATTGACACCTTGAGAAAAGGCGAAGCAAAGAGAAGAGAAAAGAGGACGAAAAAGAAGAGAGCTCGTGCTGGGTATCGAAGCAGGCAGTTGCAGGCCGTACGAGCTGGTCGGGAGCGCGTCCCGAAGCACGACTGCAACATTGTGTCGCCTCGGCTACCTCAGCCTGGCTTTCTTGGCCAGGAGCCTATTCAGCCGTCCGCTACCGCTGTGCTGAGACCAGTCTTGACCGTTCGTTGGTTGTCCGGCGACAGGCCGGGCCATGCTACCGAGTCATCCGCCCTGTGTGCAAGCCAGACTCGTCTGCACCGCCACTGTGTTCACCGACCCGTCGACCTTGCATCGGACCACCCGGTGAAGTCTTACAAACTATTTTCGTGTCAGGGACTATATAACTGAACAGAACTCTTTAGTGGAACTTAGAACATTGGCTGGGGACAATCAGTGTTTTTTTTTATCATTGCGTTAATAGAAACCCTTAATAATGCAAATGGCCTCGTCCTTCTCGGCAACGAGCCTTTGCCGGCCATTGCAGTGATGAGCCCGAACCACATATCACCGTCACAGATGCCTAATCCAATGGCGAGAGTCTGGGAGGGTTGCAGTGGCACCAGCCCTATCGAGGTGGGTTGAAATTCAGCATAGGCATCGAGCTCTTCTTCTTTTTTTTTTCACACTGAATCTGATAACAGCATGGAGCTTCTTCCACAATGAAGCTGAAACTAAAACCATTTTGCCAGTTTGTCCTTTGTGCATGCAAGTCTCCAAACCATATTAGTGAAGCAGCGTGCTTTTTATGAAGACAAAAGGGTAACACAAAAGACTACTCTATGGTAGACTGTTGCTAATTAATGAATATGAGTTCTGTTTTGATTTTATACCTTAACAAACTAGCAGACAATTTTCAGACGAATACTTTTGAAAAAAAAAAAAAAGACAAAGGGAGGAAGAAAAGGATCTGGTAAATAAGGCGATAATTTATTGTGTCTTGCTCTTATATCACAATATGCCTCATGCAAGCTGAGAATTGCTATTTTTTAGAGCTGTGCAAATAGCAAAATTTTGAGTGCCAAGCAAATTCAAATACTTATATTCAAGTGCAAATCGAATCGAATATTCTTTGAATAATTTTTGGATATTTTTGAATAACACTATATCTAATTATGGAGAAATGTACTGTTAAACATGGGCAAAAATGTATTGCCTGACGTGTATGCCCACAGTGTCATTCCAAAGTCCTGAAGAACAGTCCAACACTGTACTGTTCACTGGACACTTTTACTATTCGTACTATTCACTCGAATAGTAACAGTGCGAATAGAATTGAATAGCAAATGCTATTAGAAGATTATTTGAAATTTCAAATATTCGCATACCTCTACCATTTTCAGTAACAGATAATGTCTTTTGCAAAGATAATGTTATTTGGGATTATCACCGTACATCAAGCGCAACAGCAATGAAGCACCATTTGTCACTGCCACCTTTATCACTACGTCGCAAGTACCTCCGCCTTTGCCTTTTCCATAAGACCTACCATCATCCATCGCTGCGTAGTGAGCTCATTACGCCTCCCACATATCACTCCTCTCGGATAGACCACGAACACAAGGTTAAAGGTACTTTCTGCTACACAAACACATTTTCTTGCTCCTTCATACCGGTCACATCAAACGATTGGAATCAGCTACCAGGTGATTTCTGATCACTCCCTTTTTCGTCATTCTTTATCAGCTCACCTACTTCGCGATAGCTCTCCTTAGTCATCCGATCTATTCCCCCTCCCTACGAATTTCCGTCTGCACGTGTCAAGATGCCGACGTTTTCTAGTAGATTCTTGATTTTTTGTGTGTGTGTCATTTCTCTTACTTCTACATTTTCTTGCTAGTACTGTATAATTTTACCACATTCACTATTTGCTTTTTGTGATTTCCTTATTTTTACGTTTCACTTTTGTTGCGTTTCATTGAGTAGAGATGTTATTTGCTTTAGTCTTGTTCATGTATAAAATAGCACGTTTTGTTTCGTTGTTTTGTATTTTTCATGTTGTGACCCGCTCCCCTCTGTAAAGCTTCGGTGGTTGAGGGTAACAAAAATAAATAAATAAATAAATACTGTTCACTAGTACTGTCATTGATGTTGATCACGACTGGGCTTACCATTTGTATGAGCAAGCATGCATGTGCTTACATGCATGCTTACATGCATGCTTGCTTGAAGAAACGAGCAAGGGCGAATTTTAAGATTAAAATAATTGTTTCATGATAATAATGTATTGATGCTGGCAAAAACAAGCGAAGTTAGTGGAGGTCTACTCTACTAAGAAAGGTTGCAGGTAGCATTCAAGAGGGCCTTGTGAGGTTGTCACCCAGCCTCATTATAAACTCAATTTTGCCAAGTTACATCAAAACTGGCATGTGCCGTGCAATTTTTGACTGCTGCAACGCGCCTTCGTTCAAAGCTTTTCACTTCGTAACAGGAGGTTTCAGTCTGACCTAGCAGAGCGGCCTTATCTCCTGTGCGTCAGGTGTGCTGCTTTGAATATCGCCCTTAAAATTCACTGATGAATACCTTAAACCATGTGCGATCTTTCATATTTCTAAGAAATAAGTATGCCATAATATGCAATGCCCAATGCCACATTGGGCATTGCATAGAAGTGCATGCAGACTCTTGGGGACCATATCAGACCTTTAACTTGGATAATAAGGGCTGGTTTGAGGACTTCATCTTGGCCTAAGTTGTGGTGTTTGAGATGTTACCGATGGCTGCTAGGAGTATGCAAGGCCTTCTGAAAGCTCATCAGCATCAGAACCTCAGCAATAAGGCCATTAAATGTTAAACAAGCAATGAGGCCTTTTGGCATACCTTTGCTTGTCATACCTCAAATAGAAGAGTATCCCATAATAATGAGGGTGGTGTGATGGAATTTTCAGATGCACGATTTGAGTTTAACTCTCAATTCAAATAATTTTTATTTTACAAAAAAAAGCCCCAACGACTAATTTCTACGCAACCACTTTAATTCAGGCTTGAATGTGCTGAGCAAAAGACAAAAAAATGTATTCTGAACAAAGCCTAAAAATTATTTTTATTGGATGAAGAATAAACTATATTTCATATGTACCGATTAACTGCTGTAATTTAAATTGCATCAACATTAAAAAATTTATTTGTTTCTTTGTGGGATTCACCAAATACCGTTTTTATTTCTTTCAACTTCGGTAAAACCATCGTCCTATTTTATTTTTTTTTTATTACGACATATTGTTACAGGAAATGATGTCCTGCATGAGATAGGTGTGTCTATTGTTCCACTTGGACTTGAACGTCTTCCTCTTCCTCTGCGTAATGATCCAAAAATTCACTGCATGCAATCATGAACTTCTCAGTGGTTGGTGGACACTTCAGTTCAACCTTTGTGATGAATGTGCCTAGAATAAAAGAGAGCTTAGGAACTTGAGCAAATACTTTTACAACACTTTCTTATAATGTTACATAGACAAGAAAATGCACATGCAAAACAATAATTCACATCATTCATCCAGCACATGCCATTTGTTATATCCACTCAGGCATGACAGTGCCTGCAGACTACAAAGACAACCATATTGTCTGTTTGGATCCACAAGACAATACTATACCTGCTCCTGAGGCTCATAATGAACTCAGAGTTGTATGGTCAGGCGTACTCAAAGAAAAGCAATGCAAAAATAGTGACAGCACACTTGTGGAGCACTGGAAATAGTGTTGGAAGCCAATCACCGCACCAATACATGTCACCTAACCAGTGGCGTAAATCCGGAAAAATAACGGGGAGGGGGGGTCCCGAAATTTGCCATGGCAGCCATCTTGATTATTAGAAATGCACATTTAATTTTACACACATAAAAACTGTACACCCAAACAAGAGAAGAACAAAAATATTCACAACTTGCATGACTGCAATGCTATTGACCATCTGCAGTGCATGACGAATAAGTCTTATACAACGTTCCGAACAAGAATTATATAGCTCCTACAACACAGTTCCAAGCAGCTGATGAGTATTCAATAAATGTACACACTAGATATGAAACAAACGTTAAAAAACGAAGTGCAATATGAAAGGATTTTGCGAGCAACCCAACACTCTAAAATATGCATTCATAATGTGTTTATAAGTTTCCCGGTTTAGAAACATTGTGGGAGTCCGAAAACAAGAGCGCGGTTACTGCATGCACTGATAAAATTGCTCATCAGATTCGGCAACTGTATGCTGTCTATAATTTCTTGATGAACATGAGCCAGTGTCATGCAGCTTAGGCGCATTTTGCTCATCATGTTCCCCAGCCATGTCCTTAATCTTCTGAGGGCACAGAACGATTGTTCGACTTCATAGGAATACACTGGCATCACCAAGCTCTCGGGGGGGGGGGGGGGGGGGGTGGAGGGACCCTTGCAAGTGACATCCCCCCTAGTATAAACACAGGGGGTGTCAGGACCTCCCTGACCCGCCCAGGATTTATGCCACTGCATCTAGCATAAAACACTCAGAGCGCGCAAGTCTTCAGTGAACCGCTCTGATGATACATTGGGTCACTAGGCATGTGCTGGGTGTGACTGCCTCGTTAAAGGCCAACTCCGGTGCTTTTTCCACCATATTCTGATATCGCTGTTTTCCAGCAGTACTGGAAATCCTGAAGCAGCCAGGGTCATTCAATTTGCTCATAAACTCGCCAACAATTTTAAATAACTGAATGAATGATGTGTTCAAACTGAAATGGGCAGAGGCTTCGTGCAGTGTATGCAATGACGTCACAGCCTCCCTGCCATCATAAATATGGAGCTAGTGGCAGAAAAATGAAAGTGGCAATGTCATCCAATGATGTATTGAGCTCTTCTGAACTTGACAAGGATAATTTGAGCGCTGAAGTATCGCTGTTTTGTTTTAGACAGCCTGCCTGCTCGGGTAGGCAGCATTGCAGGTAATGACATCAAAAAGACAGGGTGGCTCGCGCGGGAATCCGCTAAAAATTTTTAATATTCATATTCAGGAAAACTAAATGACTTGCAACCGCCTGGCTTGGCATAAGTTATTGCAGCACCGAGGAGAACGTATACTGAAAATTTGGTTCAGACCAGTGAATAACAAAATACTGCCGGAGTTGCCCTTTAATAATCCTTTCGCACCAATTTGGATCATAGGCATGTGTCATATTTTGTAGCAACAAAAGAAGCTTCAAATTTATTTATCTGGTGTAAGGTGCAATAATACTTGTGCCCCAATTCCCAACACACACACACCACATACAGAATTTGCTGCAGTGCCACAGTATGCCACAGCATGTTTGTCCACGGTAGAACTAATGCATGTGTTTTTGATGAGACAAATTTGCACAAAGATCCACCATGCTGCTTGCAGATTGAACTATGGTTTTAAAAGAAAACCATGCGACGTCACACTCTCTGGAAGTAAGCATGCAGAAAAATAAGCAATCGTGGCTGGGCTGTGCAACCCCAGTGTTTTAACAGCTTTATTGCGGACAAGAGAGGACCTTGATGGTAAACTCGCACATATGAACTGCGGAAGTTGTTAAAGGGGTATGAAACAAAAGTTTTGTGGGTGTTGTTTTGCCTCAGAACACATTATGACCAAAATGTTAGTAATCGTACCTCTCAAAAATGTGCCACTTCTACATTCTTTATATTCTTTCAAGGTATGTGTGCGTGCATTTGTATGCAAGCTATCTCCTTAACTGTGGTCTTCCTCTATTTCTACTTCAGTCTACTGTCATACACTTGAAAGAAAATCTCATGTGTCAAATAAGAGTGTAGAAAGAGAGCAAGACTATTATTACCTGGATTAGTTCCTTTTGGCTTGAATTCATCAATACAAACAAGCAGAGTTCGGATATTGTCCATAAGATGCTCAGTTGGCATGCTGAGCTATGATTAAAACAAAAAAATTGGGAAATAAGTCAGAGGACAGTGACCCACATTTACAGTCAAACTGTTAACATATAAAATTCCAAGTGTACTCTAGTTTTCAGAACATATTGTCCTTGTCTCATCAACACTCCAACTGCCTTTTATCACTCAACACTCCTATGTTATAGAGACAATGACAGACATGCCGCATTTACCTAATTATAACACACACTTATTTTCAAGAAATATGGGTCGTAAATTCACATGCGCGTTGGAATCCGGTCGCAGCCCATCATCATAGTCATTAAGCAACATCAACAAACTTGTTGCTGGCAACCATGGTAGCACTTTTTTCTTTTTTTCCTTCCCTGCATCACAGAAGTAATGTGTCATCGTAGCAGAAGTGCATTTTTTTTGCCTCCTTTGTTATTGCTGCCCTTATTGAGTTCCAACATGTGCAGCATCTTGCCTGGGCCCAATGGAGGCAACAGCCTCGAAGACGCATCGTGTCCGCTACGATAACAGTTTTAAACATAAACTTATTCTGTGTTTGGAAGAGAACAGCAACAGGGCAGCGGCTCATCATTTCGGTGTGCCAGAGACCTGTGTTCGTGATTGGCAAAAGCTGAAAAAAAAAATTTTTGCTGGCAAGCTGTCAAGCAAAGGCCACCAAGGACCACAAACTGGAACATTTCCTGGCCTTGAAAATGAGCTCACTCACTTCGTGAGGCAGCTCCGAGTGGACCACATGCCTGTTACAGCCGAGGTGCTCAAGGTAAAGATTCATGAAATAGACGGGAGTCGAGACCTCTTGAGAAGTGATATTAAGGTGAGCCGAAACTGGATTACGCAGCTCATGAAGCGTAAGGGGGTTTCCCTTGTGTAGGCGAAATGGCATGTTCCAGAAGCTTCAGGAGGCTTTTCAAGAATACATCCCCTCGTTGCGGTGCAACAACATGTACATACTTGGACAGATAGGAAATGCAGAACAAACTCCTATGTACTTCGACATGCCTGCTAATGCCACCGTCGAGTCAAAAGGGGCAAAACAAGTCCGCGTGTTAACACTTAACATCGGGCAATGAGAAGACTTGTGTGACGGCAACGCTGACCTGCACAGTAGATGGCGCAAAGTTGCCTCCTTTGGTCGTATTTAAACGTAAAACGCTTCCAAACAATGTGAACTTTCCACGAGGCGTTATAGTGCGTGCCAACAAAAAAAGGTGGATGGACACTCAACTAGCTTTACAGACTGGATTGACTGTGTGTGGTGCAAGAGACCAGGCAGTAACTTGGTTATCTGCTCCATGCTTGCGCTTTACACATTCAAGTGTCACCTAGATCAGCATGTCTAGGGTAAACTCACGGCTTGCCACAAGGGCTCGGTGGTGATTCCAGCTGGCATGACATCTCAGCTTTAGCCGCTGGACGTTAGCATACACAAGCCCATGAAAAATCGCATGCGGCACTGTATAGTAAGTGGCTACTAGTCGACGGGAGCCATGCGTTCACATGGAGCAACAGGCTGAAGCATGCGTCTACTAAGGACATGACAAGGTGGGTGACTCAAGCTTAGCATGGGATTCCATCTAGCATGGTTGTGAACGCCTTCAAGAAATGTGGAATCCCCAATCCTATGGACAAAAAAGAAAACTATGAATTTTCCTGCTCACTTTAATCCAAGTGCCAGCTAAATTAATCCGAGTGCCACATAAATAATCTGAGCGCCAAACTATTTAATCAGTGCACCAAACACTTAATCCAAGTGCCAGCGCAATAGCTCGAGTGCCAGTGAGTTTTTGTCCAAGTGCTGGCGTATTTAATTGCCAGAAGCTTTAATCCAAGTGCCAGTCAATTTAATCCATACACAAGAAACAGGAGGTCTGATTGACTGATTTGTGGGGTTTAACATCCCAAAACCAGCTCTGATTACGAGAGACGCTGTAGTGGAGGGCTCTGGAAATTTTGACCACCTGGGGTTCTTTAACGTGCACTGACATCGCACAGCACACGATGAGACATAGCGTATTTATCCCTTTTAATTACCAACTTCGAATAGTTCGAATAGTAAAAGTGCGAATTGAATCGAATAGCAAACGCTATTCAAGAATTATTAGAAATTTCAAATATTTTCACACCCCTACTTCTCGCAGATATTCAGATATTTGCTGCCGTTTGCTAACACACGACAATGAATCTACTTTTTCTTCTTTTAAAAGAGATCTCGGCTGTGTGCTCAGCCTGATGAGCAACAGTGACTTGCGGACGATATTCAGCCGTATATATTGCCCTGTGAAGGATTCTGTGCTGAGCCACGTCGACCAGAGTGGTGCAGTGTCTCTGGGAAATGCATCCAGCAGTGCGACAAATGTACGTGTATTTCGATTTTGCTATCTCCACATGTGCCAAACAATCCAGGCATTCAGAAAATTGGAGAGTTACAGTTTCCTCGTACCAAGGAATACTGCACAAAAAGATAACTCCAGCTCTTGTCGTCGATTTGATGTCGCAGAGCTACATTTGACTTACCGATAAGGACACCGAGACCTTCCATAAAAAATAGAGGGGGACTGGGCCTCCTCTCCCTCGAGGAAGACGTGCCATCGAGGAAAACATGCCACTCGTAAACAATTTCATTTTAACAGACTCAGTGACCACCACGGACTTTACACCCCCCCCTTCCCAACACCTCCAACACGCCCGCAAGCCCCCTCCCCCTTGCCGTTTCTTGTGTATGGATTAAGTTGATTGGCACTTGGATTAAAGCTGTTGGCAATTGGATTAAACACGGTGGCACTCAGCCTATTTGCGCTCACGCTTGGATTAAATATTTTGATGCTGGATTTAGTGCTTGGCGTATAGATTAAATAGTTTGGCACTTAGACTATTTATGTGGCGCTCGGATTAATGTAGCTGGCACTTAGATTAAAGTGAGCGGGAAAACCTGTGGATGCTCTGGTCCAAGAGTGACAAAGAGCTTTCTGAGAATGATAGCGATTAAATAAACATTTTCTTTTCTTGCTGAAAATGGACCCCCCCCCTTTTTACCCTTCATTTGCAGTGTAGTGGGGGGCATATATCACAAGAATACAGCCACCACTGTGGGTTCGGGCTTAGCAAGCTGCACGGCTGCGTAGGCTGTCGCCTATCTTGAGCTCCGTTGCGCACGTGCGTTCGGATGGCAAAGGCATCGAGTACAGCATGGCAATGACACAGTACTGCTCTCAGGTCAACTGCAACACTATATTTGGCTACGGCGACACCACAAACACTGCACACTGCCTGCTGCAAATCGCGGCGGGAGAAGCAAAGGTCTTCGCCACACCTAAGGCAAGAAGACAGACCAAGGGTGCCGCTAGCATGCCACCACAGACAGTGGCTTGCGGAGACACGCCGTGAAGGGACAAGTGGTCCCTTGCAATTATGCTGTGCACTCGCGCGATGGCTAACTAACGGGCCTCACCGTCCAAGTATGGGACTCCGTTGCTCAGCATAGTAAGACCATGCACAAGCACAAGCACAGCTCTACAGCGTAGTGTTCAGAAGGGCAACGTAAGGGTAAGCATTTGCCGTTGGTGCAAAGGCACCGTGAGTGGACTCAGACTGAGCGAGCTCAAAACAAAGGAGCCAGAGGACAAGAAACGAAAGCGTCCTTAGCCCTCGGCTGTCCAGAGAGAGAGTCGCATGTATAACGTCCCGCACATCGCGAGACTCCACCATTGAAACCCACCACCGGGTTAGTGGGCAGACCAGACATATGGTGAGTGGAACCCCGGTTTCACATCCCCCGATTTCACGACGACCCGCATTTTACGATGGTTATTCCTGTCCCGGCGAAAGACCCATAGACACAATGCATTAAAAACCTCAATTATACGATGCGATCTTACGCTGAACCAGCGTTACACGACGATCCACGCGGAGCAGGGTGACCAAACGGCGAAGGGAAGTGCCCGCGGGGGTCTTTCGTCGCACCGGCTCTTTGTCACCCCTCCGCATGCGGAGCGCTCGGGCAAACGGTTCGTTTCAGCTTTCTGCTGCCGTTCGTTCGTCTTCCCCTGGCCCTCCCAGTGGCCGCCGGCGCCGCGAGTAGCGGCATAAAGCGGCGTGGTTGTTGTTATCTCCCACTTTTTCCACCCTTTACGACTAACCATCTCTCTTCTGCGATCTCTCTCCTGTGATAACGAAAAGCAAAGCGGCACACACAAAGGCAGACATCGCGGCGATAACCTCGAAGCAGGCGCTAACCCTAACCAAAGCAGACGACGCACGGAGCACCAGCCAGAGAAGGCCACCGCATCATCACGCGCAGCAGCCAGTAGCGGCCGCACGTTCCCCCACTCTCTCGAGGAGCGCGCGCTTGGTGCAATCGCAGCTTTGCATGCAAGCGCGGGATACTCGAATGCCTCACGAGCCACACCCAATCATGCGCGAACCATGCTTCCACCACGCCACCGCCGCTCCCGCCGACAGCGGTGGAAAACAGCGCAGGACTTCACCAACAAAACAAAACCAAAATGGCGCCGATTGGTTGAATCACGCGCGAACGGCGCTTGCTTGAAGTTGTACCGTTTCGGAGCGTGTTTGAGCGGCACAGCAGCTGCCGCTGCTCGTAATATACAGTATTTACTCGCATAATGATCGCACTCGCGTAATGATCGCACCCCTCAATTTTGTCGTCAAAATTCGATTTCTTTTTTCCCCCGCATAATAATCGCACCCCGAACTTGCCGCAGCGATATGTCGTGTGCCAAGTCTAGTTGACGATCATCATGTTTACCGTCTGTCGAACGTTACCTAAATAACTCTTCAAGACTCGCCACGTGAACTGCACGCACTAATACCCCTGTCACACGAGGCAACTAAAGTGCACTTTGAGCAAGTGCACTTCGCCGCTAGTGTCATTCGCACGCTGTCACACGGGAACGTTTAGTGACACTTGCTGCGAAGTGCACTCGCAGGCAAGTGCGTTCGGCGAACTCACTTCACGGCGACGAAGTGTGTAGCCTCGGTACCAGCGGCTTGTAAACAAATACGCTAATGCACAATGCGGCGCCCGTAGTATGTTTAAAACATTGTTTTCGTTATTAGAAGCACTGCAATGTATTAAAACAAATCATATTTCAACAAAGAAACCTCGCTATTCTTGTCCTCGGGCAGTTTGCAGCCACGTCCGCTAGGGGAATGCACATTCCCAAAGCACACTTCTGTTTCTCGTGTAGCAGCGCGTGAGCGTAAGTGCACTTTGCGAGCGTAAGTGCACTCGCTCAAAGTGCACTTTAGTTGCCTCGTGTGACAGGGGTATAAGCAGATGCCTAATTTCTGCCCACCCTTGGTGGTATTAGGATAGCAGAAGACAAATGCCGTAGTTTTCACCACGCCAATAGCTTCCAGAAGACAGGCATATCTAACACGCTCGACAGAACGGAAGATAACCTTCTGTGGGACTGCGATGACACTGCCGGTTCCGATAGGGAATCAAGCGGCGATGACACCGACACCAGTGACACTTCAGACTCTGAATGAAAATTAGGGGGTCAGTGAATGAAAAAAATTAAAGGGCAATATGCAATGCATGTAGTTCCTTCATAATGTGTGCATTTATTACAAAGACAAGCCTTACTCTGCTTTAATTTTTGGTTATGTTAATGATAGCTATCGTGAGAATTCTGATACACGACTTGTTTGCGTTCTCGGTGCTCAAGATATTATTTCGCGGAAAATTTACCCCGCGTAATGATTGCACCCCGAAATTTGCGTCAATTTTTTTGAAAAAAAAAGTGCGATCATTATGCGAGTAAATACGGTATTTGATATGAGGTAGTTTCAGGATGAATTAGATGCTAAAAATTACAGGAGGGGTACTTTATGACACATACAGAGCAAATATGCGGTATTCCAAAAAGCGCGTCTTTTGCGATTTTTCGACTTTCAAAGGCCGCGTCCCCCCTTAAGTGTGTGCTGTTGTTCTTGACAGAATTATTAAAGAAAAACATTGTGCAATAATAACTGCATAAGTGTTGCCGTAGTCTGACATGTCAGAGTTTTGCTTTCGTTGTCCATGTGTAAATGTGGTCAAACTAGAATCCACAGCGAAAAGATCGTTGTCTTAACGTCGGTTGCCTATTAGCGAAGCAAGAATACTCGAAGCGAAAACCAGCAACACGATTTATTGTGAATCAGCTAGCCCCACAATGATGCAAGACGACACGATAGATGCGAAACGGGCAGCCGTCACTTGTAGGGGGCCGCCATGTTCTTCGTGCTAAACAAACTTAGCGAGCGTTTCGCGTCTCCGCTAAATTTGGAAAATAGCGAGCGATCGCTAAACGCAAAGCTGGAATAGCGTGCGTACGCATGCGCAGTCTGACCCCGCTAAGTTTTAGCGTTTAGCGGGACGCAACTTAAGCTGCACTAAAAATCTCTGTTATTTCAGCGTGAATTGATGAAGTAGGCACACGAAAGAACGTGACAGGTGCCGACTGTAAACGCATTATTGAAGGGAAATGGCATATACATGCGCGCACATCGTCGAAAAACACAAATAATTGCAACTGCCAGGCCAAAAGAGGAAAAACTTAAGGAGGTACCAATGTTTTGTGAAGACGACCTTTCAAGGATACGTCAGAAACGACTTATTAAGGCTTCCGCCCTCAATGCTATAACTGGTGCTCTAAATAGCAAATTACCAGTATTTAACGATGCCAGAATTTGTTTGATATCAATCTTCCGCTACGATGCTAAGCTATTTGCAAAAATCTCCTATCGGGGTAAACGGACAAGGAATGAGCTACGCGCTACGAGCATAACACACGATGAGTTTTGCTTCTCTCTTAATTACAAGGCCGCAGCACTTCCATGGTATAGGAAACGCTTTCAACATTGCGACGTAGGTTGAACGCCGACCGACGGACACAGAATTTATTATCACGGCGAGTCCGTAAGTGCGAGCTAGGTCGCTATGTATACTTTTCCCGTTTGCTGCGGCAAAGAACAGAAGGATAAAGCCGCGCACTGGCCAAACTACACGTGATGACGCGACGAACACGCCGTAAACTTCCGCGTCGCTGGCGAGACAATCAGGCATGCCTTTCTTGTATTCTAAATCAGCAAAAATGCCGCATTGCGGACATTTTGAAATTTATCGCGTCACAATTGACGAGAGGGCACAGCAGGAATCTGTTCTTAAACACATCGGCGACCCGACAACCCAGACAACTCGGCCATGCTTTTGTAGTAGACCAAGGGGTCCCAAGTTTGAATCCTTAAGCGTATGAGTCTTTTTTTTTACCTTAGCACTTTCTTTTTGTTTCTTTTTTGTATCTTTTATAGGTCTCTCTATGCTCCTGAGGTATCTTCTTTGTACCGACTACTTCCCTTTAATAATTATACCCTGCCCTGACTAACCCACACACTGCAACACCTCTGAAAGCCTCCTCCCCCCGGCGGAGCACTTGGACAAAAGATGCATATGGGCGCCCAGCATCACCGTACTTCATCTACGTAACTCACCTGAGCACCAGAACAGGAACTGGCCCCCCTGGTGCAACACCATGGCCAACACCTCCCAAGTTACCGGACCAACCAAACCCTGGACCTACGACGACGACATCAACGGAGCTTCTAGCCGCGGATGCGACCACACGGGTATGGGAACAAAAGACTCAAAAAGCCTCTGGACTCGGACAGGCCGTCATTGGAAATAAACGTAGCGACTCTTAACACGCGAACTCTTTCAAGCGAAGACAGATTAGCTGAACTACTAGAAGAATTAAGGGGTATTAATTGGGATATCATTGGCCTTAGCGAGGTTAGGAAACCAGGAGAAGGATACTTATCGCTTAATGAAGGACACGTTCTCTGCTACAGAGGACTACCAGAGAAGTGCGAATACGAAGTGGGGTTCCTTATACACAAAGACATAGCAGGTAACATCGAAGAATTCTATAGCATCAACGAAAGGGTAGCAGGTCCTCGTGATAAAATTAAATAGGAGATACAAACTAAAGCTAGTACAATGTTACGCACCAACGACCAGCCACAGTGACGAGGCTGTAGAACAATTCTACGAGGATGTAGAAACGGCAATGAACAAGGTACAGACCCAATATACGATTGTTATGGGGGACTTCAACGCGAAAATAGGGAAGAAACTAAAAGGAGAACGTGCAGTCGGTAATTACGGAGAAGGAGATAGGAATAGCAGAGGGGACATGCTAGTAGAATTCGCCGAAAGAAATCACCTCCGTGTAATGAATACTTTCTTCAAGAAACGTAAGAATAGGAAATGGACGTGGAAAAGCCCCAACGGAGCAACGAAAAACGAAATAGATTTCATAATGTGCACTGATCTAGGTATAGTACAAGACACAGAAGTGGTTAATAAGGTTAGAATTAGTGACCACAGACTAATAAGGGCGAAGATATCCCTCAATCTAAAGCGAACAAGGACAAAGTTAATCACACGGAAACAGGCCAACCACGATAGGCGTCATGGTGAAAAGAGAAGAATTTAGAATGGCACTAAGAACAAGTATGAGGCTCTAAGACAGGAAGATAATGAGGATATAGAGAAGATGAACGAAGACATTACTAAGCTGATCACCAAAGCAGCAATCGAAGTAGGGGGCAAAGCACCAAGACATGTTGTGAGTAAACTCTCGGAATCTACTAAAAATCTAATCAAGCAACGCCAACAGATGAGAATAACTAACTCAAGAGACAAGATAGAATTCGCCGAGCTGTCTAAGCTCATCAGTAAAAGTAGAGTCAGGGACGTACGTAACCATAACGTGAAAGAAATAGAAGCAGCCGTCAGAAAAGGAGTCAGCATCAAAACAACTAAAAGGAAGCTTTGTGCAGGAAAGAACATAATGCATGCAGTGAAAGATAAGCAGAGCAACATCGTTACTAACTTCAGTGGCATAACCAAAGTGGCCGAGGATTTTTATTCCGAACTATACAGCTCAAATACGAGTCTCCCCACCATGAGTGTATTAAATGTTGAGCAGGACTACGAAATCCCATGCGTCACCGTGGACGAAGTTAGGAAAGCAATACAGGGCATGTCCCGCGGAAAAGTGGCTGGAGAAGATGGCATAACCGCCGACTTGATCAAAGATGGCGGAGACTTCCTAACTGGAAAGCTCGCGACACTATACACTCAATGCCTCAAAACTTCAAATGTACCAGTCAGCTGGAAAAACGCAAATATTCTATTATTACATAAGAAGGGAGATGTTAAAGACTTGAGGAACTACAGGCCGATCAGTCTACTCTCAGCACTTTACAAAATATTCACAAAGGTTATCTCAAACAGAATAAGGGCCACACTTGAATTGAATCAACCAAGAGAGAAAGCAGGGTTCAGAAAGGGATACTCTACCATGGACCACCTGCATGCGATCAATCAAGTAATCGAGAAATCCGCTGAATACAACAAACCCCTCTATATGGCTTTCATAGATTACGAAAAGGCTTTCGACTCAGTAGAGATACCAGCAGTTCTGGAGGCACTACGTCGTCAAGGAATATGTGATAGCTACATAAACACAATAGCCAACATCTATAACGATTCCACAGCCACCCTGCTCCTCCATAAGAAAAGCAGAAAAATCCCAATACAGAAAGGTGTCAGACAGGGAGATACAATTTCTCCAATGCTATTTACTGCATGTTTGGAAGAAATCTTCAAAAGGTTAGACTGGGAAGAGACAGGGCTCAGGATTAACGGCGAATATCTGAGTAATCTGCGATTTGCAGACGACATAGTACTCTTTAGCAATGATGGCGACGAATTGCAAAAGATGATTGAAGACTTAAGCCGAGAAAGCGCTAAGGTAGGATTAAGGATGAACATGCAGAAAACAAAGATAATGCTAAGTGGCACGGTGAAAAAACGTCTATTCACGATCGAAACCCATACATTAGAAGTCGTAGAAGAATATCTGTACCTAGGACAGCTACATACTGGAGAACCCACCCATATAAAAGAAATCCACCGTAGAATAAACATGGGATGGCGCGCATATGGGAGACATTCCCAACTCATGAACGGAAACCTACCACTATCACTCAAGTGGAAACTATAACTACTGCATCCTGCCAGTACTGACTTACGGATCAGAAACCTGGAGAATTACAAAGAAGCTAGAGAGGAAGTTAAGAACCGCACAGCGGGCGATGGAACGAAAAATGATAGGCGTTACACTAAGGGATAGGAAGACAGCCGAGTGGGTCACAGAACAAACGGGGGTCGCCGACATAATGAACGATATTAAGAAGAAAAAATGGACATGGGCAGGCCACGTGATGAGAAGGCTAGATAACCGATGGACAGTTAGAACGACGGAATGGATACCAAGAGAGGATAAGCGCAGCCGTTGGCGGCAGAGAGTAAGATGGGGGGACGAAATCAAGAAATTCGCAGGCATCAAATGGAATCAGCTCGCGCAGGACAGGCAAGGATGGCGAGGATTGGGAGAGGCCTTCGTCCTGCAGTGGACATAAGATGGGCTGATGATGATGTTGTTCTTTACAGCTGTTGTGAATCACACCAGCAGATTGCGGCGCACACAAGGGCATAAATTTTTGTGTTCGTATTTTACGACACCCGCATTTTACGATGCTTTTTCGTGGTCCCGAATATGTCACATAATCGGGGATACACTGTGTAGATTGAGAAGGTGATACCAACAGGAACTGTAAGCCACTCCTATGTTTAAAGCATAGCGTAGATGGTGCTGTTGGCTGCAAGGTGATGTGTAGTATGCACAGCTGGCCTTGGACCTGCTGCGTGTTTATTGTGTAAGCCTTTCAGTGATGCTGTTGCAAGTAATGTTCTAGCTCGAAGATGCTAAATGAGTGGGGTGACAGCCGACAGAATGGAATTTCAATCATTAAAAGCGATTTCTTTGCCATGGGGAAACCTCCACGGCGTGGAATCTTTGCATAACTAAAGACCTGCATTGTGGATCCTTGCGGTGTTTTGGAGTGTAAGGCGTCAGCTTACTCCTCAAAAGAAAATGACTGTAAGGTCATGAAGAAGCAAAACAAAGCACAGCAAGGATTTACTGCACGCCATATCATTAGGTAAAGTATATTTCACATCACAGAAATCAGGGCAACATAATAAAACAGATCAAATTCACACATGCTAATGTCAGGTGAAAGACAAACATTAAAACACTGCACACAGACGGCGCATTGCTTGGCACTAAGAAATCGGAAGGTAAAGCGATCACGTTCAACTAAATTAAAAAAGAGAGGAGCAATCGAGCTTTAAGTTAGGATATGCCACATCTAAGTTGCAGCATTTTCCTTTCCTGTTTCGCGTTCCGCTTGCTGTTCTGGGCCTTGAAAGTGGAGCGTAGTAAGCATGTAAAACTTGATTTTGTGGTCGTGGTCGGGGCAGCCAATGAGGGTAGGCTTTCTTAACAGCTACAAGGAAACCAAATCCTTGATGCTGTCACTTTAGCAACCCCGTGGCAAGACGGGCTGGAAGTTTTGTCAACCGAAGTCCTCTCCTTGTACTTTCGGTTTACTCCAAACTCACCAGTTTTTCCAAATCCCCTGCAGGGAATCATAGAGTCCACGTCGCAAAGCAACCTTTCTGCCATTTCAATTTCAGTGATATGAGCTGGTTTTAATTTTGTGCCTTGCACAAAAACAGCCACTTGAACTGTTTATTCATCTGTCGTCATTAGCACATACTTCTCAAAACATATATTGTCACCTTCCAGAGCTCACATGGTAAACACCGTGATGCTGCCGGCTCCAGCAGTCAGATGCCTAGCCCAGTAAGCGCTGGGGAGACACACTTGCGGATGTCAGGCATTGAGAGCGAGTTGAATACTGGCATTTGCTTACCATCGCTTTCTCCACTCTGCGAGTTAGCTGTTTCCACATAAAGAGAAGCAATTGGCTCCAGGCGCCAAAACTTCGAAGGCAAGACACATGTGGATGATTTTGACGCTCTCTCCTCCTGCGCTTAATGTTACAGTTACGAAGGAACATTGGGGAATATGGTTGGAACTGCGTCAGATTTCAGCTTCGGTCGGTCTCGTGGGATCTTAACAGTTTCGCCCTTTATCATGTGCATGAAAAAACGCTCAATAATCTGCTAGTCAAAATGGCGCTCACACAGCGCCAACTTTGCATCCAGAGATTTGTCAGCAGGGGGATGGGTTGTTGCCAAGCTTCGAAGACGGCAGGGTCCTTGGGAACAGAAGAGAGACACACACACTGACTCTGCTGCCTCAATGACACATAGCCGGTCGTGCATCCAGGAGCGAAGCAGTGGCTTTCTTTGCACTGGAGTTCATCTGTCCAGCTAAGTTCGGCATTTACATTGGCATCACAGCAGCCAAAAAAAATTTAGCCATGAATAAAAACAACACCCCCAGAGCCACGGTGAAGAAAAGTCATTGCTTATACAACGCGGGAATGTGCACGCGCTTTCAGATGCTCCTAAATGCGAGCCAAAAAGAGTGCGCGCCCACATCATAACCACGTGACCGGATCGACAAGCTGGCAACAGCACTGCAGTAGCCATCGCGAAGGTGCTTGAAACAGAGGATTGTGCTTTTGTGGTAGATATGCAGGTACTGGCGCCACATTCCAATTCTAGCCACCATACCAGACGTACCGGCACCACCCAACCCGCCTCTACCACCCGACCCACCGCAACAGCGAATATATAGAACAAGGAAGAAACGATTGAACGAAGGAACAGCAGAATTAGGCAAAAGCCCGTGCAATGGCGACGGGCATGCCTCGATCCTCACAGCGGATATCACATGCTCGTTCCAATCGGATCTCTGCCTCCTTTTGCTTTTTTCTGTTGCCAAATTCGGGTGCGCGTTAGATTAGGAGCATGTTAGATTTGGGTAAATACAGTATAATAAATCAGGATGCATTACTAAAACAACATTCTAACAGCAAAGCTGTTTAGCAGACCATTCCTTGTTGGGTGAATCAAAAACTATCATCATCATTACTTCAGGTACCCAAGAGTGTGTGCACTGCACCTCTTCTATGCACTGCCCAATGTGTGGCGTTCGCACACGCGCTTCTTTCTTCTCTTGCGCACATGACCTCAGCCCACTACTGCAATGGCAAAACTGCGGCTGGTGGCCGAAAGCAGACGAAAGTGTGTGTTGATTTATCGGGTGCACGTCTCGCAAAGCTATGCGTTTGTGCAAGTGTATAGCAAACGGGTGGGACGGTGTCAAGCCAAGGCTCCTTTGCGTCTGCCACTGTCTGTGGTTCGACACGACCGTCTTTAAGATGAGTTCAGTGCGAAACGTTGAGAAGCATTCGCTGGGCTTCGCAGTGCTCTGCGAGGCATTTCCCGAAGCCCCATACCACAATGAAATGTTTACGGATGTGGAGAGCAGTTGTGTCTCCATGTGCAGAGTTACTGTCCTGGGCACAACATGCTGGTTTCTTTCGCACCAATACCATGCAAACAAGCGATAGGCGCCAACATGTTATTGTGTTTGATACGTTTACTGCAGCACTAAAACAGCTTTCTGAAAATAAAGGATTATGTCTAGTGTTAGATAGCCTCTCTTCATGAACTTTTTTCAACAAAATGTTTTTTGCATGTACCTTGTATGAATACAATGATCAGCAATCAAATAAAGGTGCTGCCACTCTTTTGTGGCGTTCCCCTCTTTTTACATGGGAAGCATTCATCTAGCTAGTAAACATAACTGTTCAGGATATTTATTCACAACTGCCCATTACTTGAGATTTCTAATGCTAAAAATAAGTTTGGAAATGTAAAGTACAACACAGTATTATATTAATGAAACAACACTTAATGGTTGTTAGATATGAAAAATTATTGAATATACATATTTTCAAAGAGTGGCATTTATACGTTAAACATAGTGACATTACAGTCCACAGGCAATCAGCCCCTTTTCAGAAATCTACTACTTCTAAAAATTAATAATTCCCTTACAGTATTGATGCTAATGGTGTAAAAGATAACGTCTGAAACTCTGCCCCTTCATAGTGCAAAGTAAATGTGTTCACGTGCTTGTATACCACATGTCCAGATGCAAGAGTAACACAAAGTTGATTTTAATTCAAATTTAAATCAATTTAATGGTCTCCTAGTACCGAGAATGCATTTCATCAACCATGGCATACAAGAGTTTGCCTAAATGAAGTTGGCTAATAATTCGTTGTTACTTGAATTGCATTCAAAGCAGTGCACTGTGCCCACAGAAAGGATGCCCACCATGCTCAACCCTCTAGCAAGGCCAGTTTGTGTATCAGCCGCCTTCGAAAATCCTGTTGTACAATCATGTCTAGCCTGCAGAGTTTCTAAATAAAAACATTGGAAGGAAAGCTGGTGCCACTGTCTATGCAAGTTCCTTCAGTGGCAGTTCAATATACTGAAGAGTACTAGCACATAGACTTTTATTAAACATGTCACCCAGGCATCAAATATTTTTCAAGTACTTATGCAATGTGTTGTGTATATTAGGCTGCATATAATGTTATGAGAAGGCTCTGACTGAAAGACACCTGCACTCATTTCAAACAAGCTTTACTGCAAAATGAGAATACTTTCCCACTGCTCCTTTAAAAATACTAACAAAATGTCTTAACTTATGAATCTGTCTGGTTATACTGCAAGCTTGTAGGCACTAACAATTTATGGTGATTCCCATATTTTAGAATTCGAATAAATTGTATATAATTTGAGATATCCACAATAAAATTCCACAATCAATCAAGGAAATACAAAAAATAAGTACCCTGGGTGTGCAGGAAAGGTAGCCTCTCCATTATAACAGATGTAAACACTCGAATGAACGAAGAAATTGAAAGCATGTAATTTAACAGCAAGAATGAAAAGATTTATAGTTGAAATTTTTACTTGCACACTCCTACTACTCACTTTTCCAACAGGAACTTCCACAAAACCATAGTCAAGCTCTTGCTGATCACTCTTAGAAGCAAAATCGACTCCTTTGAAGTAGCCTTGCACCAAGTCAGGCAGGTTGTTCGTGACTTTTCCTTCACGAGAAAAGCGAAACATGAAATATATTCATTCACCATCTGGAAGTGAACTGTCGCACACAAAAGCAAAGACACAAGAAGAAACACAAGAAACAAACGAAGCACAAATTAACAACAGTTTATTGGCAGGAAATGTAACCTCATTTATATTACAGTTGAACACTTATCGTGTATTACAAAGTAAAGCAAACAAAGTCTTAAACTACGCGTGCAGTGCCAGCCAGGTATGCAATTTCTTTGGGTGATAATGAAATGGAAGGCATGCTGATGCATTTGTCTTTAAAGCACGAAATCTTATGAGCTTCAATGATTAAATGTGTAGTTTCATTTCTGTTTTTCGCAATTACAGTGTGACTTTTAAATTCAGGTTTACACCCACATTTTTCGCAGTGAATGGCCAGCCACTCCCCTATCTTGTTTTTCACGTTATATGCATGCTCATGGAGGCAGTCGTTGATACAGCAACGTATCTGACTGATATACACATGGTTACATGTCAATGGAATACAATACACAACCCCTTCAACAGATTTTACATATCTCTGTTTAGCTTGGTCATTCTTTTTACAAGATTTCTTTTCTTCACAGTTTCGATCAGTCATTTTGCACATCGAAGCAAGTACACAACCCCTTCAACAGATTTTACATAACTCTATTTAGCTTGGTCATTCTTTTTACAAGATTTCTTCACAGTTTCGATCAGTCATTTTGCACATCGAAGCAAGTTTGGCTGGCGCAGTTAACAAAACCCTAGCATAAGGCCGTTGCGCAATCTTTTTGATGTTGTGCAATAATTAATGAATGTACGGTATCACAACACATTTTCTTTCATCCAAGTTATGAGCTGCAGGGGGCATGTTCGAAGCAGACGCTTTTACATTTCTAAGTAACTTCTTGGCTACAGAGACAACCAGTTCATCAGGGTAACCTGCCTGTGATAAATGTGCTGCTTGCTGACAAAAGCTTTGGTTCATTTGGTGGGGACAGGACCTTTCCAGGGCATTTTTTAGGCACAGATTGGTAATTCCCCTTTTCACTAACTTCGAGTATGCCGAGTTAAAGGGAAAAATTTGCATATCTGTTCGGGGTTCATAACCCCAGCACACGTGGTTTTTGGAGAATTGGAGCCGAACATCAAGAAAATGAATGTTGCCTTCGTTGGGAAGCTCACGTGCAACATGAAAAGGGCATAAGTGTTTTTCAACAGTTCACTTCCAGATGATTCACCAACAAGCCCAAGTTGAAACCCTCCTGCAGTTCATTCACCATGTTTGAATTAATTATTTTTTATCTGTGAAGGTAATATTTTAATGAATATTACATAGGCAGCTTTACATCTACCACATATGATCACGCAGGCACTTGTACGAGGAGGAGGAGGAGGAAACAAAGGTGTACTCTTCTTGATAACTAAGGAATTTGTCAGAATGGTACAGTGTCTCTCAAAAAACACGTTCCCATAGGAATGTTGATATGGAAAGATATCTGAAGCACAACAATCAGTTTCCTTCAACTCTATTAGCCTCAACTGACAGCAATGAACACCTCCAAAAATGCTGCCACAGTATGTGCATTTCTATCCATGGCACAATCTTGGCAGCCTTTTGACATGGGCCTCCAACACTTCTCTTTTTCCTACTATTTGCTAACACATCTTGGAGAGTGAGTTGGGAATGGATTAGGAACTGTAGCTACTAAAAAGCCAGGCGGCTCTCCTAGCAATTGGCCACAATTACCTGAACATATGGCATGTGAGCATGACAATATTTTCATGTTAACAAGCAGATGAAATTAGCAATACAGTGAACTCTCACCTGGGTCAACTTCAAGGAACCCAAGGAAATTGTACACTTAACTGAAAGTTCACTAAACTTAATATTCACTAGATTATGGAACAGCACAGGGTACAACAGGCAACGAGTCAGAAGTGAGAAATATAATGTACTACAGTGTTCGATGAAAACCTGCCTGGTGAGGAATGAGAATACTGAAATAAAATGACTGCTCACCAAGAGGTGAAACGTATAAAAAAAAAAAAGAAACTTCAGGTTCTGGAGCTCAAACGGGTCCCTTGATCACAATAAAAGTAAATGCAGTAAACAGGAGCCACTACCTTTGCTTTTACAAGAGACAACAAACAAGAACAAGAACGAACACTTCGAATGGAATGCTTTCTATTCCAACAAAAACAGCAATGAAAAATACAGGACAGTGATGAACGACAGTAAATGGTCCCTTTAAAAGGAATGTTCTGATAAAAATTTTGCAATAGAAAATGTACCATTTAGAGTGGTTTCACTGTAATGTGAGTAGAAATGTTTAAAAAAGAATTTCTGTGTTCGTGGTCTTCTTTTCTGCATGCAGAGGAATGCTGGCAACGCTGGTTATTGCATTTCTGAGAGATTCATTTGCTTTTGTCTAGCATGAAAAATAATACCGCAATAGTCATTTACGGCATGCAATTGGTCAACTAAAGATTGTACCAACAGCTCTGTTTTACTGCAGTAGACCAGGTTACCAATTTATAAAGGACGTTGTAAGATGAACTCGAAGGCAGTGCTGGCAGCACTAATGTTCAATGCGCAATAAAGAAAATTACTCTCTGTCGCGAAGGAACGCTACCACATGCAATATAAAATACAATCGTAAGTAATCAATTTTTGTCTTTAAGCAAGCTAAGTGGACCTGTGTCAGTATTTCTTGGTTTTTCTTTGCACTTGTAGTTTCACGCACATCACTAAGGTTGGCATCACTGGTAATTTCTTCATGGCCTTTCAGGGCCAAGTTAAAATTATTTCTTTTTTACAAGGTACAAGCACACGTGTTTCCATCAACGTAAGAAGCGACCTCATTTTCACCAAAACCAAAAGATATTTTCCAAATGGTAGACAGTCCTTGTAAAGAAGTGCTACATGCACACTCTCTTTCCTTATAGTTTACGACTGCCCTGCTGAGACGACCAATTCCCGAGTATCCCTAAAAATCACCCTGCAAACAATTTTGACTCCCACAGCCCTTTAATTTAGTCTTTCCCAATTGTTCTCTTGGAGGCACAAGTGGTAAGCGAAGCTGGGATGCCTTAGGGTGCCTCAATGCGCTCCTTTGCCTTCAGTGCGTGTACATCTCTAGCATTCCCTATAGCAGTTGCATATTGCATCTCTGGCCCTTTTTTCAGCACGCTGCCGTTGCCATCCCTGCATCCACGCCTTTGAATAACACATGTATGACAAAGTTGGAACCCATACCAGTTAACTGGTGCGATTTCTCCATTTCTGGCGCCCACACACACGAGTGCTTTTCTTATATTGAGCCTTTCAAAGAAAATAGACCAATATTCTGAAAGCTGCCATGCATCATTGCTGCAATAAAAAGGAACAAACAACCTGGGCATGTGCCCTGCATACAGCACGATGGGCATAAGCTTAACACATCCCATGTATAGCTACAGAAAATAAGCAACACCAGGAAAATAGTGCACACAGATACTTGCACAAGGGAACCAGAAATACAGTGTCAATTTTCATAGAGCTACAAAGAATGCTTATAAATAGTCGTGATAATGGCTGGCATTGTATAGGCCAAAACCGCAATACAATTATGAGGCATGCCAGAGTAGAAGGCTTTGAATATTTCGACCACCTGGGGTACCTTTGTGCGCATGTAAACCTAGGTACATGGGTCTCTAGTGTTGCGCCTCCACTGAAAATGAGCAGGCCAAACTCGTCTCTTTCCGCGGTGCTGGCTTTTATTTGATTGATTTGATTGATTGATTTGTGGGGTTTAATGTCCCAAAACCAGCTCCGATTATGAGAGACACCGTAGTGGAGGTCTCCGGAAATTTCGACCACCTGGGGTTCTTTAACGTGCACTGACATCGCACAGCACACGGGCCTCGACATTTCGCCTCCATCGAAATGCAGCCGCCATGGCTGGGATTAGATCCCGCGACCCTCAGATCAGCAGCGGTGTACCATGGCCACTAGACCACTGTGGTGGAGCGCTGGCTTTTATTTATTTATTTATTTATTTACTCAAAATGCCCCTAAAGGCCCTCAAAGGGGGTATTACATATGGGGAGATATTACAATAACATGGTAATAAAAATAATAAAATAACACTGGTAATAAAAGACACAGAAACTTAGAGGTATACAGATTCAGTAAGCGTGCAAAATGAAAGGAAAAAAAAAGCATCAGAACAGAATAGCACATTTCAAAAATACATTTCAGTTCATAACACGAATGCATGTAAATGGAACAATGCATTTTAAAAAATGTGCTCAAAAACAAGAAGCATGAGAAAGGTACAATGCAAAAAAAAAGGGGAAAGAAAAAGTTGACATGGATAAATTAGGTTGGCAGTGCGTTTCGGCAATGCGCTCAGTGTGCAGCAGCTCCTGAAATTTTTCCATTACCCTGAGTAGCTATGTGTGATGGTAAGCGGTTCCAGTCAATGATGGTGCGTGGTATAAATGAATTAGCACAATGATGAGTGCAATATATTGGTCACTTAACCTTGGACTGATGATCCTGACAAGGGAAATCGACTGTAGGAGACTGAAAGAAATCAGTGGAAAGAATTGAATGATGACAAAGTTTATGAAAAAGTTTACGAAAAAGCGATAGGCGAGCTGCTTGGCGACGGTGCGATAATGTTTCTAATCCAGCACAATGTCTAAGCGCAGTGATGCTGGTATGACGCGAGTAATCTGAAAAAATGAAGCGCACAGCACGGTTTTGAAGGGATTCAATATTCTGGATATGGTAGGCTTGAAGTGGGTCCCAAATAGCTGAAGCGTATTCAATTTTCGGACAAACAAGTGTAACGTAGGCGAGTTTTCATGTATGAGGAGGAGCATTTTTTAGAGAATAATAAGATCGAGTGAACAATTAGCTGAAGCAAGGATGACATCAATATGATAATGCCCTGGAAGATCTGACTGAAAGTGGATACCAAGGTATTTATAAGTAGTAGCAAGTTTTATTTTGACATTATTTAAAACATACATTGTTGGCATATGGGCATTATGATAGGAAAATGGCATAAACTTTGTTTTGGATTCATTTAGTGTCATTAACCATGTAGAACAGCAAGTATTAATGCTGACAAGGTGGGATTGGAGGAGTTCATGATCACTATTACTGGATATATTATGGTACAGTACACAATCATTGGCAAATAGCCTAATATCGGAGGATACACAATTAGGCAAGTAATTAATAGAAATGAGAAAAAGCAGTGGACCTAAAACACGACCTTGAGGGACACCAGACATTACATTCACATAAGTAGAGTGAGGGTCATTAATGACTGTGTACCATGATCTGTGTGAAAGCAATTCTTTAATCCATGAAATAACGATAGGATGTATGTTAAGCTGGGTTAGTTTTAGTATGAGCCTGTGATGTGATGATAAAGATCTGACATAAATTTCTTCTTAACAAAAGTGCTTATCATTATCTCATTTTGTGTTAGTTCTGTTGATATCTCTTCACAGGAGCTGAATCATTGCATCATTATGACTGAGTGCTTATTGCAGAAACATGTTAATCTATTAAAAATAATTTTTTTCTAATCCTTTTGATGCGATGACAAGAACTGACACTGGCCAATAATTGAAAAGCACATGACACTAACTTTTGCACATAGCATTCTCCGTGAAAAGAATTCAGTAAATATTGCAAGGTGTAGGTTTATCAACATGATAATCTGTCCACAAACTTTACTTTCATTTTTACGTCATCTGCTTTTCTATCCTTAAGCACATAAGAGTAAAGAGGGCTTCGTCTGAAGTGTATCAAGCAATGAAAGCCACATGTGAATCGCGCAGACCTAGGATTGTGATTGCGGCCATAATGAGACCACTTTCGTTACAAAATTTTAAATCAAACAAAGGTGATTGTACATTATCTGTACCAAGCTTTTTATATCATTATTACGCCAAATGTAAAAACACCATGAAAAATCAAAGTAAACTCGTACAATTTAATCCTCATGGACCATGCACTGCAAACAAGAATTTGAAATAATCTCCATGGTTTGCAATCAAGCATAGTTAAGCATAGTTTCACAACACAAGGGAGAAAAAAAGAAGAAAATGCAGCACTAACAAGGATGGGATTAGCAATTAATGTAGCTACAATGTGAAGATGTGGTCCTACAGCTGACTGATCGGCTATAAAGGCCTTTAATTTGCCACCAAGCAGACATTGCAGGCAGTGCGGAAGTGTATCACATTTCTGTATGCTCCCCTGGTCACGTTTGTTTACATTGCTGCACACGATAGATGGCATTAGTTGCACCCCATGGCTTGTCATTCTTGGAGCTCGCCCAGACTAAAACTGAAACTGGTGGGTAATAAACAGGCTATAAATAATTCTGTCATGCACTACTGCAACTGATGTGCCATGCTATAACTGACAGGCCCAGGCCTACGTGACATATCGCAGGGGAAAAAAAAAGACCACATACTTGACCACAATTTTCATGTTTGCGCACCTTTAATAATTATGGAACACCATCCAACTGCAGCAGCAGCTGGCACTTCTTACCAACCAGTCAGTCACGACATATAAGGAATGAGACCTCCAAAAGTGCTGCCACAGTAGGTACACTAAAACAAGGCATGCTTATAGCACCAGATGCTGCATGGCACTCAGTTCTCCTTAAAGAAGGTGGCACCATATATAAATATACACAGCTGCTTGTACCTGTGTTGAGGAGCTTAATGTAAACGACATTAACAGAATATATTAACAGAACCAGCAAAGTTGTTTAGCACATAAAAGCAAGGTGACACAGTGAATGCCAGTTTGGTATTAAAGGCCAGGTTGTGAATGTGCCCATGAACGTTCAAACCACTGTGCAGGATCTACAGCATCAGATAGATGATGACACCGCCAATGAGGTGCACATCAAGCTATGTTTACTAAACAAGCCCACCTACAAGACTGCATTCTTTATGATGTGAGTGGAAACTTCCTTTAAAGTGACTGTCTACCGCTCGGAAAACTTCTTTAGATTGTGGGTAAAAATGGGCAGGCCATGCATCACATTTACGGGAATGAGCATGCTTTTAATCCACAAAAAAGGAATTATGTTTGTAATTTTGCTCTGAATGGTGCAAAAAAATGCCACTAGCAACACCCAACAGCGTGTTTGTCAATTTCCAAGTGTACAAGAACAAACTAACGCAGGTATACATATTCTGCTGAAAAACAATTATGTATGCCTTACAAGTGTACTTCACCCTACGAGACACCTTTTTATAATGTGCAAGAGCAATTCGTTCTTTTCGCTGCTTTCTGGGTAGCGCAGGTGGCACTGCCTTCGAATTTGTCTGCCTGTACACTTGTCATGCATGCGGCGCTGCATGTCCAAGGGCACACCCCAGCGCGGCGACTTTCCCTCGCCTCTCCTCCTCGTCACGTCTGCAAAGTCGTCCTCTGAGCCAGTTCCTGTTGATAAGCCTCCCGTGCCCAACTGGGTTGCCAGGAAGACGGATGATGATGCATTGTGCACAGTAACCATTGTTGCTGGCATCTTTATGCATAGAAAAGGAGCGACTTCGTAGATGAAAAAATCATGTTTTTTAATAATTTCTGCTCAGTTTCTGGAGAAACCACTGCACGCTGGGACACATCAAAAGGTACGCTTTCTACTGAGCCAAAAAACATGAGAGCGATGAAGGACGGTACATGGTCCCTTTAAAGAGTACGCTTCATCGCAACAAACAATGTGTGAAAGCTAGTTTGTAAAGACCAAGCCAACACCGATCCTCTTAAAATCAGCTTCACATCTAAACACAAATGCACTGCTGGGAATAAATTTTTCTAGGGGCAATATGAGCCATTATCATATCAAACTTTCACAGCGCTAGAACCCCTTTATAAATATTTTATCATATATTTTGATTATGTATTATTATTTACAGCTTGCCCGAGTGGTAAAGCCTGCTTACAAAGACCAAGCCAACACCAATGCCATTGAAGCCTTGTTCATTCCTAAACGTAAATGTACTGCTGGGAAGAGATTTTTCCTGGGGTAATATGTCATCTCATATCAAAATGTGATGGCCCTAGGACCTTTTTTATTACTTTTTTTGTTTGCTGTTGCCCTACGGTGTGTCCTGAAAGAGCATGGACGACTACCGCCATCTCAAGAAGCCTGCGGAAAATTGATTTTTCGCACCAACACGTCAAGAAACACCAGAGGTTAGTTATATACAACCTTACTGTAAAATTTGTTACACCTTTCGTCAAACTAATGTGCTGTTACGGCTGCAGTGAATCCCTGTTCACTGAAGCCATAACTCTTCACTGTTCCATTTTCAATCAAGAATGCTACACTTACCCTTCACATTTCTATTTATGTTAGCACCATCATAAATGGTCAGGAAACGGACATAAAGCATGATTCACAAGAATAGAGCGGCTTTTCTTCAGCACCTTGGTGCTGGGAATCCTTTGACTACCAGTGGTTGGCCTGCCACTCAATATGTAACAATGCACAAACATTTCTTGTCATTTAAGCAGACCACAGCACTCGATTTAATACCACCCATCCTCTGCAATATTATATACTTTGCCTGCAGCATGCATCATGGAACTTTCTTGGCACTTACCATTTGCTAGTGTTGGTAACTTCGTTTTTAGCAAGCCTCTTAATTGAGGCAGATCTTGCACAATGTCAACATGAGCCAAAATATAGTCGAAAGGTTTTGTGTCTAGCTCTCCGGCAAGTATCTGCAAAGATGTTATGAGGGAGGTCTTAATTTCTAGTGAGCTGGATACAATAACGTCAGCAGGGGAAAACAACAAACGAATCTCTATATGACTCTCATGACGGGGAAAAAAATAGGGGAATGGGGGAGGCAGGTGCATAAATGACAGAGGAAAATTGCTTTCTTTTTTACATGAACCCAGCATGAAACAGCTCTGAATTAATGCCAGTTAATTAGGTGCTCATAATTATACCAGACATGCACAAATGCAATAAAGGCACAAAATGTGCTGGGGCCAATAAAGATCAGTGGCCCATCCCCACCTCTAACAGGCTTCACTGCGTACTGTTTCTGTACTGCAGAGAAAAGGCACTGTGGTTTTATTTAGGAATCACCCCTCCCCCCCTTTCTTTTTCCAACAATAAACCCACCTTTGCATAAAAGTTGACTTGAAATTCACAAATTTATAAGATGGGCCTGCATTCATGCATTTCACAGATAATGTGGAAGCGTTCACATAAGACCTTTCGCCTCACAAAACCTTAGCTCAATTCGTATGTATCTCCATTTTCACTATTTCAATAGGGTGCAATGGGAACTTAAGATGTTCAAATGTCTTTAGAGAAGTTTAGTTGACCTTTTCTTACCCTTTTGATGACAGTTGTGCCACCTGCCACTTCCGCTCCTGCTGCAAGTGCCTCAGAAGCCAAATCAGTGCTCTGCAGGACAATAATTGTAATTTCTGAACACAGTGCTAAATTTCTCAAACCCACTACAGCATACCTTGCAGAGGGCAATAATCCTCTTCTCTCTCTTGGTGATAGAGAATGGATGATTATAGAGCACAGTTCCTGAAAAATCTTCTCGAAACTTGGTCTGTATTAATGAAAACAAACATATTATCAGAAAAAAAAAAGACAGACAGATTTAGAAGAATTTAAGAAAAGGCTCACTTAATTTAACTGAAAAAGAAAGAAGAAAAAAAAAGTAGTGCTATCAAATGCTCACATCAACATGACTTCCTGGGACAGAAATTATCTCACATGTGCAGACCATATTAGTAACACTTCACAAACATGCCCTAGTGTAGTTTTTCTGCTTCACAGCCACAACTTGTACCATCACAACTACAACGGCCAGCAAATTGAGCAACAGCTGTAACAAAAGTGATTGCAATTCAGTAATAACAAATAGTAACAAAAATATTCTGGGGTTTTTTATTATACGAGCTACCAGGTTCACCTGGTACAAGTATGCTCAAAATTACAAGGTGCATTTTTACATAGTTGATTTCATTTGTGCTGTGTCACCACTCTTAATGAAACAAGCAATTTTCATGTCAATGCCAAAGCAGCAAGGAGACCAGTCAGTACTCCATGGGCATAGCAGCATTCTCGCACAGAGCATGACAGCTGCAATGGTGTATAAAAAACACACATAAAAAATTTAAAAGTAAAATAACAAAAATTCAGCTAGCACATCAATGTTTATGATGCTGCGTGTCTGAAATTATGTTGTGATGGTGTACTAGACATGTTCTCATCTTCTGCAAGACGAAAGTCTTCCAATAGATGGCAGCCATGACTTAACTTTAAAAAAAGAAGGTGTTACTCTGAGCAAGAAAATGTAACAAAGCATGACAGGAATGCCAGTACACTAGTGTGGAATGATAACAGGCAGTGAGCATCACAGGTAGATATGATGTTTCAATGTTTTCAGATGCAATCACTTTCTGCACTGTTACGGAAAAACTTGAGAGCCATTCCACTTTGTGAAGGTGGATGACTAACGAAGCTGTTTAGCACACAACATAGAGGTGACATGGTGGAAACCAGTTTGGCATCAAACTCCAGGTTTCAACAACATTGCCATCAATATGTGCAGTAACCCTTCTACTGCTGGTTTTTTTTTGTTGTTGTTGTTTTCTTGCATTGCCGCACATTACCTGCCGCTTTCTTTTTTGTTTTTGCACTCCATATGTAAACTTTGTACCAGTAATGCAGCAGAATACTCTTCAGACACGTAATGATTTTTGTTGAGCATCATCTCATCAAATAAAATAATTAACCACTAATCCAGGTGTCAACGTGTCTAAAAAGCATTTCTATCTAGCATGGTACTCTAGCTTATAAACTTCTTCACACGTCAACTGGCATGTGCACGTGGTGGACTTACTTGCCATGTCTCCACTGCTTAGATGCAGGCAAAGAGGCACAAACAGGAACAGATAGAGAAGAAGCATGCACTCCATCTCTTGACAAAAATTGTACAATATTTGTCTGTATGCCTTCTCCATGAATAGCTGGACATGCCCACATTACCTTTCTTACAAGAGCTGCTGCACGAGTGGCAGGAAGCGGTTTAAATATGTAAAATGAGCCGACTTGAGACTGGCAGTGAAAGAATTAAGCTACATTTACTTGCCAGCCCACATCCTCCACTTCGTGACATGAGCATACAACTTTTCTCTTTATGAAGAAACTTTACTGTAACACACAATGTGCGAAAGCCACCTTACAAAGCTCAAGCTAACACCTTTCCCCTTACAGTCGGTTTCACTTCTAAGCACCAATGCGCTGTTTGGAAGAGATTTTTCAGGAAACAATATAAGCTGTCTTAAGCTTAACTATGAAGGCCCTAGAACCATTTTTTGTTAATTGTTTGCTGATGCCCCGAGCCATGCACTTGTCCCGACAAGGCATGGAAGGCTAGAGCCATCTTGGGGAACCTGCGGAATCTTGCTTTTCTGTGCCCAGACACCATGAAACAAAGGAGCTTAGCCATATACATACGGCTTCACTGTAACATTGACAGACCACCAGTATCCTGCCTAACTCTTGTCCACTTCAGGACAAGGGCCTCTCTCAACAATTTTTTATCCTGCTCTGTTCTGATGAGATGATTCTATTTTATGGCATCATCATCATCATCAGCCCATCTTATGTCCACTGCAGGATGAAGGTCTCTCCCAATGCTCTCCATCCTTTCCTGTCCTGTGCGAGCTGATTCAATTTGGTGCCTGCAAATTTCTTAATTTCATCACTCCATCTTACTCTCTGTCATCCACAGCTGCGCTCACCCTCTCTTGGTACCATTCCGTCGTTCTAACTGTCCATCGGTTGTCTAGCCTTCTCATCACGTGACGTGCCCATGTCCATATTTTCTTCTTTACTTTGACTATTATGTTGGCTACAGTAAAGTTGAGACCGTGGTCCGAAGGTTCTTCTTCGGGATTCCAGCTCCCCGCTCAGCGTCCTAAACGCACCATCCGAGACGGCATGGGCGAGTTGGGAAGGAGCTGGCTGCCGCTGGTATGGCGGCGATAGGCTCGCGGGCAAACGTATAGTGAATGAAGAACGGGCTCAGAGACTTCGGTTTAAGCAAAAGAGAATGAAAACTTGCATTTACAGTAATATACAAAAGGGAATACAGGGAGTTGACTGATACATAAAAATAAAACTGATGCTGAACTATACGTAGGGCGACCCTACTCCGGCGTAGCCGGCAGTGCGTAGCACTTTTCCACCCGTTCAGCATGCCCCGCCACATGGCGGAGCCACCTTTATTACCAAAACTGCTCCGCCTTAACGCATCCGCTGGCAAATCATCCTCACTTTGCCCTGGCATTGGGCAGTGATTCCACCCTTTGTCCCGCCTCCTCAATTAGGCTGGTCCAATTGGTGAAACCGCCACCCAGTCCGTTGACTGGCGTCAGGGGTATGTTTGTACAATAATAAAAAACACATACATCACCACTAAACAACACATACATAAAAGCAAGCCATGTCACCCAAAGCCGAAGGGCGAGGGCAAAGATATGACGTGCGTGAGACGCGTCACTTGTACACGTGCCCTGTCTGATCAGGCGCAGTTACAGGAAACGAGCCGGTGCTCAAAAGACTCTGAACCCCGAAAGAGTTATTGTTGTAAGGAAACGTTCCCATGGGAAAGTTAGCCCATCCGCGCGTCTGCTTCTGCCTATTTCGTCAAACAAGCCGAGCCACACCGACTCTTGCTCAGACCCGTTTTATCGGCACCCTGCTGTACTTACGATTATCGCAGTACTAAATATAGATTAGGTATGGATAGACGTACGCGACCCCACGGCGTGCGATGAAGCGGCGCTTGAACAAAACCATTCCGCGGTACGGAGAATTGGGGGTGGGCTATCCACATCGGCTCGTCCGCCAATTTCGGAAGAACCGCTTTCTGAACCACCGCCCGCCTCCTCCTTGCGCGCGCGGGTGCTCACAATGTCGTGTATATATGTACACTAGGAACGCCGCAGGGCGTCCTAAAGGTCCAGGCCCTCCGGGGTCTGCGTGTGCCACTGCCGCTACCACTGCTCAAGCATGCCCCCTCTTCACTCCGCAGCGGGGCGCCCGTGTCCCCAGAAGATGCGGAAGATACAAAGGAGGAACGTAAAGAAAATGAACAAATACGGCCGGGGTACGATAAGTGGAAAGTCCATGCCGCGAAACGCGTCCGATTGACAGACGTCGCCCGTCTCCGAGTAAAATCTTAAAAAAGGAACGCGCCTTGCTAGCGGCAGGCTTACAGCTACCCCTGTCTGTTCCCTAACCCACTCGGTTCTCTTCCTGTTTCTTACAGTAGCGCCTATCATTTTTCGTTCCATCGCCCGCTGTGTGGTTCTTAACTTCCTTTCTAGCTTCTTTGTGATTCTCCAAGTTTCTGCCCCATATGCCAGTACTGGCAAAATACAGTAATTATATAATTTCCTCTTAAGTGACACTGGTAAGCTTCCGTTCATGAGCTGGGAGTGTCTCCCATACGCGTGCCATTCCATGCTTATTCTTCGGTGTATTTCTTTTACATCAGTACGTTCTCCTGTCAGTAACTGTCCTAGATATGTGTATTCTTGTACAACTAGTAATGTCTGGTTTTAAATTGTGAAGGCACGTTTTTTTCGCTGTGCCACCTACCATTACTTTTGTTTTCTGCATGTTCATCTTTAATCCTACCTTAGCGCTTTCCCAGCTTAAGTCTACAATCATCTTCTGTAGTTCGTCACTATCATTGCTGAAGAGTACTATGTTGTCGGCGAAGCGTAAGTTACTCAAATATTCGCTGTTAATCCTGAGTCCTGTTTCGTCCCAGTCTAGTCTTTCGAAGATTTCTTCAAAGCATGCAGTAAATAGCATTGGTGAAATTGTATCTCCTTGTCTGACACCTTTCTGTATCAGGATTTTCCTGTTTTTCTTACGCATGAGTAGGGTGGCTGTAGAGTCTTTATATATGTTATTATATATGTTATTATATATGTTATTATATAGCTATTATATTTACGCAGCTATCACATATCCCTTGACGATGCAATGCCTCCAGAACTGCTGTTATCTCTACCGAGTCAAAGGCCCTTTCGTAGTCTATGAAAGCCATATAGAGCGGTCTATTGTATTCAGCGGATTTCTCGATTACTTGATTCATCAAATGAAGGTGGCCTATTGTGGAGTATCCTTGTCTGAACCCTGCTTGCTCTCTTGGTTGATTAAATTCAAATCTCGCTCTTATTCTATTGGAGATAACCTTTGTGAATGTTTTGTATAGTGCTGAGAGTAGACTTATCGACCTGTAGTTGTTCAGGTCTTTTACATCTCGTTTCTTGTGTAATAATAGAATGTTTGCATTTTTCCAACTTACTGGTACATCCGAAGCTTTGAGGCATTCTATGTACAGTGTCGCGAGCTTTCTAGTTAGGAAGTGTCCTCCATCTTTGATCAAGTACGCGGTTATGCAGTCTTCTCTAGCTGCTTTCCCGCAGGACATGCCTTGAATTGCTTTCCTAACCTCATGTGCAGTGACACATGGAACTTCTCTGTCCTGATCAGCGCTTATTACACTCCTGGTGGGGTGTCTTGTGTTAGAGCTGCAGAGTTCCTAATAGAAGTCCTGGGCCACCTTGGCTATATCATTGAAGTTAGCAACGATGTTGCCTTGCCTTAGCAACGATGTTGCCCGTACAAAGCTTCCTTTTAGTTGTTTTGATGCTGACTCCTTTTCTGACGGCTGCTTCTATTTCTTTCATGTTATGATGGCGTATATCACTGACTCTACGTTTCTTGATAAGCTTAGACAGCTCGGCGAATTCTATCTTATCTCTTGAGTTAGTTATTCTCATTTATTGGCATTGTTTAATTAAATCTTTAGTAGTTTGCGAGAGCTTATTCACATCTTGTCTCAGTGCTTTGCCTCCTACTTCGATTGTTGACAGCAAATGTTTAAATTTCATCCCATGTCCCGTCACTGACAGCCACATTTCCACTTCCTCTGTATTCACTCTGTCAATCTAATTGACTATTAGTTATCTGAATGCACTATGTGGCCTGCCCAGTTCATTTTTTTTTTCTCTTAATGTCATCTAAGATATCAGCTACCCCTGTGTCTTCTCTGATCTACTGTCTTCCTACCTCTTTATATTACATCTATCAGTGTTTGTTCCACTGCCTGCAGTGCGATCCTTAAAGGGACACTAAAGGTAAACAACTTTTTTTTTGTTTGTTTGAATGATGGTTGAATACTTGAGAATGTTAAAAACATCAATATTATCTACACCAAAGCTTTGGTCACCGAGAATTCAGGTAGCTGCACAATGAGGCTTGCACCATCAGCAGGATATACTGCTAGCTTAGTCAGCTGACCTAATAGAGTCTATGAAAAAAAGTCACTGATACTCAAACTGCCAATTATAAAAAGACCATTGTAGTGCATTAAAAGATGGAACAAAATGCTGCTTGCTTATGTATTTCTGTTCCATCCCTCAAAAAAAGAAGCAACGACATTTATCACAAGAAGCTTTGGTCAACACAAAAAGTGGCAGTAGGTGGGGCAACAGTAAGCAGCAGGGCTGGCTCCCTCTATACCTACGACATCATGGGAACAGGTTTCTCCATGGCTGCTAAGAGTGGCATCTGCCCACGACAATAGCTAAACCCCTCTTCCTTTCTGCCAGCTCTTGCCTTTTGCACAGCTAGCTGGACTGTCAGCCAGTAAAGAGAGGAAATGATGAATCTAAGTCAACAGGACCTGGTTAAGTGAGCAGTTTGAATAGTTCTAATGGCATGCCAGCCACTGAAATAAGATTTTTTTTTTTTTTCAAACTAGGCATTTTCTTGACAAAAAACAAGCACTACAACATTTCTTGAATGGTATTTCAACAGCGCATGTTGACTTAATATTTGCCTTGGTGCCCCTTTGACGTCCTCTCTAATTTCTTTGTTAATCTCCAAGTGTCTGTGTCATAAGTTAGAACTGGCAAAACTCAATGGTTGTACACTTTCCAACTCAGGAGTAGCGGTAAACTGTCAGCCGTGAGCTGGGAATGCCTGCCATATTCACACCAACCCATCCTTCGTCTACAGCAAATTTCTTTAACATGGTTAGGCTCCTCCATTAGGAATTTAACTATTTATACACAATATTTAACAGGTTTTAGAGTGTGATCGCAAATCACCAACTCTCATTTCTTTGTTGGGCTGCCTAGCAATATCTTTTTCTGCATCATCATCATCATTATCATCAGCCTATTTTAAGCCCACTGCAAGACAAAGGCCTCTCCTAATGATTTGCAATTTGCCCTATCCTGAGCAATTACACCTTTAATCCTCTTTTAATGCTTTTTTGGTTTAGTTCCTTAATCATTTTTTACAATTCGTCACCATGTTTAAAAGAACAATGTCATCAGCAAAGCACAATTTGCTGCAATATTCTCAATTGTTCATTACTCTTATTTTTTCCCAAACTAATGTTTTAAATATCACTTTAAAGTGGTTAGGAAAGGAATATCGAGCTGTCCAGTTGCAATTCTCGCTGCTTCAATAAGCATTTGACATACCGATTTGAACATATTTTGGTGCAATATTCAGTGTACATTTTTTAATGCCCGTTTAAAATCCTAGTGTTCTTGCACTCCCAAAATGACCATGCGACACCACAGGCCGGCATAGGCACTACTCAATACGTCATATTTAAAAATGTAAACATACTGTTAGCTTTCGTTTGCTCTAAAATAATACATTTATATAAAAGCTAGAAAGCAAGAAAATATTTAGACCCTGCATGGTGGTACCAGCACAAAGAAGTAAGGCTGGGGCATGGTTTGTTTTCCCATTGCTTCTGAGGGTGTACCAATGTTGGAGGCCATGCTAAAATAATGTCAGCCACAGAGTTTAGGGGAACATTCACGGGGAAATCAAGACCTTTTATTGCTATAAATCAACCCAGACGGTGCCAAGAAACAATGGTATTATAGGCTGGAAAGCCAGGATTCCGAATACAAACAGCATACAAAATTTTAAGAAAACGTTTCATGACCCCTTTAAACACGCAGTGGACAACCTCCTTGACTAACCCCTTTCTCAATTAGTATTTCCCTACTTTTTTTTAGGAGAGTAGGGTGACCGTGGAATTCTTGTAGATATCGGCTACGTTATTGATGTAAGCGTCAAGTATTCCTTGACGGCATAATGTCTCTAGAACTGCAGTCAAAAGTGTCTCACGATGTTCAAGAGTACATGAATGAACAACAGCCTGCAGCGTGTCACGTCTAATAGAATAATTAATCGAATATAGGCGTTTTTCCAACTCTGCAGTACATTTGATCTTTTGAGGTACTGTGTGCAGGGTGTGACAGACATTCGGAGTGCGAAACCTCCACCGTTTTTGATCAAGTCGGTTGTTATGCCATCTTCCCCAGCTGCTTTTCCATGGGCCATGCTTTAAACTGCCCCCTCATGGCCTCAACTGTAGTTAATAGGACTTCGGTGTCATGTCTGACATGATTATGCCGATGATAGGGTGACCTATGCTTTAAAGGGACCCTGAAACGGTTTTGACAATTTTGTGCAAACATGGTGATCCGGTAGAGCGGGTCATTAGGATCATTACAGGACAGATTTCAGCGCTGTGCGTAAAGTGTGTAATTTATAATAAGGTTTTGAACACGCATATAGCAAAAGGTCGCAGCGGCTCGCCAAAATGCATTTTCAAACGCCCCCGCCAATCGAACTACGAATGGGAGGTCGCTGATTGGCCCCGAACCAGTCACACTTTCAAAACCTAGCTGCAAACAACGTGCTTCTACAACGTACTCCTTCGTTTCAGCCAACGGTATTGTCGCGGCATCTGGCGGAGTACACACGAGTCGCCGGTGCTCTATTACAGAGGCTAGCACTGCCGAGGTGGGCGACCTCAGTGAGGATATCGAGGCGCTATGTCGCTACGGAAGACTCGGCAGAGTGGCTGACGCGGGAGGCGCTGTCATCGCTAGCGTGCACTCCGCAGCAGATCGAGTTGAGGAGGAACAGCAGTGGTAAGGAGGAAGGCGACAGAAATAAGCCCATAACTGCCTTAGCGCATGGTGCTTTGGTTTACTTATGGTGTGAATGATTTCACAATTGTGTCGCCTAATCAGTGACGCAATGTCAAAAAACGTTTCAGGGACCCTTTAAGTATAGAGTTGAGAACATAAGTCCTTGGGTCATCTTGACTACGTTATCAAAGTGCTAGTGATACTGCCCTGCTTATCTTTCACTGCATGCATTATGGTCCTTCCCACAACAAGTCTTTTTAGTTGATTTGATGCTGCCACCATTTTTATGGCTGCTTCTATCTCTCTGGCATTATACTTCTGCAGTATGTCACTGATTTGCTTTTCTTGTTCAGCTTTTGCAGCTCGGCAAATTCTACTTTATATCTTGAGTTTTCATTTCTTTATTAATCTTTCTGGTGGTTTAAAAAAACTTGCTTACTGGTAATTTCATGTAATAAGACTGGTAATCATCATTATTTATGCACTACAATAAATATGTCCCACCAGGGAGATTCTTCATCAAAGGTACGAAGTAAGCAACAGTTAGGTTTTTCTGTGCCAACTTCCAAAAATTACATGGCCATGACAGAATCACCGTGAATCATGAATGCAGAACCACAAAAGGTTATACGAAAGTGGCAGTTAAGTGCCAACTTGGCGAGTCATGAGACAATGTCAGCAATGGTGTGAAAGACATAAAAGTGTTTTCATCATGCCTAAGTGACTCTAGCCTGCTGCCACCTCTCTGAAGGGCAGCGAAAAACTAAACTATTCACATCAGGACAACTTGTTCCATACTGGTCAAGCTGCACTGACTCTCACAGAATATTCTTTCAATAAAATTTCTGGTATAACTGAAGTAATGGCAGAGCTGCAGCGTCTTGAGAAAATAACTCATTGCTCCTTGTGGCTATTTTTTCACAACTCATGCCCTCAGCTAAAGCAGCTTCCAGCTTACACCGTGAATAAAAGCAGAATATCATTCCACTCTTTTTCTTTTACACTAGAAATTTCAAAACACCCCATTATTTTAACTGCAATGAGTTCTTGCACTCTAGTACGAGATGAGTGGGCCAAAATGGACCTGGACAAAAGGAACAGACACAAGCTGGGGCTACTAACAACAATAGTTTATTTCTTTCACATGCTGGCATATATACCTGCTTTGTGCACGAATGTCACATGTTAACAGCGGCAGAGTGTTTATGTCACTTCCTTTCGTCCGTGTCCCTTTTGTGCGCTCAACTCATACTAGAATGACCAACCAACAAGTCTGTATCGCCACTCTTGTCGCGTTTTCAGTCTACAAGGCATCTTCTCACGAGCTTTGCATATTTACTTGCATGGAGCACAGAAAAAATACGAAACTGTTTAAGATACATAGACACATCCTTGATAAATAACAACAATAATAATAATAATAAAAATAAATGAAAGTAGACACACAAGTGTATGGTAGATGCCTTGCTTAGTTTCACCAAGGACGAAAGCAGAGCTATGGACACCTGCCATTCACAAACAGTGCAATTTTTCCTAGTCACTTGTAGTGCCTATTCATAGTAGTCAATGCTATTTGTCCAATTTTACAGTCACCACTAAAAGCAAGGCATGCAGTCAATACACTCACTTGAGTGTCATGCCACTACTACTCATTGATGGTGCATGCAGAAGTCTTTGAAGTCCAGCTACCATTGCTTAAACAGTCAAGGAGAATGGCACCAACAAGAATGCACATTCTTTACATTTTACTCTGTAGGTTCACTACCATAACATTTAGCTGCTGTGTGCTCCACACACTACATTTGGTCATCGCAAATGCTCAAGCGTGCTTAGGCCGCGGCTACTAAGATTTCATTTACGGCATTACGTGTACTGTAGAAGGTATCGCACCTTTTTCTTCGTCTTTAAACTGAGCTCTACGAATGCGTAGAGAAGTGCATCCGGATCATCCAAAACAGTTGGGTGATGCGTTTCTCTGTGCATGGCTATCGCGTCAGCAGCGGGATACAAATGTGGCATGTACTTGTCCGTGAAGAAAACATCGTCCTCCGGTGGCTCCTTCAGACGATCTTCGTAAGTCTCCCTCCGAGGTCCGATGAGGAGCTTTCTGCGCAGGATGAAAACACGGCCCAGCAGAAGATGCAAAGCATGCTTACACAGCGCCTACCGAATCCGTTGTACGAACAAGGCTGTCATCAACTCAAATATTCGATGCATACACCAAAATAACTAGCAATAAATAAGTCATCGGTGGACTAAAACAAGTGAGCATTGGACCGCTTACTTTGACTTCATCCAAGCAAGTTTGTCTTTTTCGGGAGGTTTCTCAAGTTTCCTTTGCCTGTTACGCTTCTGTGCAGCTAATATTAACTTCTGGTGCTTCTGGCTGGCATAAGATCGTACCTGTGACAGAAATAAAAAGAAAAAGAAGAGGCTATGTCGCGCAAGTTCCGCAAAGGTAAAGATCTCCGACAGAATGACCTCACTTGCGTAGTTTCCTCTGCGGTGACCATCACGCAAGGCGCGTGAGCACGCACCATAGTCCTCAAGGATGAGGCTAGAAGAAAAATCAATGCTCTGTATAAATTGGGCTCTTTTCAAAAATGCAGCCGCCACCATACCTAGCCACGGACGCAGCCGACATGATGCGAGAGCCGCCATGCTTCTGAAGAATAGGACCGTAGGACCGGGCAATTGTAGCTTCGCAGTAGGCCAGCAATTCAGTTTAGTTTTCAAATTTGTTATGAAGTTCCCTGGAGTTAAATAGTAATAATGTTGCATAATTTTATGAAGTGCAACATAACTGCTTTTAAATTGACCGAACTCTTCTGTTTTCTTTTGGCGGACTTCGTTTTTTTGAATACCGTGATGGGAAAGTAGCTGCTCTTATCAATAGGCTCACACGAAAAAAAAAAAAGGGAAAAGAAAAAGTGAAATTTGAAACAGGCTTCTCTTGGTCGGACATTCGGTTCATTCATTATTAAATGAAGGTGCGTAAACTTACGGCATGCATGGTGCCTAATGTTCTAGCAGCGCTTCTCATAACGTTGTTTTTGAGTCTGTTACGGAGCCTTGTACGCGGACGTTATGTGAAACTGGTGGCGAATGTTGACGGCTTGTGACATTTATGTTGCATATCTATCATTGTAGTATTGTGGTACGCGACATCACTTGTTTACGTTGGAAGTGATACGCATGCGGCTACGAAGAGCGTGTATTCTTCGTGTCGCGTGAAGTGATCATGTGCACCGTTCTCGTGGCGGCAGATGTCAGTTGTCACGCTGCTGTGCTCCGACGATAGGCGTGTTGCCAGTGATCCTTTGTGCCCATCCTATGTGGAACCACGCTGGCTTGTGCATCTGTGTTTCTCTTCTGTTCCCGTAAGTGTATTGAGTAGCGGAAACCGTCTGGCCCTCGAAAAGCTGTGCTCATCAACAGTGGCACCGACGTCGGCGCGTATTCTTCGACAACGCGCGACTTGGTCAGCTACAGACGTGATGCATGTGTTTACGCGTGATGATATGAAAGAAAGGAAAACAGCAGTGGTGTTTTCATAGCGAAACGAGGCTCGTGGTGCACGTGTCTGTGCCACGGATCGGAACAGCAACCCCTTGGAAGATTTTTGCGGTTACCCGAGTGAGTTGCTTTTTGCTCATCTCTAACGGATTAATGCTGATTAAATAGGTGGTAAATAGTGTGGGTCTGCTTGCATTTGTTGATGTTTCGACTTGGTCAAAAAATTGTTATTTTGTACTGTTATGACCAGGATATTTCTGCGAAAGAAGTTTTAGTTTATAAAAGCTTATGTTATGGTTGTTGGTGAACTTGCTCACGATTTTTTTTTTTTTACTAGGTAGTTTCTGGATTAGCGACTTACACCGGGTTATGCTGCATGAGCTTTAGGTCATGTGTTTACTGACTCTCAATATCAACATCCCCATAGGAATGTTGATATTGAAGGGTACTTGAAGCACAATAATTAGTTTCACCATTGCTTGAACTCATCTACTCCCCTAACTGATAGCAATGCACACCTCCCAAAATGCTGCCACAGTGGCTACAAGTGTTGAAGATTGGGCGAGTTGGTTCGTGGCTACATTTCTTTCCATGGAGCATTCTTGGCAGCCATTTGACATTGGGCTCCAACACTTCCCCTCTTCCTAGTATTTGCTAACACATCTTGGAGAGTGTGTTGGGAATGGATTAGGAACTGTAGCTGCTAAAAAGCCAGTTGGCCCGTCCTAGCAATTGGTCACAATTACTTGAACATATGGCATGTGAGCATCACAATCTTTTCATGTTAACAAGCAGATGAAATTAGCAATACATTGAACTCTCAGCTGGGTAAACTTCAAGGAACCCAATGACTTCCACCGTGTCATGCTGCATGAGCTTTAGGCCATGTGTTTATTGACTTGCCTATATGTATTTCTGTGCTGTTTCACAATGCAAGTGGTCACTGTCCAAAAATAAAATAAAAACTCCACTTAAGGCACTGATCATGTTTTCTTTTTCATTTGGTATAATATTTTATATTAAGCTTGCTGGAAATTTATCTGAGAAGTTCAGGAAGTTGAGTAAGTTTGTAAGTGATTATCGGAAACATTATACATGCAGGCTTTGCCTTCTCTTGCATCCGTGTCTACTCGCCTAATGTTACTACAATGAATAGTATTAATGGGTCAACGTGTACATTTTCACTGCATAGGAAGCAAATATCGAAGTGCATATTTGTTTCCTATTATGCACATTGTTTACTACTACTTTTAAATAGTGTCCAAAATGTAACTCCAAAGGTCGTTTCTTTCCCACATAATTCTTGTTAATGTATGCTCATAAAATTGTGTTTGCTGTTACATTTTCATTGTCAGGTAACCTGTATGGCATATAAAATTTCCTTATCTCACCTTGTTCTCTCTTTCTTTTTAAATAAAATTTCCTGCTTTTCTTGAAGCCTTATGCTTACTTTTATCTGTGCATATTTAGCATCAGTAGTGTTAATTATGAATTAATGATGCCTTGCCATGTAAACGCTCACATGGCAATGCTACAGTATTCAAACATACTACATTTTTCAGTCAGTATTTTGTAAGTGCGAAACACTAGGCAAAGGACGAACCTAAGTACTTTTGGTTGTATCTGTCTATATAGTTGCCTACGTCTCGGTGCTCTCCTGGTTGTTGCATTCACTTATATCAAACTTCGCACTGCACGGTGTAAATGTACGATGAATATGACTGATAGCTCGTGATGTCCATAACATAGCTTACTTGTTATGTGTATCGCTATTAACAATAACACAGTCACGTGTGGCACATATCCGCATTCCTCGGCCTGGGATATGCAGGTATGCACAGCACGGGTTATTGAATGTTAATGTTTACAGCCTGTGTGGATCATAGAACAGGCAACATAGACATTAAAATTTAAGAACATACATTACATGGATTAAACAAAATAAAGGCATATACTTTTCATATAGCTGGCGATTTCAATGTACATATCGCATGAGCAGACAGACAGACGTACAGCTACAACCAGCAGCAACCAACGAGGTGGTACAACCATAAGCATGCTTAGCACGAACACTCGCATTGTGGCCGGGATTGGCTTAGACTGACGCCAGTGCCATGGAAGTGTTGGGCGCTGTTTGTTTGCAGTAGCTGACAATAGCTGAAGTGTGCCTCAACTTGTGTTTCACTTCTGTCTGACCTGAGGGGAGTGTGCTCTCAATTGACGGGTCTGTTTCACGTGTGGCGATGGTTTCATGTGGGCCTTGAAGACAAACCACGTGCCTGGTCAGACGCAAGCGAAAGGGAAGTTGACCTGTCAAGTTGAACTGCGCTGCTGCTGTCATCAGGCACTGCGAGCACACAGCGCCGAACACTTCACAGCACTGGCGTTACTCTAAGCTGGACCAGGCCATGCTGCAGAGCATTTGTGTTAAGCATGCTGATGGCTGTATATATTATAAACAAACATATTGCCTCAGTGGTTGTGGTAATAGTTTTTCAACACCAGTCATGCTGCTGGTGCTTGTCAAACGCGAGTTGTGGTAGTAGTGGTTAGTATCGGCTGCTTTGCTAGCAATTTAATAAACATGTATATACTACTACCACTAAGCATGCCTTTGTATAGCTTTGTACAACCCCACAGAAATATAACAATGAATGCCGCATATGATATGCACACCAATACACTTTAGCATGCGTTTCTGTTTAACGTTTGTGCTCGTACATGAATGCCAATGTTATGTCGTACCATGAGCTATTATTTAGGTGCCACATTGGCTGTCGAAATGCCCGACAGCGCCATGTTACACACACAATTGCTCAACTTACACAAATTAATACTACTGTTTTCACAGACAGCTTTCTCTGGTTATGCATTCAGTTCTACAGAGCTGGAATGCTTTTGTACATGCACTGCGTATAGCCCCAAGCTTAATCTGTTTGTTTTGTGATGCAATAAAGGCTTCTGGCAATTAAAAAGCATATGAAGGCCTACATTCTCAATTGGAAGGCAGATGGTATATATTTATAACGTAGTGAGCTCCCACAAAGCTTTCTGATGCAGCTGTAGTGGTTCCAAAATTGAATAATATCATCACCTTGTAGCGAACGGACAAACCTCTGAAGTGCGGATGCCTGCTTGTGTAGTCTGCTAGCCGCATTTCAACACATGCGCGTAAGTTATGCATATCCTACAGGATGTTTGCTGTTTTGTGTTAGTGCAGTGTTAAATGCTTCTGTGTATTCTTATCCCAGTTGCATGCACAAGCATTTCACATTTTTGCACTAACACAAGAGTGATAGCTCCGCCCCCATAGCTTTCCCTTCATGGCCATGGAAAGTTGGCTGCAAGTATAGTGACACTTTGCTCAAGGCCAAACAATGCAGCATGGGTAGTTCCTGAATGCTTTGCATGACATGGATTTGCATAATGCATGAGATCTGTTAGAATTTTTTGTAGTGAAGGGGGTGCATTGAATGCTGTAGTTGTGTACATATGGTTTGTGATGAAATGGAATGAATGTTAGAGAACATATTTAGGCCCTTTTTAGATCAACAGACTGCTTCTTTTTTTTATTATCTCGTTGTGTTACAGCCTGTGTCATGTGCATGTTATTCCTGCTATCATGTGCATGCCCTTAGTGTTAGTTTGTGTGTGTCTGCCAAATTTTGTCGTGCTTTTTCTGATTTTGATGCCTCAGTAATAAAAGGGCATTATCTTCTTGCACTTCATTATTTGTGTTGAGAATGCTTGTGCTGTGGCCCATTTAATTATTGCAGACAGAGCTCTGTGCATTTGTGCTGTGATTGTAGCTACTGTGTAATATTAAATACAGTGGATATCAGGGCCTGTATTCTGAGACATGTTGCAAAAGGTGATAGTGCCGCTTTGGTGGCATAAGTGTTGCCTTTGTGTCTCTTGTGAGGGTGGGTCTCTGGTTTGTCCAACAAGCCAATCACACCGCAGGAGGCACAGAAGGTGACACTCACGTCACCAAAGCGATACTGTTGCCTTTAGCGACACATCTCTGAACATGGCCCCAGACCTCATCTCCAGTTGCATTCACCCTTTCATTCCTTTTTAAGGGGTCTAATATAAAAAAAACTGCCATTTCACAGCTCTTCTGACTCTTGTAACATCTAAGGTTGCTTTTCTTCAACATCACTGCATTCTCTCGCAAGCTGTACAGCTTTTGCCAATGGTGTACAAACCTTTTGCGGATATGTGTCTAAGTGGTGTTGGCTCTCACTAATGTGGCTATTGTAGCACTGAAAAGCTTACTCTCCAGAGCTTTAAAGTGATGCAGATGCACTGTGACCCTCACTGCTGAGCTCAGAGCTAACTCCAGCACAAGACACGACAGGGTCAACAGAGAGGCACACACACACAGCACCCTGTGATCCATGTTGCACCTTGCACTGTACAAGTTGGTATGGCTCCAGGACAACTAGCCCAGTTGTTAGTCGCAGTCATGAGTTAGGGCCACTTTACCTTGTCACGTGTGCCGTAATATCCATCGACTTTCCTTTTTTTGATACTTTCTCATTGCTTGTGGAAATGTAAAGTTTGTGTTACATGTGCCATACTGCATGGTAATAGGTCGTTGAGCAGAGGGAAGTCGTTATATAAATGATGATTCATGTACTGAAGGCGTTCAGCCAAACGGTAAAGTTCTGTTTTTCATGACTGGGTGGTGTATGACAGCTAGATATTTTTTAATCTACAGTATACCTAATTAGATGCTCAGATGCTGCTAGTTGATTGATTCCTGTGGTTTGATGCCGCAAAACCACTATATATGATTATGAGGGATGCCATAGTGGAGGGCTCCGGAAATTTTGACCACCTGGGGTTCTTCAACGTGCACTGACATCGCACAACACATAAGCCTCAACATTTCGCTACCATCGAGATGCAGCCGCAGTGGCTGGGATTTGATCTCGCAGCCTTCAGATCAGCGGCAGAGTGCCATAGCCACTAGACCACTGTGGCAGGGCCAGATGCTACTAATGCTGAGGTTTTTATATATTTAAATTTTTGTCATTCTTCCTCGCATGCTTTTGCTCTTAATGGATTACTTTGTAGAGATGTAGATTTAACGGCACTTGGTGTGTGCTGTGAATAAATCTGCAAGGCAGATTAATTTGTTTAAACATTACTTGGATTGACATGTATTATTACTGTGTAAAAGCACCACCCTCATGTGATATATTTGTTGGTCACTTCAAGTAGTAACGAAGTGCTGTTTGGCTACGACTTGCTCAATAGTACATAATACCGATTCTATTTTATTCTGGCCATTTCTGTTCTTTCATGGGTGTTTCTAGAATGTCAGCTGCATTTCTGGTTACTTTTTATTGATGTACAGTGCTCAGATATTTCTCTTTATCATATTAGGTGCACATTTTTTATGTAGTGGCTAGAACTGTGCAATTTAGGAGGAATGTTTATAAAAACATATATTTTTTGTCTGCTATTTTCGTTTAAATATAACATTCCTTAAATAATGAAGAGTTGTACAGTTGAATCACATTCAGAATTCTCAGGGAAAATGACAGCTTTTTATTCAGGCGTCAAGGTGACATGACAGTGGGACAAGTAAACGGGTGGTGAGGCTGATGGCTTGCTTTAGTTGGTATTCTGCAACCTGCCTACATTTGTTTCAATTTGACACTTGTCATGCAGTCGAGCACCTTGTAACAAGGCGAAGACAATAGACAGAGCTGCCAGTACTGGTGCTGTAGTTTCCGATCACAAGTTTTGTATAGAAACATTGGCCAAATTCAGTGTCCAGGCTAACCATTCATTCTTTAAATTTCCAGTGCTTTTTAGACTCAGCCCCTTGAATAATAATCCTAGTATCAGCTGTAAGGTGCATGGAAACAAAGATATGACAGAATTTTCATTTAGTTCTGGGTGAAAAACACTTTATTTCATGGACCAGCACCCGTGTGCCAGCTTGAGTGCCCATTTTGTTCGCGGCTCATAGCATGTGCTTTGTGATCACTGGTTGTGCCACTACAATCCTATATACTGGGTTATTTCCATAAGTTTCCAGCCTAATCAAATTTCAATGGCAATAAAAATCAAACTGTCACTTTTCAATATAATCTTCCTTCACGTCAAGATACTTCTCACTTCTATGAGCTGTTTCTATGCTTTTCAAAAGATAGTGAGGAGATTTATAATCAAAATGGCCGTGGACCACATTCTTTGCTTTATCATCCACAGCAAATTTTGTGCCTTGAAGGTCTCTCTTCATCTTTGAGATTTAGCGGCCTTTGGGTGCCAGGTCTGACTTCTAGGGTAGGTGATCGATTTCGTTGAAGCCACAGTCCTTCAATACAGCCTTTGGAGTGCTCGTCGTATGAACCGGAGCACTGTCGTGAAGCATGCGGATGGGAAAATCTCTCGCCTCTCCTTGTTTATAGCATCATGCAGCTTGTGAAGAAGTGACGTGTAATAGTGCACGTTCATGGTGGTATTTCTTTTCTTGAAGTCCATAAACTCACTGCCACAGCAATAATAAAAGATTGCTGCCACGATCTTCTTGGTCAGCTGAGTCGCCTTGGCTTTTCTCGGTAGTGCCTCTCAGAGTTTGTGCCATTCCACCGATTTTCTTTTGGAAATGGTATCGTAGTAAAGCACCATGGATTCATCACCTGTCATAATCAACTCCAGCATTTCTGTCTCATTCCCACGGCAAAGCCCTAACAACTCGTGAAAGTGAGTTACACGATGCTGTTTCTGCACAGAACAAATTATTTGAGGCACCCATCTGGCGCTGACCTTTCTCATGTGAAGCTTATCATGCATTGTGCAGAGTCTGGTCATTGCAGGGAGTCCTGCCCACACCTTGATTTTTTTCAGCTTCAGCCTCCTGCCTTTCAACTCTTCCTCCTCAATGAGATAGGTAATTTTTTTGGTGATCACCTCCACTGGCAAACCACTGTGGGGCACATTTTCAATGCTCTCTCTTGCCAGAAAAAACTCTTTGCCCACTCCTTCACAGTAGAATATGAAGGCGAAGATTCTCTGTTCACTCCATCTAATTGCTGTTTGATAATGCTGCTTGAGAAACCTCATCTTTGGTGAGGAACTTTAGCACGGCTCAAAACTTTATTTTTAGCATCCTCGCTACTTAGCATGCATTGCGTTTGTCAGGCGAGTGCATACTACTGACTAGTGTATGCGCCAGGTTGAAACTAGTATGCTGGTGTCTTAAGAGATGGTGCTGGGTGCCTGAGGAGGCGGTTTTGATATCACTATGAGCTTTCGATGTCAGGCCAGAAACTTATGGAATTACCTTGTACATTCGTAGGCTGTGCAACCATGTCTGAAATTGCTGTTTAGCATTGAGCAGTGTAGCTTCTATTGCGTGTCCATGGGAGACCTGCATAACTGAACCAGTGTTTCTAAAATATCCTACATTCTAGGCACCATTTGTTCTGTGTATTCTTAGAATGGCAGTGGGTTTGATCCTAGCTGTCATCTGTGCAGTTTAATGGATGATGATCATTGTGTAGCAGGCTCGTTGTTCAGCTGATTTACATTGCTTCAATCATTAATTGTATTAAATTGTTGAATTAAATGTGGAAAAAAGCTTCATGCAGCAGTATTGATTCATTTTATATATGCAGCCTGAGATTACTCGAGAACAACCCATTCTACTGTACAAGCTACCATACAAGCACTGTGTTCTCCATCTTTTATCTTTATATCATGTCCTGTTCAGTGTTTAATGTCATTTGGAAGATATCACGCTGTCACTGCTTTTTAGAGCTGTGTATTGTGATAGTAATTCATTGAGAGGATGCTATTCCTTTTATACGTCCACTGGCTTGGGTTGTCAACATGTGGTGATGCTAGCAAAAGTGAAAGTTGAAGAATATGGATTCAGATGCGTTTCTTCAAATATTGTATTTTTGTCTTATGTCAGTGTCAATGTCAATAAATTCAAATTCAATTCAATTCAACTATGCTTGCTGAAATTGCTGAGCCAGTGACATTGACATAATACAGAAAAATCTCTTATCTGTAATATGATAGGTACAAAAGCCCAAAAGAGGAAGAAGCTTAATAACTGCAGCTGGGTTGGGCAAACTTAAACGAAGATTGTGATTATCTTTGTATTTTATAAATCATTGTCATTTTGTAGTTAGTGCAAGTGAACTACCGGCCATATTGGCACATTTCAATTTGATCTATTTGGCACTTAATCTCAACACCTTTGCTGTCAGTACTTTATAGAATCCACATTGAATCTGTCAGGGAAGTCATACTACCTGTCTATATACAGTAAAATTAAGACAAGTACAGCTGTTACAGTGCATGTTTATTAAATTTATACGATTTACCAGTTCCATCACTTTATCTACTTACATGATCGAAATGCAACTGCATTTAACTTCTCTTGGAAGCCAAATCAGAATAATACCAATTACTAGCATAATACCAATTAGCTGTCTTATGTGCTGCATCTAAGTTGTGTGTAGTTAAGTACCTGTTAAAAATTTCAGTTTGTTCTTAGATACATTATTATGGCAGCATGGTGTACTTAGGTGTGTATATTTGTCTATTTAATGCTGTAATGGTAGTTCGTATGTTTTAATCCAGTCTTTCATGTGCTATGGAGCACGGGTCTGCAAGTTAAGGCCCATGGGCCAAATTTAGCTTCAAAAGCCTGACAGCTTGCCCAGTACTACTACTATGACACTATGACAGTAACCATGGTTACTGTCATAGTAGCCAGTTCACCCTTGTAATTATGCTTCCTGGCACTTGGCCTTGCCAGTACTTTCTTGTATTTAATCGCAAGAACTTGGAAGGATTTGAAAACACACATTGGGTGCTTTATTTTCTGTCACTGTGTTGCTCTTAAATATTTCATGGGTAACATTTGCTTCACCTTCTGTGCATTCCATTTTGCAATTTCAACGCCACATACTCATGAGCTGCATTTGTAGGATATACTTAATGAGGAGTAAAGCACCAGTTCTGCTAGCTTAAAGTTATTGCTATATGATGCATTGTTAGCAAATGGTGTTGTACCAGGCTAGCTCTCCTCAAAAACTTGCCTATCAGGCCATGGCTCTCTCTTCACATTCAAATAAAGAAAAAAAAAACAGCTTTTCCCAGCAAATGGCTACAGCAAGTGTTGCCACCACACGGGGAAGCAAAGACAGTGCCTGTTGCAATATTTGACGAGAGTTGCATATAACTGAGTCTCGTGTTTTTCAGCAGGTAGTGGTTCTTGCTGTTTCCATATAAGTGTACAACCGTTTTATGAACAGGGATTTTTCTGTGTATATTATGTACAAAAGTATCTTTCCTGATAGAGATTTTGGGATCTACTTTTTAATTACTTTATATGCAGCAGCTGAGGAAAAAGTGAGGTCAAGACATAGGACGGACCCCTTCACATGAGTTATCTGCCTTTATGGCGTGCCATTAAGCATGTGAAAATAATCAGAAGCCTCCTGACATGCACACTTTACTAAGATCTCACGTAGTTTATTGTTCCAAAGTAAAGTAAGTGTACACGTATCCATGTTGGCCTTGTCAGTGATATCTTGTAGTGCCTATTACATTAAGTATTTCATTCTGCTTGCTTATGTGTTCATGGCTTTTGACACCATACTGTTCATTGACTAGAATGTTTGGAGACTCCTGCTTAAAGTATGAGAAGTTACAGAATAATAATGTCATGAAATTCCTGCGTCGAGCGTTCATTCTGATCTATTTAGCTATTGTGCTGTAAGTATAGGTGTTTAACATGACTGAAAAAAGCTGCACCTTTGAGTGCTGTCTATGTTGCTTTATCATCACTGATTATATGCATTTAAGAGGGAACGAGCCCAATGTCAACATTGGTTCCAGCTGTTTAAACACATGTAAAATGCAGACATGATTTAATGAGAAAACTTCTTGACTTATTTGAATTATATTTAACCCATTTCACAGAGAAAGTGAAGTACTAGTGACTACTCTAATAAAAATTTGATTAAAAATGTTTAATTTTTAGAACTAAGCTTAGTAGAGAGACAGCAAAACGATTGAACCATAAAGTTTGATATCCATAATTATGCTCAAAAAAACAGTACCAAGTTTTGATATGGGGAGAGTCATGCAAAACTATAATTAGGTAAAATGCTCTAAAAACTGGTTCGCTGACATATCGTGTGGATGTATTACAGAAGTGATAAAAATTTCATTACTGAAGAAGAGCTAACTGAGCCCCGCCACGGGGGGGGGGTCTAGTGGCTATGGTACTCGGCTGCTGATCCGAGGGTCGCGGGATCGAATCCCGGCTGCGGCGGCTGCATTTCGATGGAGGTGAAATGTTGAGGCCCGTGTGCTGGTGCGATGTCAGTGTGCACGTTAAAGAACGCCAGATGGTCAAAATTTCCGGAGCCCTCCACTCATAATCAGAGCTGGTTTTGGGACGTTAAACCCCACATAACAACAACAACAAGAGCTAAGTGAATGTCTTACCGAACTCGGGAAAGAACGGTATGAGGGCACATTGCCCTAACATCCTTCCTGAACGCTACTGATGAGTTTAGTTTAGGAATATTTGAGCACGAACTTGTTCTTTAGGGTGACTTTAAATCCTTCGATTACCACTAGATTTGCGTTCTTTCTAGTAACTAAATTAGTTGTTTTCTTTAGGTTAAGTGCAATCTTCGCCCTGACTAATCTGTGATTGCTACATTTTATCTTCCCTACTACTACTGTGTCCTGAATTATGCGTGGGTGTTCGCACATTACAAAGTCAGTTTTGTTCTTTGTTTCCCTGTTAGGGCTTTTCCACGTCCACTTCCTATTTTTGTGCTTCTTAAGAAACGTATTCATTGTTTGGAGTCTGTTTCTTTCTGCAAATTGTACTAGCATGTCTCCGCGATTATTCCTATCTTCGACACCGTAGTTGCCAATTGCTTGTTCTCCGCTTTGTTTTGTACCTACTTTTGTGTTAAAATCCCCCATGACTATTGTGTATTGTGTCCATATTCTTTTCATTCCTAATTCAATATCCTTGTAGAACTGTTCTACTTGCTTGTCGTCGTAGCTCGTTGTTGGCGCACATCCCTGGATTATCTCAAGTTTATATTGCTTATTTAATTTCATTACACGTCATGCTACCATTATTAATGCTGCAGAATTCGTCCACATTACCCCCAGTATCTTTGCGAATTACTCTTTCCACATTCTCTCTTTTCGGGCGACCCTTTATAGCAAAGGACATGTCCGTTGTTTACTACTGTGTAAGCTTCACCTGCTCTCCTAACTTCACCAAGGCCAATGATGTCCCAACTAACGCGTTTTAGCTCCTCGAGTAGCTTCGCTAGCTTAGCTTTGATCGAGAGGGATCTTGTGTTGAACATTCCAAGGTTCAGTTTCCAGTGGCGGCCTCTCTGGATCCAGTGATTATTATCACCCTCTGCTGCCTCACAGGGCTGACTGCCGCCGTAGTCACATGTTCTGCAGCCGCTGGACACTGAGGCTGAGGGTTCAGTTCTAGACATCATGTGGAAGCAGAAAAATTCCAGTCACGAGAGGAGTCGGACAAGGAGATACAATCTCCCCAATGTTATTCACTGCATGCCTAGAAAAAGTGTTCAAACATCTAGGCTGGGAAGAAAAGGGAATTAGAATAGATGAAGAATATCTTAGCAATTTTTGTGGCGCTCTATTTGAAGTCATCTTAGTATTGCGTAAACATACCGATCTGCCGCAAAGCGCAGAACTTCGCTCTGCGATCTATGTGCAAGTAGTGAAAGCAGGATATCTCAGCAATTTAAGATTTGCAGACTACATTGTGCTCTTTAGCAATGATGGAGACAAACTACAAATTGTGATTGATGACCTAAACCAGGAAAGTATTAAAATTGGACTAAAAATGAATATGGAAAGTTATGCTCAATAGCCTAGCTAAAGAACAGGAATTTAAACTTAACAGTGAACCCTTAGAATGTGCGAACGAATACGTATACCTGGGACAGTTACTAACAGGGACGCCTACCCATGAAAAGGAAATTCTCTGTAGAATTAGGATGGGCTGGAGCGCATACGGAAGGCATTCCCAAATCATGACTGGAAACTTGCTGTCACTAAAATGAAAAGTATTTCATCACTGCATTCTCCTGGTACTAATGTATGGTGCACAAACCTGGAGGATAACGAAAGCGCTGGAGATGAAATTAAGGAGCACGCAGCGTGCAGTGGAAAGAAATTATAGGTGTAACGGAAGAGATAAAAAATGAGTGATATGGATCAGGGAACAGAGAGAAGTAGCTGATATTATTATGTCTATCAAAAGAAAGAAGTGGACCTGGGCAAGACATGTCATGAGAGGGACAGATAACAGATGGACATTGAAAGTGATGGAATGGATACCAAGAGAGGGAAAACTCAACAGAGGCAGGCAGAAGGTTAGATGGAGCGATGAAATTAAGAAGTTCGTGGGCATAAAGCGGAACCGGCTCGCTCAGGATAGGGTGGACTGGAAATCAATTGGAGAGGCCTTTGTCCAGCAGTGGACTTAAAATAGGCTGCTGCTGCTGCTGCTGATGATGATATTTGAGCTCTCGGCAGGTGAGATAATTCTATTTATGGTCCTTAAGCGTGAGGAACTATGCATTTTCAAAGCGAATTTAGAGCTAGGTTGAAATGTGCATGGTGTTTTATGTGGAGGAAGATTTTGTAAATTTGATAGCTTTTTTGATAAGTGTGAACTACATCATTTCAAAGAAGTGCACATTTCAGTCATGTACCTATACCTTGGGCAATAGGGCCTTAAAGGGTCCCTGAAATGGTTTTCGACATTGTGTCACTGCTTAGGCTATGTGATTATCAAATATTTCACACCATAATCTGGGCGCTAATTGCATATGCAAATATGCTAATTGGATATGGTATAAGCTAATGGTATAGCACTAATGGTATACGCTAATTGTATATGCAAATATATTTTAGTAGTTCCTAAATATACAAAAAGAATGTAAGTGCACCGAGATAAGCATAAGATTTATGTAAAACTAGATGAGTATAATCCCCAAATGTATAACTTGGTTATAAAACATGACAGGTTACACAGTTTATGAGGCTCCGGGAGCCATATGTTTCGGCTACAGTAATTTCCACTATCTGAGCAGTTTCAAAGATGCAAAGAATTTACTTGTTCTCAATTTCATTTATGATTGTAATGTTAAAGCTATGAATATAACTATGAGTAGTTGTTGCCATGAATATTAGGATGTGAGCATCATTTCATATTAGTTTTCGTGGCGGTAGCACAGTGGTCATGGTCCTCTTCTGCTGATCCAAAAGACACAGGTTCAGTCCTTTCCATGGTGCTTATATTTCAATGGTGGTGAAGTGCTAGAGGCCCATGTACTGTGCAATGTTGGTGCATGTTAAGGAACCTCAGGTGGTCAAGGTTTCGAGAGCCCTCCAATATGGCATGCGTCATAATCATGGGCTAGTTTAGACATGTAAAACACCGGCAATATTATTTTATATAATTTATAAGAAAAGTTGCTCATCATTCTAAAACTGTTCAGATGTATTAAATGCGAAGCATTTCTTGGTAAATTTAAGTCACTTTGACCGTATCAATCCATCTATCCATTTAGTCACCTACGTCTTGGTGCTCTCCTGGTCACCTCGTTCACCTGGTATACCCCAATACTTGGGAGGTGGGGTATAAATGTATGACAAACATGAATGACTAACCTTTACAAAGCTAACATGATATACTCATCATGTATGTCACGATTAATGATACTTCAGGCACCGTCTGAAGTTTTCTGCAGGTCACACGGTGCACTGCCTCTCGGATCAGTTGGCTTGAAGAGCTCCACTCTTAAAACTAGAAAGGAGTACCGTTTGTCCACGATTGGGATTGAAATGTAGACATAAGAAGCACGCAGATGCACATGCAACTTTTCAAACAGTAGGGGTTATTGCCCTCGGGCTTTTGAGGTGCCAAGCAAGCACTCTACCTCTAGGCTACAGCGGCTACTCCCACATGGTATAGCATGTATATGCAGTAAATCTGTTGCACCAGCAGTTGTAGAAAAAGGATATATTGTGGGTGTAGGCTGTCGTCCACGCAGGCATTGCAGGCATTGCCAGTTTTCTCGATAAAATGGAAGCAATATTATCTCTCTTACGAATATACCAGGGTATGCCAGTTGTAATCGTTGGTGGCGGCAATATTGATGCACTCAATCCAATACACAAAGATTATACTTACCTCCTTGAATTCTTTAATTTCCAAATTTAATAAGTCAGCCGACATGTTTAACAACCACTTCGGCTACTCTAATTGATCATGCATTGACAAATATTGAATCTGAAATTGTAGTTGGAGTGTATGGGGGGGGGGGGGGGGGGTATACCCTTTTCAGACCATTTGCCAATTTTTGTGGCATTTGATATCAAGAATCTAAAACATACAGCTGACAGAAGGCTTGTAACTAAGCTAGATTATAAGAAGTTCAGAGACAAGATCATTGAGGCTGACTTGGAACAAATTTATAGTGGTAACACACATAAAGAGTTTTCTAATCTCATCAGCTTATTTACGAGTTAAATTACTGAAAGTAGCACTACATATACTTGAGGATCTTATAACAAGCCTATCTGTCCATGGATGATGACCCAAATTCTCGAACTACTTAAAGGAAAAGAATATTGGTATAACAAGTGGAGGCATAATAGGAGTGACACTTACTGTTCAGGTCAGTACAGGACATTTCGTAACAGAGCGATATCAATGATGAGAGTCCAAAAAAGATGAAATATTTCAATTGACAATGTATCAATCAAGCTGCTGGTGATTCGAAACAAGTGTGGCGAATTCTGAATGAAGTTAGGGGAAAAAGGCCAAAAAAAAAAAAAAACTGTTGTTCCGCCTACTGTTGATGCAGTCACTGTCGAAAAATTCAACATTTAGCACTGAGTAGCACTGGCAGCTCAATTACCACACTTAGACAGCAAAGCTAATCTTGCTTGAAATTCAGTTGAAAATGACATTTCAACTGTATTAAGTACACCTAACAATAAAGCGTCATGGCTCGACGGGATTTCTGTAAAGTTTCTTAAGAATAATATCAATATCCTAGGAGGCATACTATGTCGTATATTCAACCATTCAATTACACAGGCACAGTATCCAATTCCTCTGAATATTGCTAAAGTCATTCCTATTTACAAAGAAGGGGATCAGGCTGACCCTGCAAATTATAGACCAATCTCCGTTTTAAGCATATTCAATAATATTTTTGAAAAAATTATTTCCAGCCAGATGAAAATATTTCTTGAGAAGTACAATGTGACCTGCCATCAGCAACATGGCTTTAGATCACACTTCTCAACAGAAACCGCCGTCATCACGTTATCACTAAAGATAAATAAGGCTTTACATCTGAACAAACTACAGCTGTCGTCTTTCTAGATTAAAAAAGAAAAAAAAAACATTCGACGCAGTAAATCATTAATTATTGTTGCACAAACGTAAACATTGTGGATTTCGAGGTAAAGTGTTCGACTTCTTATCAAGTTACATAGAAGATCGATTTCAGATCATGACAATCAATAACATAACTTCTTCAAGGCAAAATATTGTTACTGCCGTTTCACAAGGCTCAGTATTAGGTCCTCTCCTTTTTTCTTTATATATAAATGACTTGAAATAAATAATCAACTGTGCAGAAATACTGATGTACGCAGATGATACATGCATTACAGGAACTGCAGATATTATTAGGGAACTTATTCATAAGGTAAATCTAGAGTTAAAGACTATCTCGGATTCAATTGTCAGTAACAAATTAAGTATTAACACAAAGAAAACAAAATATACTGTCTTTTAGTCTAGCTTCAAAGTAGTAGATACCACACCTTTAAACATACAGATAAATAGCGTTTCACTAGAACAGACAAGTTCTTATAAATACCTCGCAGTGATTTTTGGCAAACACATACAAAGGGAAGAACACATAAACAATGTCTGCTCTAGACTAGATTCTGGTTGCTATTGATTATCATCAGCTCGTGAGTACTTGGACATCCCAGTTTTGTGACTTATATATTTTGCTTTTATTGAAAGTCACTTGTGGTATTCATTTGTATCGGTATGCACTTTGCCAAGGTATTCACTTGTAGTCACTTGTATCGGCTCTTGGGGTTGGGCGTATAAATCAATTCAGCTCATCCGTATCCTATTCCTCCTTGTGCTGTACTAGAAATGTAACTGCAGGTCAATTTCACCTTGCATCATGTAATAATGTGTATGGAGAACGCATGATACAGTTCACAGGAATTTAGACTTGGGACAGACTCCTAGCTGCGAACTTCCCTAGTGCTGTGAAACGATATTTTTTAGCTTTGTTAAAGGCTGAGTAAATAATAAGTACTTAGTTCTGTACTAGGTGATGAATTATACTTTTTGCTGTTCATTATGTGTAGTACTGTCACACAACAGTGTTGTATCATTCTGTAACAAAAAAATGTCATAGTTCACTTGTTCAGTTCATTATGTTCGTATTTGCAGTTTAATAAACTTGTGTTGTCCACTATTTTAGTTCATAGGTATTTGTACTTTTTACAGACATTTGTATGCATATTTTCTTGAACATGTCACTGTATCTTATCATTGTATCTGTATATGCCCCCTACCTTGTTCTTTGGCACTCTTGATATATGTTAGTTCTTGGCTCACTTAATTACTTGCTATTGATCGAGAAATCAACATCGAGATTTCATTTTTTTTTTATAAAATTAATACTGTTGTTTTTTCTACTCCCTGCTGTGCTAGGATTTCCTAAGTATCCTTATTTTTGACCTCAGCTAGCCTTTGGCTACAGGTCCAACAAGTGTTTGTAATCAGTGTATATTTATTATCAAATAAACATTATTGATTTAATTTGGTTTGAAAAAAATGGTGCTGCTTGTCTAATGCAAATTGCACTTATGATGCATAATAAGCACTATCATAGCAATACATACGTTCTGCTACCATTCGGTATGTTTTTGTGCAACTTTGCCCAATCTTTAAGGATACCTCAACATAACACACACCTGTGCTTTGAACTCTATGTGAGTGCTATTGTTACGATAGCACTCATGTTAGTCCATGATAGTCCATGAACTACCTTTCAGGGGCCACAGTGCTGTTGATGTTCCTGGTTAGACCAGGTTAGGTATACTCATGAGTGGTACTCATGCACTTTACACAGAGACCTTGATGGTACTCTAACACTTAGCCGAATGCCAAACAATTTATCATAGGTGATTTCCTCGCTGACTGCTTTGCGCTACACTGATTCCCACAGTGTGTAGGATCTGGAGGATTTTTTTTTTCAATATTCAGTTCAACTGGATTCATTTTTGGCCACTTTTGACACTATTATATTTGTGTTAAATTTGGTTTCAGAAACCACTATGCTCCTGCTCCTACTTTTTCATTTCATTGCAAGAAAAGGAACTGGGAACAGGAAGAGTAAATGATGTAAACATGATCAATGCACAGCTGATGTATTCAGTTGCTCTGAGATTTACTGATCCCAATATTGCTATATTGGGATATACTTGCACAATATTGCAAGAGCATGCTATAGTCTGTCAACTTTCTTAACGAGATGGGTATGAGTGTTTGAAACTGGACAGTCCTTGTTATTTCGAGTTGCTTTCAATCCTTATGCACCATAAAAACTGCTCTTTTGTATGAAGAACGGGCATTGTCAAAAACATGACCAGGAAAATATTGCGCCATCAAGACGGGAGATCTTAATGTTTTGAGTTGCTGTGTTTTTGTTGTGAAGTCCAATGTTGATACTGAATATCCACTAACTGACCCAATAGGAAGTACTTTTTAAGCTACTTTTGTTTTCAAGAAGGAAAAAGGCACTTTGCCACTGGTTTTACATGTAACATGTGGACCAGAATTTATCTTGATTTCCACTTACTGGTATTTCTGGCATGTTTACCACTTGTATCAAGTACTGTCAGCAACCAGAGAGCTGCAAGTCCCCTCGTGTAATTTTGTTTGTTATCACTGCCAACTTAGTTGTTTGTCTCTCTTAAGTAACAGCGACCGTTACCTTGCAAGAAGGCTTGGCAAGCAACAGATGGGTGGGATTGCAGGGCCTCCTAGGTTTCCCCCATAATATTGCTAAAACCTGAAGGGTTTTAACATTTACATTGTTTGCACGGTCGTAGGTTTTTTTTTTTTTTTTTGATGAATATGGATGACACTGTTTTCTAAAAATGGTTGGAATTGAATTTAAGAATTGTCAAAAACTTATACAATGGCATGCATGCCCTAACGTTAAAAAAAGAGAGAGAGAGAGAAAGAAAGCAAAACTTTGAAACCTATGATGGCACACTGACATATTGGCACTGAAGTTTCAACATAATATTTAAGAAGATGCCTTTGTGACCATTATTTTCTCTTTTGATAATCAGCACATTACAACAATGTTAAAGAAAATGTAGCTTTGAAGGAATACTTTAATACTATGGTTTAATGTGCCAGAAACATGACATGGTTATGAGGCACATGAAAGAATACTTCATTGCTTTAGTGTCTAGGTGTTATGCACCGCTGAACAGTACGCTGCTTCATATGCTTAAAACAGCACACTTAATTTTGTAATTAGTTTTATCATAACTTCTTTCTCTCATTGTGTATCATATTTTCATTCCTGTTACACAAATTTTCACACTTTTTACAGTTTGTACCTTCAGATGGCCCTGTGTTATTTGCATGTGTGCATAGTTGTGGAAACTGCGACTTGTGCAGCCTCTGTCTATTCTTCAGTTGTCTACTAAAATATGCATCCCATGAATTGAATGTGTTTTACTATAAGCTAAAGATGTGAAAACTGAAAGTGGAGCCAAGTAGCCTTGTTAACTGGCCTTCATCATTCTTGTTAGCCAAGGATCAGAGAGAGAGAGAGAACAACTTTATTGAAAATGCCTGCAGAATTGATTAGGCTCCCTCCACGCAGGGAGGATGAGCTTTTATCGTGACGCGGCCATTACGTCAGTATCGTGCGTTATGCTCCTTCAGGTCTTGCTCCCTCGCTACTTCCGCGGTTCTGAGAGGGCCACCGCCCCCTTCCTGGGGGTGCTGCCTCTCTTCTCGGTTTCGCTCGGTCGCTGCCTCTCTAAGCTGCTGAGACCTACTGGACGGCCTTGAGCTGTGTCTCTTGATCATAGATCTTCATTACAGCCTCTAGCTGTAGTGGGATCATTGTCTTCTCTCTGGCTTCTCTCGGATTTATGCTACACTCCCAAAGAATGTGAGCCGCGGTAGCTCTCTCCTTTGCACACAGTCTACACACATCACTCATGTACACACTTGGACACACATGTTTAGCTAGCACCTGGGTGAGCAGGGACCCCGTCTGTAATTGTCTGTATAACGCTGCTTCCTTCCGGGTAAGCCCCGGATGAGGGGGCAGCATAGTCTGTCTGTTCAGTCTGTACCATTTCACTATTTCATTGAAGGTGGTCATCTTGTCCTTGGCAGTGTTCGCAGTTGCACGGTTGGTGAGTCCTCACGCAGCCGCGTTGGCCGTCTCGTTGTGCTTCGCGTTCCCGCGTTCTAACACGTAACTGCCCGTGTGGGCCGGCCAAGGTTCATAGTCCCAAAATTTCTTTAATGTAAAAGATGTATTCACGTACCGGCACTTTCATGCCCACCACTCAGATAGTGATTGTTGAGGTCGTGGTACAGAACTGGAGCAAAAACCAGTGGCTATATGGAACTTGTATAACTTCTGTGAGTACAGACCCTGATGAACAACATACATATACATAGTTGGGTGTTACCAAAGCTGACATTCTCAGTATTTTTTTATGATTCTCCATACTCACTGTGGTGAATAACGATTTTCTAAAACTGGCTATCGGCGTGTACTGAAAATTTCAAACAATCTTGAATTAAATAATATTTGGCATTGACCAATATTTGCATTGTAAATGAGATTTACTTGAAAGTGCAAGGCTAAGACGTAGAGATATGGCTTGCTGGTCAATTGCTGGACGTGCTTTATCGATAGAATGTCTGGTTTATTGACACACACTTGGGCATAAGAGTGTAAACGGCCCAACTTGCATTGAAGTGACGATTTCCTTGAGTAATCCCACTGGATGTGTCACACACCGTTCCGACCTACATAATATTGTTCCTTTTCAGCCGTTTGTAAATTGTCTTAAGTATTCCTTTTCTGCAAGTGTTGTTGACATTTGGAACGGCCTAGATGGTTCCTTGCAAGAAAAACCAAATGAACAGTTTGTGGAAGAATTGCCTAACCACATATTGTGATACTTTTAAAATGCATTGTATGTTTGTTGCTTGATCAAATGATGTTCCTACTCCTACTATGTCTCATGTATTGAGATAGCAGTATTTGTACATAAATAAATAAATAAATAAATAAATAAATAAATAAATAAATAAATAAATAAATGAGTAAATAAATAAGTAAATAAATAAATAAATAAATAAATCAGGCGGATAGAATGTAATTGACTTCAGTTCACTTGAGCGCATGGTTGTTTTTAAAGCTAACAAACTTAAACTCATATTCCTCACTACATTTCATAGGCCTTCGTTGTTATGCCTTTGGCTGGCGACTCAGTGGCGCTACTGTAAGGATGTCAGATTCACCTTGCATGAAATTTGTGTAACCTTCTACGCCATGTGCCCTGTTGGGTCATTATAAGTTTCGTGACATATTTTTGGAAAAATTCATGGTATATCCTGGCTTTCCCACGGTGGCGGTAACATACTTATCCTGTCATCACCGCAGAAGTTGTGTGGACTGTGTGTGTGTTGACAGAAATGCATTGTTTTTCTAGTTTGTATTTGTGCACATAAATGTGATTATATGCTACTTGCTGCATTCCCCACCCTTTCAAGTTCTTTGTCTGGTGAAAGCATAAAAAAAAAACACCTATTTTGGCAGTCAGTGTACTTTCCTTATCTCTATACATGGAGGAAATACTGATTAGTGTACTTTCATGCCAGGTTCACTTGATGTTGGTAGTCTAGCAAAGCTTGAATTGTGTACAATGTACAAGCTAGAGTTGTGCACAGTGCGAATGCTGACATTGTGTACATTCCCTTATCGCCTTATAATTTTAGATTCAGTCTCAGCCAGATTAAACATCATCTTCAACTCCATGCCACATCCTTTTCCATCCACTGTCCACAGTTCTCTTCTGATGTTCAAGCAACTGGCCTGCAAGACTGCCACTTGAACGTATGACTAAGTTGGTGCAAAAATTACCATAATTTACCTTAACATGCATCAAGGATAAGCTCGTCTGCATACAAAATCTCTATAAGATCCTTTGTGTTTGTTTTTACATTTTTAAAAATGCCTGTTTGGAGAATTTCAAGCAAACAAATCTTGATCACAGTAAGCTACATTCTAGCATCAGCTTATCCACTGTGCCTTAAGGAATCTTTGCTACTTTTGGAAGTCACCACTTCTGTGAAATGTACAGTGGATTTTAATGTGCACTTTGCGTTGACCAGCATACTTTCCATAAATTAAAGCAAAGTTTTGCATGTATTGCAATCAGCACTACTAAAATGAAGTGCCGTGGTAGTTTTGCATTTAAGGTGTTGGAATGCCGAAGCTCAAGGCTGCGGGTTCAATTTCGTCCACGGCAGCCACATTTCGGTGGGGACAAAATGCAATAAACACCTGTGTACTTGGATTTAGGTGCATGTTAAAGAACCCCAGCTGGTCAAAATTAACCCGGAGTCCTGTCTACAGTGTGCCTCATAATCATATTGTGGTTTTCACACGTAAAACGCCAGCATTTATATACATGGTGTTTTTTTGTTTTTTTTTATGACCTACAGACGTTTTATAAATATGGTATGCTGGTAAGGCACCTGACTTCTTTGCACATGAACTCTCTGCTGTGGCAGGAATACTTTGCCGCTGCTAAAGTTACATTGAAACAACTAATTAACAAAACCTTATCATCCTTTTAAAGATCACCTTGAGGTCACTTGTTTATCAGAAGGTTGTAGGGCTTAGCAATTTATGGAATACCAGTTTCCTAGAAGCCCAAGAAAAGCCTTGATTCAGCAGAGCCATATATACATGTGAAGAAGATTAATGATGAATATTGTGCTCGCATTAGATAATTTGAAATATTTAGCACAAATTTGAAATATTCATCTAATTTCACTGGTGATGCTGAAACGGCTACATTTCCTCCGCCGGATCTACAGGAAATGTGGCTGCACCGTTATGTTAGACTGGAACTATGAAGAAGTGACAAGGTTTGAATCATGGCGTGTTCCAGCAGAATCTGATTGGGAAAACGGCAGATAGTCTGAAGTACACAAATGGACTGCTTATTCCTTGTGTATGATGTATCCCATTTCCTTAAAAATATAAATAGGTGCAAAGCGTTTTCCCGCCTGGGCTGTGTCGCTGCAAGAAGAGCCGAAGTGGCTGCTGCCGAGTTTTATGCTGTGCAGTCTAAGAAAACGTGAAAGCCATCTTTTTTTCTGCATGCAGTGTGGAAAAAAAAAAAAAAAGATCGATGAGCACCAACCACTACACACAAAGGTAAGGAATACGCTGGTGCAAGTGAGATGACTTCATCTTTTCCTGACAAGATACTGCAATTTCACACATTCTTCAGCGCTCAACACTTCTTTATCACAGAAGTTCCAGTCTGATATAGTAAAGCAACCACATTTCCTGCGCATCCGTTATGCCTAGTTTTCATATTTCCATTGAAATTTGGTGATGAATATTTCAAATTACACACGGTTTTTCGGATTTCTAAAAAAAATTAGTATTCTATAAATTGTTACGTTGTAAAACCTTCCTATATGAAGAACTGTCCTCGGGTTGATTTTAAAAGTTAATTAACCCACTTTTGTTGATAGGCTATTTCAGTGTAACTGCAGAAGCGGCAAAGTATTTCTGTGCCGGCATAAAGTTCACGTGCGAAGACAACAGATGCCTTACTGTGGCAGCGTTCTTATAAAATACACGGAGTTAAAATTTTAAAAGAAAAAAACCTTGTGTTATATACTTCTGGAATGTGCTGAGGTGTGGCTTACTCGTATTTTACAAAAAAAAAAAAAAATGTGTTGGCACCCATAATTGCATAGTTTATCTGGCTAATTGAAAAAGAAAAGTGTGTTGTTTGCACATTCATTTGTTTTTGATAGGGTTCAGTCAGCAAAATGGCATTGCTGTCTACCAGCAGAGCTACCCTGTCACTGCTGTTAATGTTATTTGTTTTGCTAAAAAGCTGGCACCATGGTGACACTAGCCTACTCATCTGATCTCTTTACTTGTGACCAGGAGTGCAGATGAAAATAATTCTTATTTTTTAATGAAACAAACCAGGAAATTACAAATACTGAATCCCTTTCTTTTTACACTGCAGACAAATGTGATTTGTGTGTGAGACATCACATCCAACAAACTAGCCATTAGGTGCAACATGTTCCTTCAAAGCAGTGGCACAAGTGAGCTAGATATAGATTGAGCCCAGAGTCCAGAATAATTGTATGGTGCAGATGAAATTATGGCAGCAACTCGCATACCATCTTGCCATCATCTCTGAATGCTCACAAAGCATGACATGCAAACACGTGTTTAAATATAATGCATATCATGCAGGTCTGTCTTAAATTTGTATTACGCCTCTCATGAGTTTTTATTTGCCTAACAGGTTGTTGTATCTTCAAGGCAACCTAAATGCTGAAATACCTTTGGTAGTTATTTCATTGAGCACGCACTGAAATGTATAGTGTAGCCATGTATCATCATGGGGTAATGCTTGGCAATAATAATAATTGCTGAGGTTTTGCTTGCCAAAACCACTATCTCATTATGAGGCACATTGTAGCAGAGGCCTTTGGAAATTCCGACAACCTGGGGTTCTTTTAACATGCACTGATAATGCACAGTACACAGGCCTCTAGCATTTTTGCTGCCATCAAAAGTAATGCTTGGAAATAAGTGGCTCTTACGGACTCTGAACCATTTGTGGTTTACTGGTGGTTTGTCACAGGTCTCGGGGTAGTATTCCTCAAATGGAATGAGGCACGCTGGACGACAATGTTTCCAGAATGAACGTTACTTTATAAACATGAGGAATGCATAAACATAAGAGAAAACAAACAGTTCATACACAGATAGCAAAAGTTAACAAAATGAAGTGTACAACCTAATCCATCCTAAACACTAAATGTGCCTTAAGCCCCTTTACTCAAGACATGGTTATAGAACACCTAATATCTTTTGGAATATATAAATTCAAGCAGTATTACAGCATATTAAATGTTCTTGAATGCTTCAAACAACTTGCAACGGCATGTTTTCCATTATTTATCGTGTAATCTTTCTACACTGCAAATTTTAAAACTATATCTTGCCACTCGCACAATCACAATGAACATACTCCCACATCTGTGATGCTCCGTATATAAAGCTTCCCTTTACGGAGGAAATTTCTTTTGTGGCCGTCATAATGAAGCCATTCAATCTAAAATTTAGCCCTGCACTACACATTGTTGTTTTTACAAGGATGGATCCCATTGTCTTGTTAGAAGATGTTGGGCTTATTGAGATGTCAGATTCTGATTGTGATCAATTAGAGGATTTAGAACCATGGAAATGTAGCTGATACCCCTTAACTAATCAAGAGAAATGGTGGTCATATTGGTGATAGGTATTGGCCTTGCAAAGAAAGGAGTGATACCATACATTTATTTATTCAAAATATTTATATCAAGTGTTAATTAAAAATGTGTACATTGAACTTCATTCAGAATGTTCATATGTGTTTAGGGTAAAGATATCAATATGCTCATTAATAAGTTAGCATAATGTCATGGTTGCAACTAAGAGTAGTGCTTTTTTTCCCCTCTTGTATGCTGTTGTGCAAGACTAAAACTATCAAATGACAGGATGGTTCCTCGTGTTCTTTTTCTAGGCTGCATCTTTGTTGCTTTGAATTGAGGAGACTTGTGTTATTGTACCAACACGGCTAACTTTCTATCTTTATGCTCTTATAAATTGTCGCAGTTTGATGAAATTGGTACTAATCACTAGTATGTTTTGTAGTTATGGAGCACTTAAGTCTATGAAAATGGTAATGGTACTTCATGAGTGCATGTTTTTCTAACAAGTATTTGCATGCAAGCTGAGATGGCGTGGTTCTTTAGGAGTTTCATTTTTTGAAGCTGGTAGTGTATTTATGATAGAGGTAGGGGAGATGTGTGGGGACCGCTTGTGTACAGCCCCTGTTGTACTCAACTTTCAGTAACATATCTGAAGTCAGGGTTCCTCCTCTGGTGGGTGGCAGCAGAGATGCTGCCCGCTGCTCTTGTTCACCGCCCACCACTTTTGTTAAAAGCGCCCAGTGCTCAAATTGACGTCTTTGTAGTTGGAAATGTGTGCTGCAGGAACCAGAAATGGGAACTTCATGACTAGAAATGCTCATCTCTTTTTGTTTAGCCTTTACCATGTGGCAGCACCACAATATCATGTATTTGACTAGAGAATGTTTGTGATGGGAACTTGGAAAGTCTTAAATTTGATACCTTGCCCCTTCCTGGCTCTGTTCTCAAAATGCCCACCCCTAAAATAATTTTGGGGAGGACTCCACCTGAAGTACTTTGTTTTTATTTTGATGGTACTATATTTTTGTGGTGGCAGTGTTTGCATTTACCAGACTCTTTCTTCCAAGAAATAGCGACACTTTCTTCCTGTCTTGCATCTGTAAAGTAAAGCTGTTGAACGTTTCTGCACTTTCTGGTTAACTGGTAGTGACTGTACCTTTCACCAATAAGAAACTTGTACACTATATCTGATATCACATAGTATGGCAATAGAGGGAAGTTGGCAATAAATGTTAAATCTTGGTAACACTGCAAAAAACAAGGATAAGAACTATCATAGATAAAGCAAAAGTAATCACCATTGTTTTACATTTTTATGGCACAATTTTCTTATGCTCTCTTGCATTTCTGCAATAAATCTTGGTTGGAAGTTTGCTTCCTGTTATTCATCTTTCCTGCTTTTTTTTTTAGTGGTTTATTCTTGTGCTGTTATTACCATCTCTTTTGGATTGATTATCATGTATATTTGCTACTGTAAGACGTACAAATATTTGAGTAATTTAAATGCTATGTCTAAGCAAACTGGTATTCATGCTGACCAATAAAAGTGATACTAACAAATGGAAGCATTTGATGTAACTGTACTGTACTGTGCAAAACAGTTCACATGCTCATTAAATAGGCTGTGTAAATAGTGTTGCTTGTTATGCAAATGGGAGTTTCACTGCATTGTAACTGTAGTGAAACTGTCACTTACCATTCTATTTTATCTTTTGTCGGGTTGCTGGTGGTTTTTCTTTCATTAATCTGTTGTGGCTTCCTTTGCACATGTGCTAGCGTTGTGTGGTCTTGTAACAGGCATATCTCAAATGTGTATTGTACATACATGCTATATTTCATTGCTTACACACATACAGCATCCTCTTCCTGCCATTTATGTTGCTCTTTTCATGCTCACAGAGAATTGGTACAGCCACTCTCATAGCTTTATCAATCTGTGCCAAAGATCACGACGCGATATACTCCACAACATTGCACTAAATGCCTGTGTAGATAGGTGAACTTGCATTTAGTGCATTTTTTGAGCTGCCAGCTCAGGTGCACTCATGATGTTCTTTAATACCCTCACCTGCCAATTCTGCCTACAATGAGCACTTTGTGCACTTGTGAATTTTATTATATTACTTTTCAGGTCCACCCATGTCGAGGACAGGTTGCAGGGAAAAGGATAAGGAAAAGCATGACTACAACCCTATACGCAGGTCACACACAATCATGTGCCCTGAAGATGTGGCTGCAGGCAAGAAGTCTTACTGGCCAGAGCTGGAGATAACAGGTAAGGAAAATATTAAGCACTATGGTCAAGGCTAGAGGCTCATTCATGCTTCTGTGAGATCTAATATCATAGTGCTCTTGAGCCTAATATGGTTTCCTTCTTTAAAAGAAAGGAGCTGGGCACCGACCAAAATGATTAAAAAAAATCATTTTGGTCGGTGTCCAGATCCTTTCTTTTAAAAATGTTTCATCCCGGTCAGACGGGCTTCCATCATACTCTCAACTTCATCAATATGGTTTCCTGATTTAACGAAACTTCTGGATGCCGCTTGTGCATGCTAAGAAACAAAAGTGGATCTTTAAGAGAAAGTTTTCGAAAAGGGAGCTGTTTTTCCTATGTGCTGGTGAAATTTGACTTATTTTCTAGCAAGTGGCGGCAGCATGTGCAACTTGCCTCTGCAGAGGGTGATGGGTGGGAGCATGTCTGCTTTCAATGTGTTTGATTCAAAGCACGCAAATATTATCTTTTAGCTTCCATTTCATTTATTGTGTACAGTAAAGCCAGCCACTCCTTACATTGTAGATATAGTTAACAATCTGTCTCGTATATTTTTTTTTATCATAAGATGCACATATGTATTGGAATATTCAAGCATCTTTAATTCTTTACTTTAATGAGTTTCAAAAGCTTCAGCTTCTAATTTAATATGAGCAATTCTTTTTTGCTTCATAAACAACAGATGTAAATCTCTTGTCACCAGTTTTTCATACATTGCAAGTTTGTGCCAGATTACGGCTGTAAACTGTACATGTGATGTCTTGTCATTGCTGTATATTGTTTTTCCATTAACTCTGAATGTTTTGGTGGAGGACATAGTATTTAGGTATATGTGCTCTTCACTATTTATTCTGATGATTGCCAGGCAAATGTGAGAGAATGTACCTGTAAAGCTATGAGTGCTTCAGCAATAAACTGTTAACAGCCCATCTCGCATTCTTTTTCTCTCTCTCTTCTCCATGCTGTTCACTTTGGGCAATGTTCATTCCTGCCAACTTTCCTGATTTGCTTAGGATGCTCTCAGTATCTGAGCAGTCCTCAAGTTTGTACGGGCACAGCCATAGTTCCCTTGATAAACAGCCCTAACTCCATGGCAAAAACAAAATAATAAAGGACAGCATTTATAAACTTTTTCTGGCCTGGAGGAACCCCAGCAGCTTGCTGCAAAACCTTCCCTTCTATCCACTGATGTGAAGGAGGGAGGCTGCCAAGTTTCTGTGTGGCCTTTGTTATTTACAGCCTGGCATGTTATCTTTATCTCTACAAGGAACTCTCGATAACATCACACTGCAACCCATGCAATGTTATCTTCGCCGCTGTACAGCGGTGTTATGCCGAGAAGCATGCAATATGTGGGAAGGGGCCACTAGCTCTTGCGGGTCATAGCACAGGATTCTCTGCACATGTGTGTAATTAATTATGCATATGGACATAATCAATTACACATACAATTATAACATGCACTATATTTGTGAGTACCAGTATGACCGCCGACAGCTAAATGTTTTACTGGCAATCCTTCAGAGCCGTATATGACATTACTTCGGTCCTGTGAAACAAGAAAGAAAACCACTCGTGAGATTTTCTTCTTTTTTTTTTTTTTTTGTCACCCCCCCTACTTCTCACTCTTGCTTTGTGAACCTCAATTTTTGAGGTCCTTAGGTTGTTAGGTATGAACACGTAACAGAAGTCTGTAGCATTGTGTTTGTCAATTTTCTAGCAATGTTCCTCATTTATTTTGCTCTTTTCCTTGCTGAGCCAGTGCTTTCTTACAGGGATCATCCGTAACCTGAGCCCTGCTCTGTGGAGCCTGTCACACTTACGCTGCCTGTACCTGAATGACAATAACTTGTCACGGCTACCGCCAGGCATCGCCCAACTTGCAGGACTTACCCACCTGGATCTAAGCTGCAACAAGCTCCGTTCCTTACCGGCTGAGTTGGGTGATTTGGTGATGCTGCGTCAGTTACATTTGAACCACAACCAGATCCGAGTGCTCCCCTATGAGTTGGGAAGACTCTTCCACCTTCACACTCTTGGTAAGATGCATGCATGTATTCATTTATGCTAGCTTTTTACAGTGACAAAATCTACTTACACCGAATTTGTTTGTAAGACCACGAATGTGACTGAGGGCTGAGGGTTAATTGGTGCATTCAAAAGAGGTTGTGATCGATAGTCAGGGTTGCCATTGGTGGCTATTTTGCGCCATATTGACTGCGTTCTGACCCTGTCTGGTAATGAAAATTTCAGGTTGGTTCCACGGCTGTTTTTTGTCTACTGTGAATTTCTATTTTGGTGCATTTACTTGCCATTTTTCTTATTATTTACAGCCAAAATATCAAGAAAGGATAAAAACTGTTTGTTGTTAACAAGCATTGTTGTAGTTTTGGTCAATGTGCGTGCATGTCGTCCCTTTTTCTTCAAGCTGGTGCAGATAAAGGCACCCCAAATATCTGGTACATTATGTCCCAATGTGCAGAGTGACTGCAAATACAAAGTGACAATGCTAGCCACATATTTGCATGCATGTAAATATGGGGCTAGCACGCTGCTGGTGCTGCCAACCTTGCTACTGTTATATGCCAATTTTTCAGTCCGCTGAACAGAACATATTTGTTTGTGAACTTCACTAAAGTAGAGGTCCTAAAAAGATCAAGATAGTCTGTACATCTTCAGCCACTTTCACTACTTGAAGTTGGACTGGCATTACAGTAGCTCTGCTAATGAACTTCAGTCTGTTGACTTCAAGAAAAGAAACTGCTCCAATTTATATGGGTAAAGTTTCTGTTGAGTTGTTGTCTATAATGTTCCAAAATTAAGCAGGCTATGCAAGGATCTATGTGAGTGGAATGAGTGGTGTCTGTTAAAAAGACAAGAAGAAGCAGCGGGCAACCATGAACACTTCTTATGGAAACTTGCTGGAGATGATGTGCAGCTGGGACGCGAGTCATCATGTGAAGTATGCTCACCCAATGAGCATTCTGTTCTCCACGGCAACTCTGAAGACATGGGTGATGAGTTGGACAGAGCTCGTCAGACGTGGCCAGAAGAGGGAGGTGGCGTCTAGGGCGCAGGAGTAGCAACTAGCCGAGTTTTGGCTCAAGGTCACTGCAGGCTGTCGGGTGGGAGCAGCCACATCACCAAGCTTCCCCTCGGAGCCTGGCTTTCGTCCACTGGTGTCCTACCCAGGCAAATCAGTGTCTCAGAGACCATTTGAAAGCTTCAGCTGGCGAACGCCGAAAGGGCGTCTGGCCATTGCCCCCCTCCATGCTCTGTGTCTCTTGTCCCCGCCTGTGCAGCTTGCCTCTGCCATCACCAAGCCACCCCAAGAGTTGGTACTGTCAGTTGTGCCCAGCTCTTATAGCGTCCATGTGGACTTGAACAGTGAAACTCGTGCTGTAGACATTTCTTCCCCATGCACGTTTGACACTTGTTCGCGTGCTTGTCTCTCTCTCTTTTTCTTTTTGTATGTGTTGATGTGTTGTGCTTTTTTGTCACACTTTTCTAATGCCTTCTAATACAGCATCTATTTGTTTTTCGCACTCCAATGGCCTTGTTTCTTTTCATGACGGCACTTTATGTCGTCACACCTTTTCCTTCACGAGCACACAAGCCTCATAGCTCCGTGACAGCTAGAAGTCTGTTTTGGATTATCTATGTGCAGATTCTTTTTTCCACTTCTGCTAACTTAAAATGGTATTATTTAGTGCTTAATAATAAAAGTTATTCATAATATCACTTTTGTTCTATTTGTCTCTAAATTTGACTACTTTTGGCTTGTGTTCTGGCTCCTTTTCAAATCTAACCAGCGTCAACCCTGCCGATACTGCAACAAGCTGGCATGGGCCGGCATGAAATTGGTTGAGCAGATGAGGTCAAGAAGTTTTCAAGGATGATGTGGTCACAGTTAGCACAGAACCAGGTTAATTGGGAAAACTACGGGTAAGGCCTTTGCGCTGCAGCAGGTGTAAAAACAGGATGAAAACGAATATGACCTATACCTATTTATTTACATAGGCAGGGCACATTTGAGGAATTTTGGACAAGGCAGGAACAGTCTTACTTTTGTGGTGTTACCTCCCTGAAAAAGCAGTTATCATGCTTTTTCCCACCCCTGTATGTGGGAAAAAACACGATAATTCAGAGTTGATGCAAGTAAAAAATTGTAGTTTTTTTTTTTTTCAGGACAGTATCCTTTTGGGGATTCCAAATTGAGCTTCAATATTTATCTCAGAGTCAATCTTGCACTTTTATTTCATGCCATGTCTAGCTTCTGTACCCTTATATGAACTTTTTCTTTGTATTTCGTAAGTGCCATATTTTGTAAACTTGATAAGTGGGCTTAATGCACTCACTTTTATTGTTTCAGTTCCTTTTACTAGTTGCATTGCTTTATTGAAGTATTAAAACAGATGCGTTTTTCCTTAGTATGCATAAGACCTTTTATTCACATTTAGGTTGCTTTATAATGCATAGTGTTTGCTTTGATGTTTCTCTTTGGAACAAAATGTGTAGGCTATAGGCAGTATATTGTGTAAATAAATTACTTACATTTCAAATCCATATCTGTAAATGACCTAACTCTTTTTGTAATTTTCCTAGCCAGGCCTGAGGAACAAAACCTTTTCCCGCCAACCATGCTCGGTTTCTGTGCTCACTTATGCACTCAAGACGCCGTAGTACAAATCCACCATGATCTACCGAAAGACCCCATGCGTGCGGGCACGCGAGCATTGCTTGGTATCAATCTGCACAAGGCTTTTGACAACGTGACACATGAAGCGATAGCCCAGTGCTTAGCCGCTACAAACCCTGGGGAGCGCACGTACAACTACATGTACTCCTTTCTCCACGGCCCTTACTGACAGCAACTTTCCCTGTCTGACAGCAACGCCAAGAAGAAACTTGCACTGACTAACAAAGGCACACCGCAGGGAGCCGTCCTATCACCTTTCCTCTTCAATCTGGTAATGAGCCAGCTGCACCCCTTACTAGACCGCATCTCCAACATAAGACACACCCTATATGCGGACGATGTGACAGTATGGGCCACCACTGGATCTGATGGACAGATTGAGGAGGCACTCCAACAGGCCGTTGACACCGTGGCCAAATACGACGCCACACGAGCTGGGCTCAAGTGCTCGGTGGAGAAATCTGAGCTCCTCCTTATGCGCCCTCCCGACTACCGGAGGATCAAACACCCGCCACCACCCACCATCACGATTAAGATCGATGGATCCGAAATAAATGGGAAGGAGCAATACCGTGGCGCTCGAGAGGCTTACAGTTACCGTCACACAGACAGCCCGACTGTTGGCTAGAATCTCTGCGAGAAAATGCAACATGAGAGAGAAGGAACTGCAGCTACTGAACGCCTTCACATCCACAAGAATCACATACACCTTGCCATACTTGCGAGTACTGAAGGCTGAGAAAGAAAAAGTCGACAGACTCATGCGAAAAATCCACAAGATCGCCCTGGGCGTCTCCCGAAACACATCCACAATGTACCTTCTAAACCTCGGGGTTCACAATACCCTTGATGAACTAGTCGAAGCTCACCACACCACGCAAATTGAACGATTGCGCAGCAGTAAGACCAGAAGATGGATAATGGATACTCGAACACATCGGCATCCCCGCGTCACTGAACGGACCAGACTTGATCTCGCTACACCCCCTGATTAGAAAACGCTTCATGGTGGGGCCTCTGCCGAAGAACATGCTGGCTGGCATTCATGACGGTAGACGAACGGACCGAGCCCGAAACCAGCACAGAGCTCATGGCACGAACACAAAAGCTGCTCACGTGCACGTGGCAAGATACGCAAACCCTAGGTACGCCTACGCAATGAATGTATCTGCCAAACGCACCCTACTCGACAAGCAACTCGCCACAATATGTTCCGGCTCCATCCGCACAAAAGACCCGACCGAAGCTGAAGAAGCCGCCATCGCCCTTGCCGCAGTCGCCGGCAAGGGCGATGGCGATGACCGTCCTGAGGACGGCAGTCACTCAGGACGGTCATCGCCGTCCTGAGTGACTGCAAAACTGCGATTACCCGTTTTTCTCATGGCACGGTCTCGCCTACCACGGCATGTATCCTCCAACAACTGCCCCTAGTGACATGCAGTGCCTCAGGCGATATCGCCATTAGTGGCGACGACGAAGAACCTGCTTCAATCGAACTTGTCTGGGTCCCAGCACATGCAGGAAACCCGGGTAACGAAACAGCCCACCAGCAAGCTCGAGGACTCGTAAGCCGAGTGGTGGGCCAGAACCCGGACCATGACAGAAACGCAGACGAGCCGCTCCTCACCTTTCACAACATCATGCAACACTACAAACTAATAAGGCAAACCAAACCACCCCCTCACCCGAAACTAAACAAATCACAAGAAATTACTTGGCGATGACTTCAAACACCCTCATACCCTTCCCTGTACATATATAGGCTCATCTACCCAGCCCTTTTCAGATCGGCATGCACCCTCTGCAAGACGCACGCTGCCACTCATGAGCACATCATCTGGGGATGCAGCAAGGACCCTCCCCCACCAGACTTCCTAAGCTAGTCACGATCAAGCGAAGCCTGGGAGAAACTTCTCTTGAGCAAAGGTCTGGGTGCCCAGCTCCGGGCCATTAAAAGCGCCGAGGAAGTGGCGGCCAGGCACAGCCTGGACACCCTCTCCTCGTAGGAAACCAGGGGTTTTCTTAATAAAAAAATTAACACCATCTTCCTAAAGGGAACCCTGATGGGATGCGAAGCAGCAGCGTTGCGCACGGGTGGCGTCACGGGTTGAACGGCGCTAACGCGGGTGCTTCGCATCCCATCAGGGTTCCCTTTGGGAAGATGGTGTTAATTTTTTGCGCGTGAACCGACGAGTCGACGGTGTAGTGAGCGGCGGTCGCGGTAGCGGAGCGAGCGGCGGTAGCGGCAGGTGTTGCGGGCGAACGGACGAGGCGGCAGCTGCGGGCGCTGCGGCGAGCGCGCGGCAGGTGAGGGAGAGAGTGACGTCAGCGCGCACTGCGAGGGGAGCGTGACGTCAACGTGCAGCTGCGGCGTGACCTACTTGGCACCGCTCCAACACCTGCGGCGAGGGGAGACGGACGCACGGAGGGACAGCGTTACACAGGCTAGTCAAAGAGCTGCTTCGCATCTAAAAGTTGTGTACTACTACTACTAGGCCAGGCACACACAGTTGACAAATAATAGATACTGTGAGCAGTCCATGCTCACAGCACTTGTTGCTGTCACTGAAGTCTTGCCATTATTCAGGCTTTAATGTCTCCAAGTTATCCAAATATTCACATTGGATTACAAGTGTAAAATAATGAGTTATCAAAAAAAGTTGTCACTTGTTGCACACATGTTGTTTGGTTATTTTGTACCTTCACCCAGAGTCAGTGTTGCACGAGTCGCTTAGAAGAAGTCACTTGTTTGCTCTGTACTTTGATATGAGCATCATAACGTAAATATCAGAACGTCAACGTAAAAAATAAACTTTAAAATTTTGACAAATAACTTCATCTTGAAAAGGTTTGGAATACTGTAATATTCGTTCAAACATTCACACAGACTGGGTAATAATTATCTTCCACTGAGAAAATAATGCTTAGTGCAAATCTTCTGAATATTCAACGCTCTTGCTGGGAACATCCATATTTTAATGTTCGGGAACACCCAGATATACATTTTTCGAATCGACTGTGCTTTAAATAAGGAAACTATTCTATTCATGTCCGATGTTTCAGATATTGGCACTTTTTCTAGTTATTTTGCATGTGGAAGATAGCTGCCTCGACACTTCTTGGCATTCCTGAAACCTGTGCACGTGAGTGGGGCAAGTGTGTTTCCTCTGTTGTTTCCAAAAGTGAGGGTTTTAATTTTTTTTTTTTCACATTTCCACAAAAAAATGCGAATTCCAAGATTTTTTGTGGAACTGCAGAAACCTAGGGTCCTTAATCATGACCTATTGCTGCAAGCACTCATTGGCTGTCTGCATGTGTCACTGAATGGTACTTCCGTGTGCCACTTTGTCCTCCAGAATGCCATTCCGTACCATTGCAACTTCCGTCCGGATGGGCCAGACCTTTTTCTAGTCACCCCCAGACAGCTATGTTGAACTGTTCTCTTTGAACTTCTTGATGTACCCACTACAGGAGACGCCTAGATGTATCGTGCACTTACAGCAGCATCTGCTGCCTGCCATTTCTTTTTTTTTCTTGGACTCAGTCTGAAGCTACACTTCTGCCTGCAATTCCTGTCAGCATTGAAGAACACCTCTGGTGCTCCATTCTGGTTATCTCCAGAAGATAAACATTCACATTCCCATAGGGGCTTCCATGTTAACTTAGATCATCTCAGCCCCTTTGCAATGTTATTCTCTGGGAACTCGTGGGTTGCCATTTCAACTGACTACACCACCTGATACACCATCATGCGGGCCTTCCTGACCAGTTGCACCATTGATATCACCGATTTTCTCTTGCATTACGTCTTCTTTATGGTACTGCATGACAGCTGCTTGCTGACTGTGGCCATAACTTTGTCATAATTATTGCCGAATTCCTGCCTTTCTGCTGCACTAAACACATACTGACCACCACCTACCACCCTCAATGAACTTATTGACAGAGCACTTCAAATGAACCCTCACAGATATACTGTCTAGGTGCATCTCAGAAGACCACCATGACTAGGATATTGCTCTGCCTTATGTCACATTCACGTACACTTGTTCTCGTTGCGCCACTGCTGCATTTTCTTCATTTTATCTGTTTTTTGGTCGGGAACTGACTCTACCCCTTGACACTGCTCTTCCTTAGCTGCCCCCTCAACAAAGGAATAGTAGCCGTATTTGCTTGATTCTACCGTGCTCTCGATTGTAATGCGCATCCGTTTTTCGTGACACAAAAAAAAAGTCCTTAGTAATCAGTCTTCTCACATTCATAAAACCAAATGCCGTACTCGCAGAATGAACGCACTCACATATTAAACGCACTGCTAAATTTGAACCCCTGCAGTCCTGCTTCACTTGACCCGCGGTGTCTTGAAGACATTCGGCGCGCCGATTCATAAGTCCTGCTTCCCGATAAAACTGCCGCACGTTGCCGGGCCTAGCCGCGTGCAAGCGGCGGTAACATCATTTACTCGCAATGCTGCATTCCTCCGTGCGATCGCAGTTCCCTCACGCCCGCTGCCACATGCTGCCGTGCATGCTGCGCAGGGTGGCGCAGCTAAGCCTAAGCATGGTCGGGGCATGGTAGCGTGGTCTCCGTGATTGCCGCGATGCAATCTCGGACGTCAAGCTGCGCGCATGACTGAGCAGCTCGGGCGCAGCACGGATATGAGGGAGAAATGCGATGATGAGCAGGTTTGCGTGCAGTGATGGGAAACATCTATTTTCCCGTTACGACCACCCTCAAACGCTATCGAAAGCTTGTGCGGCTGGGCGTCTCGGAGATTGCATCGGCGACTTAGCGAATTTGGTTGATACTCGCCAATGATACTTGCCGCGCTGGCTTGGCGCGGCAAGTATCATCGGCTTTCGCATCATCTGTGTCGTGGCATCGTTATGCGGGGGACCGGCGGCGACATAGAAACTACAGAAACTATGCGTGCCAAAGGGTGCCCCGCCGCTAGCTTGTTTTTTAAATGCGAAGCATTTCTTAGCGAACTTCGGTGACGTTGAGCGTATCTATCTAGCCGCCTACGACTTTGTGCTCTCCTGGCCGTTTCATTAATGGGATGTATACGAAAATTGGTATGCCGTAACATGACTGCATGACGAACATAAATGACAGGTCATAACATTACAATCATGACGTGCATGTCATGAGCGGCATGATTTACATACCACGGTCTTGGTTCTCTTCTGGCCGTTTCGTTAATGGGATGTATACATAAATTGGTATGCCACAACATGACTGCATGACGAACATAAATGACAGGCCATACTATGAAAATCATGACATGCGTGTCATGAGCGGCATGGTTTACATGCCATGGTCTTGGTGCTCTTCTGCCCGTTTCGTTAACCTAGTATGTACCAAAATCGGTATAGTGAGATAACAATGCAGATCCATTTTACGTTCCTGATGCGTGCTTCGCATTTCGTTGATTCCCACTGCACGTGCGATCTGCCATTTTTTTTCCGGCAGTGACCGTTCGACAGTGCCCAAAGCACGTAGGAGGCAGCCATTTTGACGCCGACGGGAATATGGTACGGTGTCTTTCATTCGCACTCGATTCTAACGCGCATATGACTTTTAGGCCAGTTTTATCGGAAAAAAGGTGCGCGTTAGATTCGTGCAAATACGGTATGCACACGACACCACCGCTCTGGCTGCCCATATGTGCCAGCTTTTCCATACTTGGCTGACAGCTTTGCAAAACACGCAGCAATATTACTGCAGTGTCCACCACTGTGATACATGATTCTCACCTGGTGCACTCATATACTTGGTCACCTCTTGTAATGTGGGATTATCAGATGTCAAAGAAGCACCTTTCCAGGAGCTTCCCTATCAGATATCACAGAAGCTCCTTTTTTTCGGGGCTCTACTGTGTGCTGTTCCAAGGTGTGGCACTGTACATTTCCCACCGCTCGTGACAAGGCTAACAATATAATGAAGCAGGAAATTTGAGGGAAGGACAGCATGGTTGTACATTGTAAAACTGCCTATGGCACCTGGAAACCCACTGAACCTGAACCAATCTGAAAAGCTTGAAGCTGAGCTCAGATAAAACTTGGAACAATTTTGAGTCAACACATCGCAGTTGCTTGTTAATAGAATAAAAATATCTTTCAGGTGAAAGCTGGTGCCTGAGAACTTAAATTTGCTACTGAGGACAGTACTTTTAACCACTGCATTCTGTGTATTAATTTGTTTCTAAATAAGCAATACAGGAAGTATTGAGGCAGTTTGTCAATTTTGCAGGCTAAGTATTGTGAATCTTATGTAGTTGATTATTATTTAATTTATTGTAGGACTCAGTGGAAACCCATTGGCCCCAGAACTTGTCAAATTGTACAATGCACCAAACAGTACATCAAAGATCTTGACATACCTGTTGGAGAACCTTGTAGGTAAGTGCCTTCATTTGTTTTATTCTTTGACTTTAATTCTTTTATTACCGTGGGAAATCGGCTGTTTTACAGTGTAAGCTGTTATGAAATCACAACAATGGCCGTTTTTGGCGCCATAGTTGTCTGCCGCCACCGCTGCCGCCGGTGTCCGTAACCACTATAGCGCCAATTTTAGAATATTACCAGGACAGAGGAGGATTCGAACCCACATCCCTCTAGTCGAGCATTCTACCACTGAGCTACGCTTGTGCTTTAAAAATTATCGCTAAAAGACCTAAATAGGTATAAAGCCTGCCATGGAATCGCATTAACAAATGTAATGTTAAGTGGCAAAATAGTAATACGCCACTAAGCGTCGAGGAAAGTGGATTGCATAACGAGTACGAGGAATCATTTGAAAGAACACAGGGGCGCATACTTTGTAGCTCTGCACCCGTTACAGAGGCATCATCAACATCATCATTATGAAAAAATCTTCAACTTTTCCGTCATCATTATTCCAAAGCGGTGCCTCGTGAAGCAGTTTTGTCGTATTGCACCATACGTCACGTGACAGGCGATGTGCGTAGCCCCGACAGCAACCTGACTTGGCTCTTCAATACAGGGTGTTTTTTTTTTAGTTGCAACACATTTTTAAAATTAGAAAAACATAAATCCCGGGAATGTCTTGTGTACCATTCGAGTATACGGATTGGGGGCCTCTAGATACAGAACAATTTCCGCACTTGTATGCATAATTAGTGATATTACACTAATTAGCTTTTTAATTATTAGTCATTGGTGGCTACAGTGAATGAGTACTTTGGAGCCCGTCCTCGACATTACCTATCCCAACGATCAAATTTTGAATAGCGGAGTGCATGTCGGAGCTACGCGAACAATTAGTTCCCCGTGGCAGGCTCCTTCAAACCGAAAACGGACGGAAAAAGAGTGTCTGTGACGTCGATGTCGCCGCCCCCATGGCTTTCATCACTCGCCACTCACCCGAGGTCACCGTCGCTCTGGCCGCGCAAGCAGCTTGCGTTATCTCCTTGTTATCTGCGGTGTTGGGCGCCGTGGGCGAGTGTTGAAATCCGGGGAGGTGGCGACATCGACGTCACAGACGCTCTTTTTCCATCCATTTTCGGTTTCAAGGAGCCTGCCGCAGGGAACTAATTGTTCGCGTAACTCCGACATGCACTCCGCTATTCAAAATTTGATCGTTGGGATAGGTAGTGTCGAGGACAGGCTCCAAAGTACTCATTTGCTGTAGCCACCAATGACTAATAATTAAAAAGTTAGCGTAATTTTGCTAATTATGCATACAAGTGCGGAAATTGTTCTGTATCTAGAGGCCGCCAATCCGTATACTCGAATGGTACACAAGACATTCCCGCGATTTATGTTTTTCTAATTTTAAAAATGTGTTGCAACTAAAGAAAAACACCCTTGTATACCTGATGGCCCGATCACTTGGCCAGCCTGGTGTTTATTTTGTATGTCTGAGTTAGAAATTTTTCCTGCAATGGCTTCTGGGCTTACATGGACATGAAATATATCAAAGTGAAGAACAGTAAATGTGCTTTCAAATGGCATTCATTTTATTACAATCGATGAAATACTTGTATTCTAAAAAAAAATTTTAAAAATGTAGGTGTTTCAAAAAATATTTTTTAACAAGGAATAATGTCTCCAGCAAAAATTTTCCCACAGATCTAAGTATACAAATTGTTTGAGCATTACTGGGCATTCTCTGTATAAAGAATTACAATCTTAGATTGAGGGCTTCTTGAGTTATAAAAAAATACAAAGCACATAGTGAAAAAGTCAAGTACATGGTGGGTTTTAGTTAACATACTTTTTTTCCCAAGAAAAACATTAATAAAGGCATAAATTCATATATGTGAATATAAATCTTCAATGCACATCTGAAAGGTACAGTTTTGAAAATAAACAGCAATTAAAAAATATGTAATTAAAGGCAGCACCTCCTCTATTTTTTTGAATGCCAGTCAGATGCGTCCAATCCGGCTGTTCACCACCCTCTCCGTCGACTCTTTCCTGCTCTTTCCCGTCGGCTAGCGCTCGCGCCTGCTTCACGGTCGGAGTGGGAGAGTACCCTCTATGTGGCGCCTCATGGCTGCTGATGGAAGAAGTATTTTTTGATAAGTTGTACCTCTATGCGCTGGGCGGCGCTTTGAAACCCTCTTGATTGCCATTGCTAGGCTGTCATACTGAGTGTCGACGAGACGCAACATTTGCTGATGGCGCGCCTCCGTTCTGCTGGTAGTGGCATGGCGTAACGTGCGCTGCCGATGGACATTTATCTTGACAACGCTGCTGCATGCCGGCTTTGAAAAAAATATGCTACACAAGTGTCGAGTGGCATTGTATGGATATGCAGTAGCAACGTGTTTAAATGGCGTTGCGGCTCTCCGCCGCAAAGTGGAAACTTTCCACGACAGGCATTGATCAGCTTGAAATGATAGTTTACATTTAGTTATAACATCGATAACTTGCTTTGAAGTTCCTTTGGCACAGGCTTTTGGTACACGCTGTCAGTGTATGTAGTGTCACAGAGAGTTGGTGCCGGAACGTCGAGGTGAATATGCCACCTCCATTTGTAATGCGAAGCCTTTCTTTGCAAACCTCGGCCACTTCGAGCGTATTTATTTATCCATCTGGGCGCCTACGCACTTGGCCTCTCGCTGCCGTCACCATAATTAATAACCAATGTACCAAAATTGGCATGGTGTGACGTGTTCATGGCGAGCATAAATGACAGGTCATAACATCACGCCGTTCATGCACATCATGAACGACATTACTTACATGCCACGACCGTGGTGCCCTCACGGCGTTTAATTATTATGACCTGTCGAAATTACTTAGGTGTGACATGACTTTATGACGAGCATAAATTAGAGGTGGTAACATGAAAATCATGGTATGCAGGCCATTCACGGCACGACTTAGATGCCACGCTCATTCGCGGTTGTCGTGGCCGGTTGGTTATTATAATATGACATGTACCAAAATTCTCGATGTGCAGAGTGTCGTCGTCCCGGCTGACGTGGTTGCCGTACACGTGCGACCGCCGCTGTCAAACGCCTCGAAAAACACTGATTCCGCACTTGGGGTTACACTATTTCCTGCTATTTGGACCACATCGTCTACACGCGAAAAATGAATTTCGTGAACAAGGCGCCTGGAAAGATGAACATGATAACGTACAGCGCTTGATACGTTAGTAATAAGCAGCGATCAGCGGAACGACGACTGCGAAATGCGAATAACGCTACCGTGGTTAGTACACTCTACCATTGTGTGACTCAATGCCAGAAAGCTGCGGATGCTTGAAGCGCCGCTCTGGATTATCGCAGACTCAAGAAGCGTCGTGTAGCACACACAGGGAGAGCTACCAAGGAAGAAGTGGGAGGGAACAAATCTGACAGGCGCGTAGTAAAGGAGAGGGATGCAGCGTCTACCGCGTCGCCGAGGCAACGACAGCGACGCGCTCCCCGACGCACATGTGGCGCATACAGCCGTACCCTCTAAGTGGCATCGCACAATCACTACTCCTTGAACCAAGGTGGACAGACGGTTCCCATTGAGGAGCGAGCATTTGCACTGGCATTGAAAAAAATAGAGGAGGCGCTGTTAAAGGAAACAGATGCATATTAGTTACTAACTCATCCAAGCTGAACTGCCACAAGAGCGACTCAATGCCTGCGTTGTCGCTGCTCAAAGAACCAGAGAGAATGCGTCCAAGCCATGCAAGGATCAAGCAGACCTGCCCTCTTCTGTTCTTTTCCGAGTGTGCACGTGGTTTTGGATGTCCAAGCCATTGCGCGTCACCGCGTGGCTGACGTATGCTTCAACTGCTTCAATCTTTGAGCCCGTGCGCTCTTTAAAAATCCCCTCTACACGATGGAAATGTGAACCATGTAAAAACAGCAAATATAATTTGTGTGCTGTTGCCTCAATGGCACTACCAGTCTAGAAGTGTGGGGGATTGTTTGGTAGGCACATAGAAACCCATTGATCTATTTGACTGATGGGTTATGACGGTATACCGACGCAAATACCAAACTGTCCACCACGCTCCTGGACTTGTAGTGCCGTCTAGGCACTACAAGTGCCTAGATGAACATGGGAGCGGCCTGAGAGCCTACCACGAGCACTGATGCTAACACTGAATGTGGCCCTCTTGTGGAAATGATAAAGAGAAGCGAAACAGAAACTGCTGGAAACTGGCTGAAAAGGCCACATCAACAACTTAGATATGCGGCTGACCTTCAGAAATGAGCTGTAGCTCAACCAAAGCTCACTGATCAATAGCCGGCGTTATTTTCATGTAATTATCACCGCCAAGCTTTATTGAATTGTTACACCGATGACTTAATTGATTGTTGGCTTCTTAAGAATTGTTTGATAACAAAAAGTTGATCTTATAGTCCACAAACTCAAGCGACACACTTTTTTCTCAAGTGTAGCAGCCATGCCCCCTTTTGCAATAACACACGCACAAGTACTTTGTAAAAAAGTCTGAAAATTTGCGATGTCGCCAGAGCTTGAAATTTGAGCGGACTGTGCAAGAGCAGTGCCTTAGCTCAATGCGAGGTGCAGTTGCATGCACAAGGAACAAAATTAATAATGTGTCAAAATCAGCTCCTGTAGTCACCAATCACCAGTGATCAATTTGAATATACATGGTAACGAAAGACACCTTCACTTACATTTCATTCACCAGCACTAAAGTTGCTGAATGTGAATGCAGGTAACGTAGATATTTTGTCTGAATGTTGTCTGTTTTTCTCTGTATGTTTCCCTAATTTAGTAAAGGTAGTTGGAAACAGTCTAACTACAAGTACTAATTTTGTTGGACGAGGTATTAAAAATTTGACTGTTTGTTGCCTTTATGTACACATTTCATGTTCTTGTGTGCCTGATATATTCATTCAAATAAAGCATTCTAACATTCATATGGGTTGGATAATAGCTATTGTCTTTAAGACCATGTTTTATCATTTAATTGAAAAATTATGCTTGAACATTTTACCTCTGTAGGAGAAAAGTCAGTGTACATCTTCATTCAGATGGCTACACAAAATTATTCTGATCAAATGTAGGTAGGTAGATGAAGGGGCTTCATCTTTCCATTCATGCTCTACTGACGAGTCGTGCAATCACAAGTTCTGCCCAGAGTGTGAGCTTTCCTGGTGTAATAACAGTCAAATGCTAACCCTGACTGGGTTGCATAAGTTGATTCTTCACTTTACACCAGTGCTCACCCAAACATGATGCTTTCTATGAAATGCTCCTGTTACTAGGTACATATTCTGGGCAAATTCCAAAATTCAACTGAGCTGGTCAGTGGCAAGATTTATTGCTATGTACAAAATAAAGTTGCAGTCGTGTGCTGTGGAAATGGCCACACGTGAACCATGCCTCTGTTCAATACCACAAAGGCTTTGAAGATGTTCTCCAGAAGATTGACATCCCTCCAGAGCTGGAGCTATAGCGCTGAGCTAGTAGAGAAGGATAGAAAAACATCAAAAGGATCCCTAACATACAGAGAGCTGAAGATAAATGTCATCAGTGCAATGTATCAAAGAATGCACAGTTGTTTCAATAAGCTCACAGGGATTCTCAGGGTAACACCTGTGAAGCAGGAGAATAAGTTTTACATTTATGCAAGAACTAGTCTGTGTTCTGGTCAGATTTCATGAAAATTGACCTTCAGCCATAGTGCTTCATATACTATTTAGAAAGTTTCAGCTTTGTTTTCTTTTCTTGTCTTTACGCTGTTTTTACTAAGGTACAAGAAATAATTTATAAGGCCCCTCACCAAGCCTCATTTCAAATTTTTGTTTCACCAAAACTATTTTTTAAGTTGGTTTACTATTCGATAAGTCCATGACCTTCCCAGTCCATCCCACCCCATGACCTTGTCTCCAGAAGGTGAGCTTCATTGCCAAATCAGACTCTCTTCCTCTTAGCCATGGCTACCATCTGCAAGCAGGGTAACTCTGCTACATTCGACCAAATGTCGAGGCAAGGGTGTTCATTGTATTTACATGATGAGTCCTACCTACATTTATTCCCTTGTCATTCTCTTTTGCTTCACAGCTCAATTCCTTAGGTGGCATTGGGCCCTCTGTTTTGAAAATCTGGTGCTAAGTGCCACAGTCAGTGATTTTTGAATGAATGCCTGTCGAAACATAGTGCCATTTATAATGTACAACTTCATTGATACACTGCAGTCATCATTTCACGAACGCGAAAGCTGGCACTACCAGGCTTGGCTATTTCTGTTGGCCCCCTTCCACATCCGTTCGTAGTGATTTTTTTTTTAAATATCTTTTAAGACATCTGTAGCATTGAGGCAGCACTCTCAGCATTATCACAGAGAGGGAGCTGGGCTGGAAAATGGCATAGCAATGCATTTTTGTGCTGTATTGATATAGATTACTGTTGCTAAAGCTGCAGAAGTACATGAAGAAACTTTGTATAACTCTTTAAACAATAATTGCAATCACCTTTCCATTTCCTGTGAAAAAATTATATTTCAGTGAAAAAGAAAAGTACATTGTACCACTACAGCTCTTGTCAACTTAGAGTAGTGGTTCTCTAATGGTTGTCCGCGGACCACAGGGGCTGCCCAAATAACTTTGGGGGGTCTGCGACACCCGCAACCACAAAAATGAAAAAAAAAAAAAAAAACTTCTTGTGTTGTTGTTGAGGCCAGTTTGTCAAGTTGGCTTCACCGCATAACAGTGTAATGCGACGGAGCCAGCTTTGCCGCAGTGTCATGCAGTGAAGCGTACTAAGAGTGGGAAGAAGCTGTAAGCTGTTGCAAGCCATAGTACTCTACAGGTGCGGCTTTGTCGAGCAATGTTGTTGTAGAATGTGCAGCTTTCTGATGCATTGATTTTCGTGTGCATTGTTGTGCACTCTGCGCAACACTGCCAGACATTCTACAACCCAACCCCCTTTCCTCACTGCAAGGAGTCACCCATCACTTTTGCCTTTCCCCAAGGTGTCCCTGAAACACGCACATCTGAGAACCGTTGGCTTAGAGCTTACCAAATTAAAATTTGGTGATAAGTATGTGAAATAAGGTTTTTGTTTTTGATGTTTATTTGGCTTAATCTGGGTGCACTAACATTAGTTTGTGATTAAAAGAAAGGTTTAAGGTGTCCCTGAAATGGTTTTTTCACGTGGTGTCAGCCAGTAGGCTGCAGCATTATCATATAAATGACACAAAGCACAGTTGCCATGCTGGTGAAGACAAGTCCACTTGTCGAAATGTTGGCTTCAGCGACATTCCCTGTTCCCTATCATTTTTAGCTATCTATTCATCGACAAAGCACCTTGTCTCAAGACAGCGCTTGGCAGCTTGATATTACCCTCTGTCTCAGAACTGATTTTCCTTCTGTACTCTGCCGACCGGCTGGGTCCATGTTAGTGATGGCTGCACCACCACAGCGGTTGTGACGTGGCTGTTTCATTTTTCTTCCTCCACGACACAAAGGCACACTGGTCAATGGAGAGACCATATCGTGACATGGCCTCTGAGACTAGTGTGTGCCGCTTGCGACACACATTCATATTTACGCCACCAAGGGTTGCGATGTATACCGACTGCTCATGACCCTAGTGGACTACATTGGTGGACTCATCTATCAAAGCGGTCGTCTGCATAGCATTGCTTGCCCACGGCACAGGTGACGGGGAGGGGAAGCTGAAAGATGTTTTGGTTGCATACTTTTGATCTGTAGCAGTGCACATTCTTAAAACATTGTCGTAAGTTACACACTTGATGCAGAGCACTGATATTAGTCTGCTAATGATCAGAAGGGTTTTTACTGCCAGCTCAGTATATTTGTCTTAACTATTCCAGGTTCCTTTTAAATGTTCTGTTGCTTATTCCACTTTCTAGACTGTATAGGTTAGCTGAAACTGCTAGCGCCCCTGCCCTCTGTAGTGCTGTGAAGCATTAAGATTACAATAAATAAATGAATAAATTGAACATGCAGCTCAGAATTGGTCTATGCCTTTTTATCTATGAGTATAAATGCAGTCATAGACTTTTTTTTTTGGAAGATAACGAGTGTATGGATGCATTTATGTGCTAGCTACAGGCAGAATAGTTGTTCTTTTGAGTGGCATATTACTCTGTGTGATAACTATATGCAACTATAGGAACTTGGACATCTTGTGTGAAGTGGCATGAGCAGACTTCTGTGCAATTACTGTGCTTTCATGTCATTTTGTCTCATATGGTTAATACATTTAAGCAAGGTGCTCTTCAGGGATCCCTTTTTCTTTCTGTTAATAATAATGCAATTTGGTGCAGGATATAGGGTTTGCTTTTAGTTTATTAAATATCTTACCTGGTTATTTTTCTGTACACACTGGAAGGTGCGAAAAATAGCTACTCTTGTGCATGGTTAGGGCTTCGTACATTAGTCTCACAAGAGCATTATAGAATAGTGTACCTTAATGTATTTCGTGAACAAATTGTAAAAAAGGCTCAAGAATATTTTGTTTTAGCTTTTGTAGCTGAAGAAAGCGTTTGTAATCTTGACTGTAGTTGTATATGCTCATGGACAGCTTTTCTTGGCAGTGCTGTAAAAGCTACAGAACCAAAATGCATGCCTGCACAAACACCGTGAAATAGTACTTAGTACTTTTATTAGTAATTGTCACACCTTCCTTGCTCGAATAAATGAACCTTTATTTTTTGTGAAACTAATAAATTCATGGGAAGCTGTACGTGAAATGCAATTAACGTGCATGTTTCAAGAATTTTTTTCGTTTTGAGACAGCGCCACGCCGTATCTGCACCTGTTTTCCGCGGCAAACTTGGGCCATGGTGCCCCTCATCGTGTGCAGCTACATACTTGCTATTTCGTTCTCCAAGAAAGGGATGTGCGTGTTATAAAAAAGTCAAGCAGGTAGCTTGCTACATGTATGCTGCTGTAAGATACTGTAGCCTCAGTTGTCGATGTATGCTGTGTACCATGCTGTAGCCGAGTTCATCAGCATGAGTGAATGAATTGTCGCTGTAATCAAAGGTGAAGCTTTGCAACCTCCACTTGCATCCTAAAAGTGCAAAAGGCTAAGTTCCTTAGGCGCAAGTGGAAAATGCATGATTCTGCAGGCAAGCACAACAAAACTACGGGCAAGCACAACAAAACCAAAACTGAAATAAGCAAGCAGCTGAACTACTAGCAGAGTAACACAAATGTGCAGAAGCCCAGGTTACATAGTCTTCACACCATTGCCAAGATTAGCTGTTGCCGAGTATAGAGCATTGTTGACTGATGACTAGAATGACCATGGCCAAATTTACCACAGATCTTTCCCTCTGCATCTTTGTAAGGACAAGCGAAACCTAGCTGGGAACGCGTCACAGGCAGCACCGTATTTTCCGGTGTATAAGACGCACCTTTGTATAAGACGCACCCCCCAATTTTCGCAAGTTTTCATGCAAAAAATTAATATATAAGACGCACTGGTGTATAAGACGCACCTATATTCACTCACTTCCCGCAAAGAAACTTCATAACGTGGGGTTGAGCGAGCATTGTAAAATGCCGTACTTACGTTTCTGAGCGCTAGTCCGTAAGAAAACTTCTACTACACCAAACTTGCGAGAAAAAATAATGCACACCCACTGAAACGTTCCGCATGACTGCAGGAAAAACATTTCATTCGTCGAAGCCCTCAATGTCCTCGTCCTCCAACACGCTTAGCTTACAGCTGTGAAGTATGCAGAGGACTACGGGAACCGGGCAGCGGGCCGTCATTTCGACGTCACCGAGGAGATGATCCGCACATGGCGACAGTCAACTGCTAAGCTTCAGGCCATGAAGAGCGACAAGAAAGCTGACCGCGGCAAGAAATCACGATGGCCAGTCCTTGAGGGACGTCTGCACTCATGGATACTCGAGCAGTGTGCCCAAGGTAGGGCGATGTCAACGGTGCAGCTGTGTCTCAAAGTGCAGGCGCTAGCTAAGGAGATGGGCGCTGTTGATTTTGTTGGCGGGCCATCCTGGTGCTCCTGATTTATGCGCCGCAAAGCGCTGGCGATGAGGGCCCGCACAAGCACGTCTTGGATAGCATGCGGGCGCATATAACGGAGCTCACTTTGAAGCGCATCAAGGCAAAAAACTCCACCGCTGCGGTTATCCCAGGCGGGATGACAAAAATGCTTCAGCCGTTGGACATCTCAGTGAACCACAGTTTCAAGGCTCTCCGGATATGTTAGGGAAATACGTTCAGCGTGGACCAACCGAACAAATGAAGTTGCAAATGACGACTAGCCCAACTCGCTGAACGACAGCGTGGCCGGCGTGGTGGCCGAAGCCGAGCCGAACCCGTCGCGCACCTATCGCCATCTTATGCCGATTTCACTAACTGAGTACAGCTCACTATAGTGCAGCCTCCGAAACTCGCGCAGCTTCAGTGAGTTGAAAACTCGCACGACGACATACTTTTTTTTTATTTTTTCATTTTATGTACTTTGGTTTTGTTGTGGAACTGTAGTACCGGCGCGTTGAGTCTTCGTTATTATAATTATGATGCATCATTCGTGTCGGACTGCTCTAGTCGTTAAAAATAAAAGATACATCAGCATCAACACGAGTTTCTCCCAAAAGAACTAAAAAAAAAAGTACGTATAAGACGCACCGTTGCATAAGACGCACCTCCGAAAATTTTGGAAAAAAGCCGCGTCTTATGCACCGGAAAATACGGTACTTGAATTTTTTTTTCACACAAGTACCATAGCTTCCTGCCTAAACATCTTTGTAACTTGTGCATGGCCCACATGCAGGTGCCAATTAGGGTCTAAAGTAGCAGCTTTTTAGATAGTCTATACCTGGCTGCATAGCCCAGTGTCAGTTGAAGTACACGCAGATGTTTAGCACACTATACTTATTTGCTGATGCACTATCAAGTCTTTTCATGAAAAGCATTCACCTGCATATGATGAGTCTAGGCCCATAGCGAGGAATTTTTTTCAAGGGGTGGGGGAAGGGGGGCGGGCTTGCTGAATTGCTTGACTTTTTGAGAAAAACCTCTATTTTCATTATTTATACTCAGCGAAAATTGTAGTGTGTACTACATCAAGGGACTTTTTAAATGCAACATTATTAATAGGCTTCAATTTTATGTTATTGGCACTACAATATGTTAATACTACGCCCCAAATGAAATTTCAGGAGGGGCCCAGGCCCCAGGGCATGCCCCCGGCTATGGGCCTGCATGAGTCACTAACATTGGCTGAAAGTATTGCTCATACAAAGTGGCAGTCATTACGCACTAGATTTCACAGTGTAGAAACAAATTATTAGTGCAAATTTTTTTTCTTCAGGTGTGCTTTGGACACTTAAAAAACTCATGGCATGAGTTGTTGGCACCCTGGAAATTTTCTGCTCTTAAACTTTTAGTCTGCCAAATATACATAGTTTTCAGGGATGTCACTTCCAGGCCATGTGGGAGAGGTGGCCACCATTATGGTGAACTGCTGCCAGTGACATGTGCTTTGGATGCATATGTTGGGTCTGCTATACCAGGTGTTTCAGTGAACACTTTCACAAATTCCTGGAGATAGCTTTATCAAGAAAAAAAAATTTTCTTAAGGAACAACTTGTTAGGTTGGGCAAACGTCAGTAATCGTGAGAAACACAATTTCCATAATTAGCTTGGATTGTCTAATGAACTATCTAATTAGTGGCATATTGAGGTTATTATCAATGGAGAGATTGTAGCCACAGAGGTGACGATGCCCTGACAATTTTTAAAGCAAAGAAAAAGTCATTCTCAGAAGCCTTGCAGCCTGTGAAACTCTGCCGTTTTCCCCTAATGAAATCAAGACTCGCTACGAAAGGAGTGGTGGAAGTCACATGTGAGTGCAATGTCCGTTGGTGACATGTTCCAATGCCTGTGGCGCTCAATTTGAAATGTACAGGATCTCAAAGCTTGCGGCTGTGTAGTTAGCAAATATAAACAGGCTTCTTCTTGTGCAGTGTGAGTAAGCAAAAGATAATGCTTCCTTCTGCCTATGTAGAGCATCAAGGCTTTGTAGCCTTAAGGAAAATAGCACATATAGCACATCGTACATTTCGAAATGGCTGCCGCAGTCTGTGGAAGACATCATCAGGAGAGGTTGCATTTGCACGTGACTTCTGCCATTCCTCATACGCTCAGTTTACTTTTGGTGCGGAAAAGAGTCCAGGTTTTCTCGTGCTAAAAGGCTTTGCATATTGACCCTTTCTTTGTCTTAGAAGCAAACATGACATTGTCATCTCCATGGCTAAGAACTCGCCATTAACAATAAGTGCCAAAAGTATCCAATTAAAAAAGTTAATATGCAAATTATAATTAAGCAGCTCATTAATTAGCTCTTTCTTTAGACTTCCTGACGTCTGCCCCAGCTAAGGGTTTCCTTCTGAAGAGGTTTTCATTTTTTCTCGAACAGGGCCTACCTTTTAAGAATTTTGTAAGTGTTCACTGAAACACCCTGTATTTGCATTGTGTGGGTCCAATAACGGTGCGGCGTCACAATGCTGATGTGTTCTATAATTAGCTGTCGAAAGTGAACATGGAGCCAGGAGCTGGGCTGTACTGCTTGATGCATAATCGTAAACAGGAATATAAATTTTGCTCATCAGTACTGGGATAAAAATCACCAGTAATAGAACGAAACCTATTAAGGGGCCCTCTAACACTTTTCTCACACCCATTTTTATGTGCGTGTTGTGTAGACTGGAGGGTGGACAGACAAATGCTACAAGAATGACAGCGACAGGAGTAGGCAGTGCGAAGTTATTAAGCAGACAAAGTTCAATATACAAGCAAAAAAATGCAGACCCTCAACTCGAGTTTCGCGGGGTCAGGTGAAAGCATTTCACTCTCCACAAGCATCATAGGGCTCGGCCAATGGAATTGGCATTAGGCGTCTACGTAGGGGAAGTATGTGCGCCATTGTTGCCTGTTCGCTCCAGTGTAGTGATGACGCCGTTGCCATGTCAACGACGTGGACCGAGAGCCTGCTGCACTGTCAGTTATGAGCTTTTCTGACCTCTCCGACCTGTCAGAGTTAGGGCGGGTGCTTCTGCGTCGAACTGAGGCATTACGGGTTGTTCCGTATAACAACACTCCAAGGGAAGTGCCATCATCTCTGAACACGCCGTCCTGACCACTGAGAGGGGCCGCCGAATACGACCATACTGCGTAATGTTTCTTGACGGGTTGTTCAGCTAAATGCACAGACATGAAAGCATAGAAGTGGGAATAGGGAATTTAGCGCGTCTGCATAACCTCAATGTGCAGAGCACTTTGCGTAGAGCGGAATACTGGGTGTAAACATTTCATGCGCAAGCACGGCAGACCACCCGGAGCGTTTGCTGTCTGCTTTGAATCTTTCGAGTGGTCGTCGTGCGCTATGTAGCCCTCGAGTTGCTAACTGACGGTTTTATTTGCTTTAGCTTTGTATGATGAAGCTTCGACAGTAAAGCGCCCATGACAATTCAGCACCGTTTCTCAGCGCGACACTCAAATTGTCAAGGCTGTAGGTTTAGCGAGTGCCTACTAGATTCTCAGAGGACATGGATCACGTGGTTTTGCTTGTTCTGTTTACCATCCACAGCTGGCACTACTTGACTGTGAAAAACAACGCTATTCGCTATCCAGTATGCCTTTGCGTATACCGGTTTAGCGGACACATTCATATTCCCTTATACCGCGCGCGATACGATACACTTTGACAGAACGGCAAATTCCACACAGTGGTTCAGCACTTTAGCGAGTCGTGAATGTACACAAGAGAGATGAAGCAAAGAAATTCTTTTCGTATCGACATGTGACTCGTGTAAGCAAAAGGCAAGAGGCGAAACGGGAGCCAGCGCCTCTATCGCGTTTTATAATTGTGGGGTCTTTCTGCTGCGACTGCGTCTATTTGGCGTTCAATAAAAACCTACGCAAGCAAAAAACAAAGCCGAATATTACTTGCTTACCGATGTAGTGCCGCGAGCACTTATAGTGATACTTTCATCCAATCACAGGCTTGAGCCCTCAGTCATCATTTCTGCCACAAATAGTTCTGACAAGCGCCACTACGCGCTGATGCGGTCGGTAGCGATGTGATGATTTCATTGAACGATTAAAATATTAAATCAACTGATGTGGGCATGTTGACACCTACCAAAAATATCCTCAGCCATCTATCTACGCGACCTGCAAATAAAAAATGGGTGCGAGGAAAGTGTTAGAGGGCCCCTTTAAGCTGTTCCCCCATAAGAGTTGGCACAACTGATTCTTGCATACTGATCTAGTTGCTGCTCTTCAAGGGGCCTGAGTAATAGCACCCATACAGCTCCCCCCCCCCCCCTTTTTTTTTTCGAAAATAGTCATTGTCATTCAGTTTCTTGTGCTCTGTGGAACAGCATTGTGCAGGGAGCCGAACATTTGCCTTTTGCATGCACATCGTCAACTTTCCTATGTGCACCACCATTCGCTGGATTCATTTATGCTTAAAAATAGGGGTGCGTGAATATTCGAAATTTCGAATAACTTTTGCTGTTCGATTTGACTCGCACCAAACTTTTACTATTCGAACTATTCGAAGTCGGTAATTAAGGAGAAAAAATATGCTGTGTATCATAAAAAGTTGCCCATTCCTGCATGTAGTACACTTTGCCGCATAACAACTGTGTGTTGCGGTGAAACTAACGTTTGTGTGCTGCGGCGAAGTTAACACTGGCGTAATGGGATGAAGATAGCTTTCTGTTGCACACTTCTCTGTTAGACTGTTCTTTGGGACTTTGGAATGACACTGGGAGCACACTAGTTGTACAGTAAATGTTTTGCCCATATTTAATAGCATATTTCTCCATAATTTGACGTGGTATTATTTAAGAAATATTCGAAAAATATTTGATTCGATTCGCACTTGAACATGAATATTCAAATTCGATTCACTTTGAAAATATTGTTATTCACACCTTTCTACTTAGAAATGGACAAATGCAATTAGTTGATTGCTTTGCTCCTTAAAACATGTACACAGACCACGTAGATTTCACGTTTCATTTTAACTGATTGCTGGGTCAGTAAGAATTTTCATTTTAAGCTCTTCCTAGCATTTCGATGCCAGCTATATTTTAGAAACTGGAATTTACAGGAAAGAAACAAGAAACCACTGAAGTACCATCTTAATGCGCGCTACTTTGTGTGCCTGCATTTAACAAGAGCTGCAGATGAAAGTATTTACGTAAGTGGATACTGAAATAAGGCACTGTGCATCATGAACACACACCCGGCAGTGTCGAGCATTTCACGAGCAGTGCACTGGGCTGCGATGAACACCCATAAAAAATGTGTCCATGCAACGTTATTCCAGCTGTACAGATTTAAGAACATATTTTAAGCGTTTCTAACTTAACCTCGCTCAGCAAGGTGCATATGTAATGCCGCTCACACAGCCATTAGTGAAGTAGTTATGATCGTCAAGTGAGTCGTACACTTTCATTTCAGTAAATTACATGGTGTTAGTCTGGTGTACCAAATGACTGATGATGTCAGCATGCATGCAGCAGCAGGTGAGCACGTGAGCAGCTTGACGTCATTACACAATGTCAGTGTTTGCAAAGACACCATTCCAACAAAATATGATGAGCGGGATTCCTTGCGCATGGCTGTCGTCATCATTTTAACCCACAATATAGATTGCAAATCTCAAAATGAATGCCAGTAAACAGCAGAGACGGTGCACCACCATTTGCATGCATCAGTTGCAATTCTCCAACATGGCTGATGATGGGGCTAGCAGACGACAGTGTTGTTTCACGTGAAAACTATGCATAATCCAGAGAACATGCTAGTACTAGTTAAAACAGCTTAAGTTTGAGAAATTAAGAAAAACTAAGTTTTGATCTCCTAGAGATGCTTATGTTATAGTGTACTAAACATGCTTTTAAACAACCTATAGTTCTACACTTCTGCACATAATACCCCTGACATGTTTTTTTGCCACTTCTGACTTCTTTAAGAAGTGTTATGGCTTTTCAGCGTTTTGTAAGACTACATATTTTTCTTATCACATGGGCTCTCAAACATTCTTTTTTTTTTTCTTCATTTTAGTGTAAGAAGTCGGGGGTCAGAATTTTGTGGAATGTAGAACATGAAAAACAAAAGTTCAGTATTTTCTAAGCTTAAGCACATAGTCTGAATTTCAAATGTATTACACATGTGGCAATTTTATATGTATTATATAAATGATACCATATAATGAACATCACAGTACAAGACACACTTACGCAGTGCTTCTATTGTCTGTTCTGTCTGGTGTAATGCAGAAGAACTGTAATCCAGATGGTGATTCCACGTAAGATCGAAAAAAGCATGGCTGGTCACCCTCTTAAATTTATTTCAAAATTTTATATATTGCTGCCCGATGTGTGGAAAGAAGAGATCCGCAGTTGGTTTTGCTAGCAAAAATTTTGTCGAAGCGCTGGGAGTCAATAATGGCGAAGAGGTGGAGTGCCGCGCTTACCTGCTCTTCTGTTTTGGCCAAATTTGGTTATTAATTACACAAACTATATTAAGGTTAGGTGGCTGAAATTTTTTTAAGTAATTATATGCATGCTTCTGCTTGTGTTTTATGGGGAGTGCACATATTTTTATAAAAATCCTCAAAATCAGCCCAGGAAGCATTTTCCTGTCCACTTTGCGGGCTCATATCTCAAAAAAGGCTTGTGGCAGAGCGGCCAAAATTCCACATTGCGTTCTAAGCATACTCGTTTGTCAAACTGTAAAAGATTATATTTATATGACTTTTCAATAAAGAGATACGGGCGGGCTAACTTCAAAAAAACACCGAAAAAAAAAACCCATTTTTGATATTTTTTAAGCTTTGTACACTTATTCTCCTTCACATTGGCTTTCACAATCACTCACCAAAAACATGTTGCATAATTTTGTTCCACTAGGAGTTACAGGCCGTCGAATTAGAGCCTTACGCAATGATAGGCAATTGTTGTTGATCCGGCTTCTTGACCGCTGAGTGTATAGAATAAAGACAGAATTAAATTTCTGGCCCTTAAGAGGCCAGCAGCACCGAAAAAAGGTGTTAGTGGCACTGATGACGTCAATTTAGAAACGATTTAGTCACCTGAGCGGCCATGAGTGCGGGGCTACCGAGCAGGTGCACGCGCCCCCCAGATGCTCTTTCTAAGAGAGGCACAGTCAGAGCTCCTTTTCACCTTCTTAAACCAAAAGTGTTCAAAACATTTCTTGGGTAACTTCAACGCGTGTGCATTGGAGATTCGCTATTCATTCTGCCTTTTGTTCGCACCGTAGTTAGGCGCTGATAACAAGGCAGAGATGGAAGCAAGATCAAAACACTATCAGGTAGCTATGAGCACTCGCTTCACGCACACGCGGTCGACAGCCACCGCCACCAGAGAAACTGTGCACCGCCACTTGTGATCAGTATAATGCAAGAACGTGGCACTCCAGTGGCAAAGCAATGTATAGAACGCCAAAGGAAACAAAAGCAAAACAATTGGTAACCGTATGCGCGCACCTATCTCAGATTAGATTCTACACCTCGCGACCGCGCCAGGTAAAATGTTATCCCCGGCATGATGTGTGTGCTTGTGCCATTTGCACCAACTATAAGCTTTGCCTTGCTGCTGTTGAGAACATTACTGGCCACAGAATCGATGCTGATGAGGTTCACTCAGCATTCGTTTGCATTCCGTCACCATCAGAGTGCTTTTTAGGCGAATGCAATCAGTGTCCAAAAGGCAGGTCCCTGACACTGGAGGAACTTAATATCCCAGAAGACGAAGAAATATTGCTAGAAATGTGGGAGGCAGGCGACCAAAGTTTTGAGTGCTGACACCTTTTTTAATCATCTTCGAGTATTGGTGGCAAGGTGGATCATGCACAACCACACCAGGAAGACACAAAGTAGAGCTATATATACGAGGAAAAGCAATGCATGCAGCGTGGAAGCATTATATTTCACGTTGATTTTGCCGAAAACTGGACTGTCGTGCTTCTTGATAAAGTTCAGGCATACCACCGCCACAAACAGCAAGTACTCGTCTTTACATGCATGGTAACAACGAGAAAATCTACGAAGAGTTTCGTTGTTGTTAATGACGACTTGAGCCACGACTTCGCTCACGCCTGCTGGGCTCTAGTGAAAGTGAAAGAATGGGTGGAAGACAACCTGCCGGTTTACTCCAAGGTGACATATGTGAGTGATGGACCCGCCAGTCATTTAAAAAAATAGATATAAGCTTTTCGAGTTCGGAAAGAGCTGTTGTCCCAGTACCCAATTGGCATTCTCAGCAACTGGACACGGGAAAAATGCGCGCGATGGAGTCGGAGGTCTCGTCAAGCATCAGGCAATTCTCAACAACTTGAGGACAAACCCTGAAAGTGCAATTCGTACAGCCAGAGACTTTGTAACCATTTTATCAGAGAAACTGAAAGGTGTGCATCTAATACACCTTGAAGAAAAAGAAGTTGTTGCCTTCCGCGAGTTAAAGAAGGAAGAGTGGATGAGAGTACCCACGTTCCATGGTGTTGGCATGCCTGGCAGCTATCCACGTCAGCGGAAGCATCTCCTGGCTTGTACGTGGCACGAATAGCCGGGCCTGCTTGGAAGGAGTTACGTGTACATGAAAGAAGAAATCTGAACTGTCTAATCAATCAAATAAACACTATTTCAGCCCAGAAACATGATTTATTGAAGTGGTTCTTCTTGAACTTCACAAATTTTCCATTTTGCTAAAGATTATTTGGAAAGCGCTCTTTGCCTATTGCAATTTTATCTTATCTTTATTTTTTATGGGGGGGGGGGGGGGGAATCTAAGCTACGCATTGAGTTCTTACTGCCTTTTTGCTGAGGTAAAGGCGGAAAATATCTGTCTGCGCTGCGATACCGCAGCGCATGAAAGAACCCCACGCGTACAAAACTGACCCCTAATTATTCATTATTGTGTTCCTCACAGCTAATATGCAGCGTTCGGACATAAATGACCAGGCACATTATCATGCCAAAATTTAAAAGCCGTATGCGATCACAAATGTCGGAATAATCAGACGTGCATGGTTCACTGAGCTTTCCATAAGGGTATAATTTGACGGCCTGTAACTCCTAGTGGAACAAAATTATGCAATATGTTTTTGGTGATTGTGAAAGCCAATGTGAAGGAGAATAAGTGTACAAAGTTTAAAAAATATTAAAAATGGGTTTTTTTTTAAATTGTCGTCAGAAATTTCCACTGTTCGGTGTTGTTTTGAAGTCAGCCCGCCCGTATCTCTTTATTGAAATGTCATATAAATATAATCTTACAGTTTGACAAACGAGTATGTTTAGAACGCAATGTGGAATTTTGGCCACTCTGTCACAAGCCTATTTTTAGATATGAGCCCGCAAAGTGGATAGAAAAATGCTTCCTGGGCCGATTTTGAGGATTTTTATAAAAATGTGTACACTCCCCATAAAAAGGAAAAATAATTTAACACAAGCAGAAGCATGCATATAGTTACTTAAAAAAATTTCAGCCACCTAACCTTAATATAGTTTGTGTAATTAATAACCGAAGTTGGCCAAAACAGAAAAGCAGGTAAGCACGGCACTCCACCTCGTCGTCATAATTGACTCTCGGCGCTTCGACAAAATTTTTGCTAGCAAAACCAACTGCGGATCTCTTCTTTCCACACCTCGGGCAGCAATATATAAAATTTTGAAATAAATTTAAGAGGGTGACCAGCCATGCTTTGTTCGATCTTACGTGGAATTACCCAGCTGCTTAGATGGTTATGATGAATTTGTCTACTTCCTGAGCAGGACTGCTGAAATGTCTGTGCTTCTTGTGGCACCTTTTTCCGGTAGCTATCACGTTAAAGGGCATAATCCGAAGTAGCAGGACTGCTATCTGCAACTTTTTCATATATTGTTTAAAGTAGCGATGGAAAAGCTGCGTCATTCATCTTTCTTACTGTGTGATGGTGCATGTGAGTTCTATCCATACACTGCTTAATTTCAAAGGGTGTCATTCTTGTGATTCAGCATTCTTGCGCGCATATGCTACTGTAAATAACGGTCCCAGAAACCGCTTTGCAGCTTCAACATTGATATCACATGCTCAACTCTCCTAACGAAAACTTCAACTTAGCGCGAGAAACACAGGGACACAAGAAACGAAACAGACAGGACGGGCGCTACTACGAACTGTTTATTGTGAAGGTCACCCACCGACGTATATATGCGTCTCAATGCATGCGCAACAAACACTTCAAGAAAGAGCCGAGGAACCAAAAGACTAACAAGGATGAATCAGGTAACGGTCTGCATGAGACGATATTCTGATGAATGCAAACTTATCGAAGCCGCACTAATACAGATCTGCCCGTTTTTCTTAATATGGAAGGCTTCTAACACAAGCCGAGCTGTGCAGCTCTTGCTTTTGCCTAGGATTCTTGTCTCCTTGAATCTAGGCTCACAATCGCATGCAGTTACGTGCGCAACTAAATGTGCGTGCTTGTCTTCCCTCTTCTTTACCTTTAGAGCATGCTCCCTAAGTTGGTCGTTGAGGCATCTTTCAGTTTGGCCGATGTAGATTCTCCAGCAGGACAAAGGAATCGAATACACAACTCCGATTGAGCACTTTGAGAGAGGAGACTCGTGCTGTGTCGCACACCCTTGGGGTCCTCTAGCACAAATGCGAGGACAAAGCTTTTGTAGCTTGTTAGGCGCTGAAAATACCAGAGGGACGTTGTGTCTGCCAGCAACCTTCTTGAGGTTATGCGAAAGCGCATGTATATACGGCATGACCTCTGGCCTCCCTTTCAAGCGCTCAGTTTGAGTACAATCCCTTCGTGCTCCGGACTTCACTCTTTGCAGGAGGGACTCTGCCACCGCCACTACAACCATCGAAGGGAAGCCCGCTGCCGAAAGGCGGTCGGCTTGATGCATAAAACTATCCTGCATGCGATACGAGCAAGATTTTCGGAGCGCAGAATCCATACACTGTAACGCTATACCCCTTTTTATCGTCTTAGAATGGGCGGAGTCGTAAGGTAACAGTCCTTTTTTGACGCGCGGAAAGTATGCCCAACAAAGGTGATCAACACTGAATGCTAACTGTAGGTCTAAAAACTTCAAAGTGCGTGCTTTCAGAAGCTCATGCGTAAAATGAAGGCCTTGTCCGAGCTGATTAAAAACATCTAAAATCTTAAAAACCTAGGCAGGGGATGTAAGGTCACCCTGCTCCGTTAAAAGAACCAAAAAATCGTCACTGTATCTAAAAACCTTTAAAACAACCCCCCCATTAAAAGCTTGCTGCAAAGCTTTGTCAACGCCTGATAAAAATATATTGCATAAAACAGGGGCCATGCAAGAACCTATGCCCTTAAGATATGACTCGAGCAATATTAAAAAGTTGTCAGTTGACATCCCTGTAAAATTGCTAAAATCGCACTCTCCATTTTCTTCAATACAGGTTTTTACCGATTGCATAAGCTTATCTTGGGGTACAGAATAGTAAAGATCCTCTATGTCGACAGAAATCGTGCTGCCAACGTTGTGGGTGGACTTTACAAACAGCGCAACCTCGCTCGAATTCTTGATGCTGAAAGGATCTTCTACATTCAGTTTACTTAGTTTCTTCAAAAGAAACTGGCTGACATTATGTTGCCACGCCCCCCTCTCGCTCACTATTGTCCTAAAGGGCACTTCTGCCTTATGCGTCTTTGCAGTAAAGAATACGGTCAAGCTATTGATCCTACTTCTCTTAATGTCGTTGGCTAGCTTACTCAGGTCAAGGCTCTTACAAAATTCAGCAAACTTTGTTTTAACTCTAACAGCGCTCTTCTTAATCGGGACAAAGTTCTTATTCACCGCAGCTAGAGCTCTTTCTTGGAACATTCCTTTCGGCATCACCACGAAGCCTCCTTCCTTGTCGGCTTGCAGGAGCGAGAGGTCATTGCTCTTGAAGAAGGATACTATGTCGTCTAGTTGCCTGTCCTTCCGTGCAAGAGTCCTTTGTGGGAGGCACTTCTGCAAACACTCCACTCCTTCTAGTAAACATCGTTCCGAGTTTTCCTGAGTTGCTCTCGAAGATAGGTCGCGGTTTATCCCAATTAGCTCATGAGTGGGAAGACTTGTGGGTACAGCAACTCTCCTAACTTTCCATCCTTTGAATGTGTTAGTGTGGCACCAACATGTGGATATGTATGTATGCCTGCAACTGCATGTACACTCATTCGAAAAAGCAGCGCACAGGAATAGACACGAAAAGAAGAGAGAGACACAGCACAGCGCTGCACTTGCAACTCAAAAGCTTATTGGAAAGAAAAACACAGACTTATATACATACTAGACGCATGTTAAAAGAGGTCAATTTCACTTGTCTAATCTAAGTGATGTGTTCATCGATGAAAGAGAATTCTCTTTTGTGCAAAACGACTGAAGGTTGACTAATACATGGCTCGATAAAGTTACGTTAAGGCTTCGGTCACCTCGTGTGTTAGCTGGTCCGAATGTGCGAACATAACACTTGTATCAGTAAAAGCAGCTTCACACTCACACGTGGCACAGTGGTATGCCAGATTAGAAAGTTGATTGATTTGTGAGGTTTAACGTCCCCAAACTGGCTCTGATTATGGGAGACGCCCTAGTGGAGGTCTCCGGAAATTTCGACCACCTGGGGTTCTTTAACGTGCACTGACATCGCACAGCACACGGGCCTCAACATTTCGCCTCCATCGAAATGCAGCCACCGCTGCCGGGATTTGATCCCGTGACCTTCGGATCTGCAGCCGAGTGCCATAACCACTAGACCACCGTGACGGGGCACCAGATTAGAAAGTGGTGACTTGTCCAGGGAAAGGTCGTGTTCACAAAGTCGTTTATTCAGCCAGTGCCCCATTTGCCTATATAACACAAACAACAAGACAACAAAATGCAGTAATCAACCCCATTGCACAAGTGCCATAGCTAAATTCCTTGTGGTCATTTGAATATTTTTTCAGAGAAACAGATTGGGATGTACATTCTGCTTTTTTTTTTTGAGACCAAAGAGCAAATTTTCACTAGTTTATTAGGTGTCTTAAAAACATTAACACCGTAACAGGAAGCTATATGTTTAGGCCATGTGGAAGCTTGTGCACATAAAGAATGACAGCGAAGTTCCTTTTGTGTTCATTAGATTGATCACTGGCTCTCCTTTCACTACATTCTACCTTAATCAACTTTTCACTAACAGCCATGAGGACACACGAAGGACAACCAACTTGTTCGAGGCAAGCTACTTGCTTTGTGACACTTAAACTAAAATGCTGGCATGAGTTTTCAAGTGCACATCTTAAACATACAAGAGTGATGCCCCTTTTTACTACTTTGAGTGTGATGAACCAAAATTAAGAATTGGCTTAGCGGATCTCGGTTCACAACGCTGGCAAATGTGTGAACCTTTGAAACTCGGCTTAAGATCAAGATACTTCAGCGAATCATGATATGGTACCTCAGAAATGAAAGACAGACCCATTCCTTCTAACCTAAACACCTCTAACACCTTGCTGAGAGCTTCATGCAAAGCAGCATTTTTTGTGCGCACTAAGTAGTCATCAATATAGTGGAACATGTGCAACACAGTTTTGTCTAAGGAACCTTCCAAACGGTGGTCCACTTTTACTAAAAAAAAAAATCTTGCGCAAGAAAGGAGCAACACATGCATGCCTGTACTTCTTTTTGTCTCCATTCGTGTGCACTGCTTTTTAGGAATAATCCACACCAACTAACCCAACTTGCTATTTTGGAACTGTATGTACAACTGGAAAGCAACGTGGGCATCATGGATGAGCATGTGCATTATGGAAAGCGACATAAATAGAAGAATTACTAGGGCATCTTACGCTACATTTCGTGTTGCTGATTAAGTTTTTTGAAGTGCCTTAGCTGTCTCTGGTCTGGTGCAATAGAGAAAGCTGAGAAAACCGAGAGATCAACCACATTTTTTGGCACGATCACCCGGAACAACTGCATGGCTTAGTTGCCAATGATGCCAGCATTTGCAGTCATGCTTTCACGAGAAAATTGATGTTATACGAATAAGTGATTGTGTGCACAGGGCTTGTTCTAACAGTATATTATGGAAGGTGTCAAATGAAAGTATGATGCAGCTGACAGAAAGGGATAATCGGATTTGGTGATACGACAACTGCCTTCGCTACCTTCAGGAGCAGTTCAAGCAATCCTTATTAGGGTGATGCGACTTGTCGCATTCATGCAAAGATGTGGTTTACGGAGTTGACACATTAGTTGTCATTAGCGCTGCCTTATGGGAGTCTTCCAAAATAATGACCTTGTAGTATTGCAAAATGAAAACACCATTTATTGAAAAAAAAAAAAAACAGTTCTGTCGCATACGTAGAGTTTTCTTTACTTATCCACACAATTGCTTCCTACGTTTAAACATTTGTTGTACCTAGTCACAAATATCTTGAGGGGGGTTGTGAGGTGTTTCCTGAAAGTTTTGTACGATGTGTGTATTCAGAATCCTGGCCCTTCAGTCCATAATATACGTTGTTTCTTTGCATCATGTAGATTGCTTTGGAGTGATAAAAAGAGGTTTTCTATTTCCCAGTACGCTTCCCCGCTCAGCTGTGCACCTGATGTCATTTTGGTTGCCACCATAGCCTCCAAGATTGGTGTGCCCTTGGAGGCCATGGGGGAAAAAAATGCTCCAGCCTTGCTTCCGTAAAGCGGGACCACACGGGGCCGAACTACTTTTACTTTCTAGCTTTCATGTAAATGTGTTATCTTAAGCAAACAAAAGTTAATAGTATGTTTACGTTTTAGATATCTTCAGTTGACATCACTGAATAGTAATGTCTATGCCGACCTCTGGTGTCGCATAGTCGTTTCCGAAGCGCAAGAGCGCTAGGACTGCAAGCGTGTGTTGTTTAGTGTACACTGTATATTGTGCTGAAATATTTCGGAATCAGCATAACAAATTCTTATTGAAGCAGTTAATGTTACAGCTGAACAGCTCCATATTCTTTTCACGACCCCTTTAATTGAAATGTTATAAATCTCATCTGCCACCAATTCTTAAAGTCAAGTGGTCACTGCATTCTCGAAATGGTCATCATTTCCAAAACATTTAATGCCCAAAAACTGTTTCAGCTTAGGGAATCATGATTCCAACTAAATGCTCGCCACCTAGCAGGCGCGCCCGGAAACAGGCGATCCTGTTTCCAGGCAATCCGGAAACAGGCGAAAACGGGAAGTGATGCCTATAAAGGCAACACGTTATTGCATTACTTCTGGCTAAAGAAACAGATGTATAGTTCTTTAGTCATTGCCATGTGCCCGTGTACCAACTAGAAAAAGATAAAAGTCAAGTAAGAAAGAGTATTGTGCATTCTCTCTGAGAGGCCTGATACACAAACGTGCAGTATAGATTGTCTCAGCCTCCGGGTTGCCTGGAATGTTCTTGGTTTTCAAAGCATATCTGAAGCTTCCTCAGTGAGATCTTCAAATGCACGTAAATGTGTAATATCACAGTAAAAATGTTACGCGTCATTTTCGGAGAGAAGCAGACGACACGCTACGATAGGTGACGTGGATGGGACACTCGCGCATCACAAGGAATTCACGGGCACTATACGCTGGTTTATTTCGAACACTTCCACTCACGATGACTTTTTCTCCCAGTTGAGTAGAGTATTATTTGTGTGTGTGTGTGTGTGTTATTTTAATATCGTATGGTCTGCTGGAATTGCAGGTGTGTACTTTCGTCTACAGGCAAGCGCTTTTTATGTATATTGGATGTACACAAAATTTGGCTGTACTTCTTTTCTACGCCAGCCATTGCGTTACTGATGCCCAAAATAAGCGGCAGAAATATTCTTGCTGACTTAATTTTCAACACATCCAACACAATAGTGAAGTGGGAGGTATGATGTACACGTACGTTATGCCTGCTTTCATTAGGCAATTTATGTAAGCAATATTATGTTCTCACTCAAAATGGCTCATTTGCAGTTCATCTGTTCACAAGAAATATAGGGGGCAACCACAAGTATTGCATGTTCTGAGTTTTGGGGCACTTGGCCTCAGCACTATACCACTATACTTAGCTTTGCAATGCTCTGCACACAAGTGAATTCCGTGGGAAAAAATCTATTTACAAGAAACGCATCTCTCTGAGTGGCCTGATGCATACAAACATACAGTATAGATTATGTCAACCTCCGGCTCGCTTAGTAGGTTCTTGGTTTTCAAAACATATCTGAATCTTCTTCACTGAGATCCTTCAAGCCGATTTAATATGATGTAATTGGCAGCAGGCACATTTCCTTTTTCGAAAAAACTGCAATTTAATGCCGCAATCCAGAAACTTCGACACAGCACTAACCGAAAGATCAGCTGTGGTTCTGGGTATCATAGCCATCTTTGTTTATTTGAGCAGTGTTGCCAGATGAAGCAGCATTTTCTGTAGTTGCCATTAGGGTGGTAAACCAAAATTTTTCATATGAATTGATCTGGCAGTTCTTGAGTTCCTGCAGCCACAGCTCCAGAAAGTACTTCTTCCCTGCTGTTTTAGATGACTGACTGTAGTTTTCTTAAAGTGTCATAAATGGTTTGCTTTGATTGTAGTGCCTCCTGATGTGACATCGTCCAAAAGGACACATTGACTATCCCAAAGGGCAGTTGCCGTCATTTTCCTGTTGAGAGAATCTGTTTGAATGCAGTGCTAATGTATTATTAGTATTGAATACAATACTAATAAGACTAATAGAAAAACCTATTAGACTAATACAAATCTCTATTAGAATTTTTGCTAGGGGTGGTGTGTGATAAGTGCTTTGGCAGACACAAATTGGCAAGTTGTGGTAATTCCTTCGACGGGCGTCTCTGCCAACACGAAGTCGCGCTCAGTGCTCTTCACCTAGTAGCCGGAAAGTGCTACCTATACCTTCCAGAAGCGGCATGACATCCATGAGAAACCAGAAATAAATAATTAAATTTGAAGAGACATGGTACGAGCTGAACACACGGTACGATTTGCCCCGCCGAAATGCCCGAAACAGTTGAAATGCCTCGTCGAAACAATGGCCTCGCCGAAACAATGGCGCTGTCAAGTGGCTCACAGCAGCGCACGATGGGAGAGAGAGAGAAGTGACTTTATTAGCACCCGTCAAATAGATGACGGGGTAGAGGCGTCAGCCTAAACCCACACTCGTCCTCCCTAACCGTCGACCGGGATCCCTTGGGACGCGGCGGCGGTCAGGGCGAGACCGATGACTTCTTGTTGAGCATTTTCCTCTTCGTTGAGTAGCAAGGACTCCCAGGATTCTCTGCATCTATCTGGCTCATCAAAGTTAGGACAGGTCCAAACCATGTGGACTAAGTCCGCTATACCATCACAATGCCTACACAGAGGGCTATACACCGAGGGATGCCATTTGCTCAACAGTTGTGGGTTCGGAAATACCCCTGTTTGCAGCTTTCTCCACATAACTTCCTCGCTTTTGGAAAGGTTATTATTCGCTCTCGAGTAAGTCTTACGCCCCAGCTTATAATGGTTAAGAATTTCTTGAAAAGTGCTCAGTTCGTCAGCGGTCTGTAGGGGTTCCTCGCTTGGGGGTGCTGTCTAGACAGCGCTGGAATCCCGGAAAGTAAGACCTCGGGCCAGCGCGTGCGCCTTCTCGTTCCCTCGCAAACCCTGATGAGCCGGTGTCCAGATTAGCGAAACCTGCTCCGCCGGGGGCTGTCCGACAGCTAATATCTGTACAGCTGCGGCGGAGATCCTGCACGCATCAAAATTTCTTATTGCAGATTTTCAATCACTAACAATAACTCTCGCATTCTTTTGAGTCAAAGCCAGCGCAATGGCGACTTCTTCCGCCTCCGTTGCTCCTAAATGTCTGACGCTGCAGCACGAGGCAGGGCCTCCGTTTTCGCGTGTAATTACGGCTGCGTATACTTTGCCTTGCTTGTATTCGGCCGCTTCCGTGTAAACCACATCCTGCCTGCCTTCCAGGCTTTTTGGGAAAAAGGTGGAGTGCGCCATCCTTGACTACGCCTCCGAATGAAACCTTCAATACTAATGAGATTTTCTTTGTCAGAAAAGACTACATAAGGGCCTATTTTGCGTTAAACGCCACAAAAGGAAAAAAAAAAAAAAAAACGTACGTTGGCTCCAAAATGAACAATACAAATTTCAAACCTGCTCCGAACTGGCAAAGTTGCTGCTCTCACACCTTTGGGTACTTCCATTACCGGCATTTGCGGCGCTCACGCAGCCTCCGTGAGTGGGTATTTGATGGAGTAACTCGTATGGAAAGAATAATTTTGCTCAGAAAGAACGTGAGACATGTTTAATCTAGAAAATGTGACACATCAATAATGACGATAATACTAATAGCTAGCAAAGACGGCGACGTCAGGCGTCCTTTCTCCATACATCGGCGAATCGTGACTTGCGCGGCTCCGCAGGCCATAACGCCCTTCCTCCACTGAGACGCCACAGACTTGCGCACATTCTCCTTTCTTGTTCACTGGCCTCAAGCTGCAGGGCACAACGTTGACAAGTCTATCAGCGTTGTTGTACTGCACGGCTCTCTGAAGTCTCCGTGCCTCCCTGTCATCTTGATGGCAGGGTGTGGAGCCGCAGCGGTGAAAGTGCCCGTCTGGCCGAGAGCCCGCTCCCGTCCAGCGCTGGACGGGCGGCACGCGGCCGTTCTGGGTGATGCACGACAGGGTCGACCCAGTTCGGCTGTACGGCCGCTGCCTGCACATGTGCACGTTATTTTGGGTTTGAGGTCGGATGGCGTAATGCTTCCCGCCGCTCGTGGCTGATGTCACCGCGCGCATTGGAGTTGCCTGAACTTCGGTGACGAGGCCTGCCCGTTTCTGCTGCGTGGCCTGGTGAAGCGCGCGTCGTGTCATCTTGCGCGCAGGGCATTTGCCTAGTAGCGGGCTGCAACGTTGGCACCTTCGCTCGCCCCTTTTATTTCAGTCTGTCAGAGACTAATACGAGTTTTTTCAGTGAACGGACATTATTTTAAAGAAGGCAGACATCTGCTGCTCCTGTAGAGTGAAGTGACAGTTTTCATCAAGCGGACACATGTGACATCTGCAAGCTCGCTGCGTTTTTAACTGGATGACGTTCCCTTGGAAGTGGAAACGCATAGCCTACGCCCAGGCGCAGGGTTTTACTGACTACTAAGCGAAACGAGCCTGTTTGTTCTCACAAGGTAGTAGAAATATGCGAAATGGGAAATTGCAGCTCGTAGTAAGCTGACTCAACTAATGAATTTCGTCCCGCGGAGACGCTGCGGTGCGCATTTAGGGAAAGAACGGAGAGAATTAATGGCCAGCGTTCAGACGTCGTTTTTTTTTTTTTTTTTTTTTTTTGCTGGTTTCGCTGTTAGCTTCTGTGTGAGGTAACCCACTAGAAACGCGTCTGCGTTTGATGTGCAAAGCTCCAGAGCTACCAGTCTCAGCACGGCCGTTCGATAGAACGCGTGGTCTGAGCAGGGGTGGAAGTGCTGTGCCATTTGCGCCACTCTGAGCCAAACGGTATATTTGAGTACAGGAAACGGTCAGCGGCCGATTTTTCGAACCATCTCGGGAAAGTGAAAGCGTCCGAAAAATCGGGCAGTCGGAAAAAATGAGTGCGTGCGTGAAGTGTTCCGTCTTACCGATGTTTTTCATATTAAGAGGGTCAAGGACGAAGTACCACGTTTCAAAACCACGATGCAGCCGGCGGGTTTGATGGGTGTGCGGGCCGCGGTGGAATCGCTACTCAAGAACTGCAACCATGTTTCTTGCATCGCGACGCAGGCAAAACGAAAGTACTGTTCGTTGTCACTGTTCATGCTGTTGAGGATGACTAATAACGCGCGCAGTTCGGGCGAAACTGCGTTCTGCCGAAAATTGAGGTTGTGGCGTTCATGGATGGCGGGTGCCGCACTCACAAAGTGCACACGCGTTGAAACCACTGCAGACAAAATCGCGGTCACCGTGGTTGTCAATGGCAGCGACGCAGCTCTGAAAGTGCGCGCACGGCCAGTTAGTTGCACACAGTGGCCGAACGAAGTCTTTACCTTTTGCGGGTTGTGAAAACAGCGGTCGCTACTGACGCGATCATGTGTGGCCACCGCCAAACTCTGAAACTGCGTGCGCGTCCAACGCACTTTAAGGCGAAGAAGCACAGCTTTTCGCAAACGCTGCGGAGAAAATCATGCAATACTCGGGTACAAGTCAAGAAAAAAAGCCGTCTGCCCGTCAAAGGACCCCCCCCCCCCCCCTTCTAGCCAATGCAGCCGCTCTGTCAGCGTGATGTCGCGGCAGAGCGCGGCGCGAAGGCGGTCTACCACGACGTCACACTGACGGAGCGGCGGCATTGGCTAGAGGGGATGGGTGGGTACTTTGACGGGCAGACGCCGCTTTTTTCTTGACCTGTAGCCGAGTATAGACGCGATCGCGGATAGCAGTAACTCCGTTTTCACTGAGTGAAAACGGAACTATACATGTTGCTGAGCGCTGCGGACAAAAGAGATTTAGTATTGCGGAAAATGCTTGTGTTAGGGGGTTACGAACGCTATATTTTTGTGGAGCGCTATTTGGAGTCATTTTAGTATTGCGTGAACACACCGATGTGCCGCAAAGCGCAGAACTTCACTCTGAGATCTGTGTGCAAGTAGTGAAAGCAGAATATCTCGGCAATTGAAGATTTGCAGACGACATTGTGCTCTTTAGCAATGATGAAGACGAACTACAAAACATTATTGATGACCTAAACCGGGAATCTATTAAAATTGGACTAAAAATGAATAGGCAAAACACCAAAGTTATGCTCAGTAGCCTAGCTAAACAGCAGGAATTTCAAATTAACAGTGAACCCTTAGAATGTGTGAACGAATACGTATACCTGGGACAGTTACTAACAGGAACACCTTCTTATGAAAAAACGAAAGGGAAGGGGTCAAGGGCTCGTTCTTTATTTGTTAGAAACGAGCCCTTGACCCCTTCCCTTTCGTTATTTCATAGCTTGGGCCTCGTTGCGGCAGACTTGGTGCCTTAGGTAGCGTGCGAGGGCTTATTGGGCAGCAGCCATCTCATCTAAGTTCACGTTTTACGTGACGCCTCCTGGCAAGAAAGTGTGTTCCACACACGCCGCCTTGGCCATGAGTGCTGCTGCCTAACACTCCCAGTATAATACGTACATAAATACACAATAAAGTGGACGACCGCCTTCGTAGCTCAGTTGGTAGAGCATCGGACGCGACATCCGAAGGTCGTGGGTTTGGTTCCCACCGAAGGCAGGTTTGTCTTTTCGTCCACTTTAATTCCTTTCTACTTTCTCCACAATTACAATACCACAAGTAACTTCCCCTATGCTTTCGTAGACTTCATTGTCTGTTTGCTCATTAAGTTGTTTCTTGTGAAAAAGAAATTTTCCGTAGAATAAGGATAGGCTGGAGCGCATTCAGAAGGCATTGTGAAATCATGACTGGAAACTTGACGCTGAAGTGGAAAGTACTCAATCACTGCATTCTGCCAGTACTAACGTACGGTGCAGAAACGTGGAGGATGGTAGGTGTAACGCTAAGAGATAAAAAAAAAATGAGTGGAATGTATCAGGGAACAGACAGGAGTAGCTGAGATGTCAGGATATGTCACGAGGAGGAAAGATAACAGATGGACAGTAAGAGCGGCGTAATGGATGCCAAAGAGGGAAAACGCAACAGAGGCAGTCAAAAGGTTAGACGGAGAGATGAAATTAAGAAGTTTGCGGGTATAAAGTGGAACCAACTCGGTCAGGGTAGCGTGGATTGGAAATCGTTGGGAGGGGCCTTGGTCCTGCAGTGGACCTAAAATAGGCTGGTGGTGATGATGATGAGTGAAAGCAGCAAACTAAGCGGTTCAAAACCAAAAGCAACCGCTTGCATCCATGCCAAGCTTGGAGAGAGCCTATACATTGTTTGTTTCTCTTAGAGGTGTTTTCTCTTGCGTAGTCACATGCGACGACTATGTCATCGCCAGTGCTGTGGGACACGCATGTACAGTGACACTAAATCGAGTCACTTACGACAAGAGCATCAGAGAATCGGGGCTAGAATCTGCTGCTCACCGCTGTCTGACGAGCCGCTTCCCGTGATGCTTTTGCTATGCGTGTGCAGTGTGCGAAACCAAGAATCGACATCGGAAACAACGCTCTCACCGTCCGTAGTCCATCACCGAAGCAAGGATACCCGAAGCGAAAACTAGCAGCACTGTTTTTTGTTAATCAGCTAGTCCCACAAGGCAGCAAGACGACGTGATGGATGCGAAGCGGGCAGCCGTCACTTAAAGGGGGCCGCCACGTTCTCTGCGCTAAACAAACTTAGCGAGCGTTTGCGTCTCCAATAGGGAGTGAGCGCTAAACGTAAAGATGGAATAGCGTGCTACGCATGCGCAGTCTGACCCCGCTAAATTTTAGCGTTTGGCGGGGAGCAACTTATAAAACTCTCTAAAAGCGCGCTCGCTATCGTCGCGATCATCGATAGCTATATACTACGCGGCCAACGCAGCAGCATTTCAGAGGCAGTAAAGATATAAAAAGGCACGAAGGCGTTCCACCTTTCCTGCCGTTCGCTGATGACTATGGCGGCGCGGCCTTCAACACCTTCGGGACTTCGTTTTCGGTTGGCTTCTATCGCCTCTGGCGCACTCAGTGCGACACGCATTCGAGGCGCTCTGCACTCGGCACACTCCGAGGGTCGTGCGGCCGAGTACGTTCTAGTTATCAAGAGTTCGTTGCCAATAAACGATGCATGTGTTTGCGGGGGCCAGAGGACAAGTCGTAACAGTCATATTTTCCGAACTTGTGAGGCCTGTAGATGAAACTTCGCTGCGATGAAATTGCGCGACTGCGAATTCGTCGCGCGTCCTGTCAGTTTCGTTGTAGCGAGATTTGAAGGTGCGAAGCAGTTCCGCACCCTAAAAACATGTAAATTATCAAACATTTGCTATACGTTATTATGATCGCAAATTCAATGTTCTTAGAATGGCTACCTGCTCCAAAACTCGCTTTCTTTGCTACAAAACTGCAAATTTGATGCTCCTATGCTGCTCCCAGATGCTCCAAAACGTTGGGTGCCTGCTTCCACCTCTCTCTGAGGCATCATATCCATGTGTTATATGTCGGCTCGGGGAGCATGCGAAAGTACGCGCCTGTGAGACGCCTCCGAGGGCAGCAAAGAAGAGGTGCTCGCTCAAACGGCACGCGAACGTGTATATATACTGTCAAACATGTCAGCACAAGCACACAAAAAGCGCAGTACACGAGGGCTACGCTCGATTAACCCTCGAAAGCTCGTCCGGCACGGTCGACGAGGTGGTCAGACGAAACAGCCTTGAAGACACTACGACGTCTTCTGGGCGTCTTGAACAGAAGACGCTCCGCAGAGAATCCCGCGGTCGTTGGCGCTCGACTGGGCGCATGCCTCCGACGACGGGCGCTCTCCTCCCGGACGTCCACGCCCGACCAGGCCAGCGCATATCTTGACGTCATTCCACCCTGCATTTCCATGCGCGGGCTCCCATTTTGACAGCGGAGCTGTTAAAGCTCGAGTTATGGCCATGCCGGTCATGACCCGCTGCCTATATATACACTGCTACATGGTTAATCGAAGGATAACTTTAAAAAAAAAGCTTATTCGCAGCCTGTGCAAGATACATTCATGCCCACTACCCACACATGGTATGATTATGCGAAGGATAGTGATAAATGAATCCTGTGTACAGCCTGCACAAGATATACATCCGTGCGCTCGACTCTCTAACCACAGTCTCGCCCTCAGGCCATTGCTACATGATAGTGACAGTGAAGAAGGATTGTGGGGTTGCCAACTCGAACGCACTGCGGCCGCTGTCTCCTTGGGCTGACGCCAGCCCATGTTGGACACGGTATGTTTGCGGCAGCTGACTATTTCACCGGTGAATTTGTGTATCGCTTCCGCCTGACCGCCGTGTCGAGTGCGCCCATTTGACAGGTCCGTTTCGGCATGTTTCGTCCTTGGCGGCGGCATGACAAGTGGCGTGTGGCAGTTATCGTTTGACCTGAAGGCTGGTGCTTGAAGGAAGTGTGGAAAAGCAGAGCAAACGCGCGTCTGTGGAGTTTGTGAAGGTTGGATAGTAAATATCCGCAAATGCGGAGGTGCAGTTGTTCATGTTTTGCTTCAATTATTGGCGAAGAGCGCGTGTCAGGGTATCATTGTAGGTTGACGTCTGGCTTCCTGTTTAGGTCACGCTGGCATTGGAGCCGCAGTGTCGGCGCGAGTTATGTGCGCAAGCTGCTGTATTGCATCTATGACCACAATCTTTCTTTTTACCTAAATATTCAGTTTCGTATGCGACAAGACAGACTAAACGCCTTTTGCAGTTAACTATATGAATGAAGCGCTTCCTTAGCGTCGCATTTATGCGTGTATCTTGCTCAGGACACGCGCAAATCTTACGCCCCGACACTAATAGCGAATTCCACTGGCGGATCTGTAGCAAGTTCTTTTGCTCCGCGGCCGAGAATTTGAATTCCACTGGTGGATCCCGAGCAAGTTCGCGTGTTCCACTGGGCGATTTGGGGCAACTTGTTCCGCGTTGATCCGTCTCCTAGAGCCGGATTCTGCCGGAACTCCAGCTATACGGTGTCGTCATTTCCGGATCAGCCGGGCGATTTTTCTAGCGTTTTTTTTTTTTTTTTTGAGGCGCTGTCTGATAATCATGGGCGTTTGTTTACATATTTTGGAATGGCGTCGTTCGACCATAAAGGGGACTGCTCCTCGCTCTGAGCAACAGCAAGAGTTCTACGTCGGAAAGCAGCAGCAGCAGCGAAGAAGAGTCGTACGTGCTGTATACGAAACGTTATTTTGGAGCTGTTTCCAGAGCCCCCCTGCAAACGCCCCAAAATGCTCGGCTACGCCGAAGTAGTAGTACACGCGTACTCGGAGGAAGAGGTATGCATACTTTTGTGCGAGGTCTATGTAGTCCAACGTAAGGCTGGATGCGTGCTGGATGCGTAAGGCTGGATGCGACAACCGGATGCGTGCGACAACTTCCGCTGTAATCCCTGCCGGAGCGAGTTTATTTTTCGCTGGTCGATGGGGATCGGATCGCTCCGCGACGGATTTTGTTGCTCCGTCGTGGATTCGGCACACCGCTCCAGATCCGACAGTGGAAATCACTATAAATCTTCAAAACAGCGTGAACTAAAGAGGAGTACATGCATTTAATCCGCGAGAATTTCCCGTTCTCTATATCATTACCTGTAGTGTGGCCAATCCCGCTCGTGAGTATGTGCCAATTAGAGGCCACAACGACAAAAATGCGCGCTATCCGAAAACTAACATAGCAGAACATGAAACAATATACGCCACAATATACGCCATCAGGTTTGCACATGTATTAATTGCGCAACATTTACAGAGGTCAGAATCGCTCGTTTGCTCTGCTTTCTTAGTGCGCCATTGCTCTCAAGCGGTAGTCTTTAGGTCAGGCTTGAACGGTGCGCGGGCTATCGCACGCTGCTTTTCATTGCCGATATAAGCGTATGGCCACGAACTTTCTGGGCGCGCGTCATAGCGCAGCCATGGACTAAACATGCCGAAATGGACCTGTGAAGCAATTGCACTCGACCCGCCGGTCAGGCAGAAGCGAAACACAAATATACCGGTCACATCGAGTAGCTACCCATCTATCGTCAGCCGCCGCAAACGTAGCGCGACCAAGGCGCTGGCATCCGTCCAAGGCGGTCGCGGCCACGGAGCGGAGCGTTCGAGTTAACCGTGCTGACGGCTGTGCATTAATCTACCGCTTGCATGTCACGTGACCAGTGCCCATTTTTCATGGTTCGCTCCTTTATGTGACTAGGTTTCAAGAGCGACACGTGACGCGCTCTTCTAACTGTTTGCTCCATGTTCGCAGGCGGTGAAGATGGCTTATGTTTTTACTTTGGATGTCGCAGTGCAGTCAGTTCGAGGCTGTCAACTATGCAACTTGCAAGTGCCTAAGCGATACGAAACTAGATACTTATTTGTTCTTGGTCTTGATTGATCACGTTTGTTGGGGAACAAATCTTTTTCTGTTAAATGGCGTCCCACTTTATAAATTTCGAATTTTGCGCTGCAAGGGATGTAATACGACTGCAAATGCCAACCTACCGGACTGGGGCTCGTAAGTGATGGCGAGAGCTATAGTGCTAAGCTGGGAACGGCAGGCACAGTGACAGTGGACGAGAACCGTTTATTTCTCTTTTCTGGCCCACTTGCTGTTAGCGCCCGTCCGCGTGTGTCACCGTGTCCGTCGTCTTCGCCGTGAAAATGCTAAGCTGGGAAATGCTGGGGGCGCTGGTACATTTTCTTCCATCCTGGATCAACATGCATTGTCCGCGTTAGAACGGCGAACTGTGGACATTATGGAATCGTGTCAACAGGGTGCATGCTTGCTCACGCCATGCTTTGGTTGAATGGACAACGCGACATCGGAAAGTGCTGGACACAGCAGGGATGCTGTACAGAATGATGTCCGTGACGTTGTATCGCACACACGTTTTGTTCTAAGCGATCTCGCGTCCTTCTCATGGTTAGGTATATCTGTATTTGTACCTAACTGTATAGCCAGGGGCTGACTATAGAGCTTTGTGCTTCCTTGGTGATCTGACTAGAAGTGTAAAAGTAGAGAGGACGGCCTGAGTTAGTAGTACCATCTAGCATGCTGCTCCTCCACAGGGGAAAAAAGAACTGATTAAGTATCGCGATAACAAGCATGTTCAATGCGACACGGCCGACACATTTTGTGCCGTCGTGTTTCGGCACAGAGAGCGCGTGTTCGCCTTCTTGATTTCGTGTTTTGCTTGTGCTGGTCGGTCAGTGATGTGCGCGTGTAGACCGCGCGTTGTTTCGAAAAGTTCGTATATACAGGGTTCATCTAACGCAGTTGGAGCGAAGAACGAAGAAAACCGATGTACCCTTCTCTGCGTTTCTTGTCCGCTTGCGGCCTGGTCCTCTTACACATAGAAGAGCTGCTGGGGACTACTGTATACGAGGTCACTGCTTGGAGCTAGCATTGAGGGACCATTGTGTTTCATCCCCCATAATGACAAGGGAATGCACGCTGCAGTAGGAGGATCTCAACTGTACCGTTCGCTGAAATAAGGATCAATTTTGAAGACATAGTTAATTGTGCCTCTGTCTGATGTATGTGTCATAGTGGGTTCATCAGAGATATTTCCGGGACAAACATTATAGCCTTCTGCGCAAACTTTCTTTACAGAAACGGTGTATCGCTGTGATGTGTGCATGTGGATACTTGACGTAACGCTATAGTTGCCTATAGTTTGATTATCAAAGGCCTATTAGAGCAGCGAACTTGCTGTTTGCGCAGATGGATTGCACTGGGAGGAGGACGTAAATGCTGGAACCGAGTGCCTACCAGGTGAACAATTAAGAAAAATTTCTTATTGTGTGGATTAACGCTGTCAGTGCATAACGCTCGATGAACGCCGCAAGGACAGCCCCATGGCGGCAAAATAAGCCGGTGTGCGCGAGCGGCAGCCGAAATCGGATAAAACTGCGTCGCCGTGTCATTTAACGTTGAGCGCCTGGTGTCGAGATATCGCAGAGCGCATGCTCGTCCCTTCGGGCTCGCAGCCCTTTTGCTCGCTCTCCGCGTTCTAGCTGATTACTTGTAGCTTTTGCCTGGTGGGGTCGCTTTATTTATTGAATCCGTCACGCACTCCTTTCGACGGGTGACGATGAAGCGTACGCTGCCCGTGTTGCTCCGATTAAAATAACACATCTTGTGTCGGTTAAAAACCGACGCCACCAAAAAATTGGAAGACCCTTAAGCTTCGCCTTTAAGAGTTGAACGCGATGGCGAAATCCAGCCCCTAGTGTGCACTTAAACCACTCAGTGCATACTTATGTGTGTTGTTACACACACACGCACAGACACGCACGTACGCGCGCGCACGACGTATCTATGGTAATGGTAGAGGTTTTTGATCTATTTAAAGGAGTACTGCCACGAAAATTTTCAGTTGGAGTTTTTTTGCATGAAATGAAAGGCCAAGCCCTCCAGAGCCCAGAAAACGTACTGGTAAGCGTGAGCGCGCCGTGAAAATTTATTTACAGCATGCCTTTAAAAGCTGGTTTCGGTTCCTACTGTAGCCTGACGTCACGACACAGTATGTGCATAGTAATGAGCCTCTCGTGACGTGCTCCGCGAAAAATCGTGACGTTTTCGACCAGTGGTCTCTCGCGCGCAGTGCCTGTAGCAAGTGTGGGGTCAACGATGTACAAAATTTTGTATAGCGACTCTGCGACGACAGCAAATACTTCGGAACAGTGCAAGATGCAATGTACGCCACGCACGGTGGGTGTCGGCCATGGCTCAGGAGCCTGCGATAAGCTAAGGTGGCCTCCGAGACTTTCGCGGCATTTCAGGGGCAAAATGCCGGCACCATAGCGACCTTGCCTTCCGATTATACGCTGGCACGCACGACGATAGAGGGTAATTCGACCTCGATCGCTCGCTTCACGGGCACTCTTAACTACGGCGACTGAACGGCGAAAGGAGACGACCGCGAGTGACGCGCGAGCGGCCATTTTGCATGTTTTTGTACCTGACGTCATCACAACTTGCCATACTGCTGCGTGAAGTCACCAAAATTTGTACTGTAGCCTGACGTCACACTAGTGTCGATGTCAGTAGGCACGCCATGTGAAACTTGACTTTGACGTCAAAATAAAATATCAGCATTTCCTGAGCTTAACATTTGCTCAGTGCTGTCTACGCGTATAGGAGAGTTGTATGGTGGAGTAAACTCAGCTTCGAAACAAAGCATGATTACTGACCTTAACAGGCAAAGTATAACAGTAGGCCTGAAAATTAATATGCAGAAAACTAAAGTAATGGTCAATAGCCTTGGGCGAGTACAGCGATTTCAGATAGCTGGCGAGGCATTGGAAGTAGTAAGTGAATATGTCTACTTAGGCCAGGTAGTGACCCCTGATCCGAATCATGAGGCTGAGGTAATTAGGAGGATTAGAATGGGGTAGAGTGCATTCGGCAAGCATTCTCAGATAATGAATGGTAGCTTACCATTGTCTCTGAAGAGGAAAGTATATAACAGCTGCATCTTACCGGTACTCACCTACGGGGCAGAAACATGGAGGCTAACTAAGAGGGGTCAGCTGAAATTGAGGACGACGCAGCGAGGTATGGAACGGAAAATGGTAGGTGTAACTTTAAGGGACAAGAAGAGAGCGGTGTGGGTTAGGAAACAAACGCGTGTTAGGGACATATTAATAGAAATTAAGAAGAAGAAATGGCGTGGGCGGGCCATGTAATGCGAAGACCAGACAATCGTTGGTTATGAAGGGTAACAGAGTGGATTCCTAGAGAAGGCAAGCGTGGCAGGGGGCGGCAGAAAGTTAGGTGGGCAGATGAGATCAGGAAGATTGCGGGGATAAATTGGGCCCAGTTAGCACAGGACAGGGATAATTGGAGATCCATGGGAGAGGCCTTTGCCCTGCAGTGGGCATAGACAGGCTGATGATGATGATGATGACTCCTTTAACAGCACTTTTATATCAACTTCATGAAAATTTTGTACAGTGATGTAGTCACATGGTCCTGTATTATGAACTGCGCGTAGGCGTGATACTTTTATTCGTAAATGGTCACATTCGGTCGTCCTTCTTGCGTTAACTATCTGGCAGCTGTTCGATTTGTTCTTCTGGAGACCTATTCCGGCCAACCGCAACAAGCATCGCCTTATGGTCGGTGAAATGGCAATTGCAGTACTTCACTTCTTTATGGTGTCGTGAGAATGAAATGCTAAAAAAGTGGATGCAGAGCATCCGACGAGACCGCACATAGGCTCTGCTGTAGTCTCATGGCCTCCGAGATGGCGGGCGCGCTCGCCGTTTCGGAGGCCATGGTAGTCGAGACATTGCTTGATATGTCTTCCGCTAGATGGACATAGTTGTCCATTTTTGGAGCTGTTATTTTTCGCTCATGGCCGATTTTTCGCTCACAAGAGACGCGTGGAGACGCCGACACCGACCGACACCGACGGCGGTATTTCTGCGGAACGAGCTCTCTAACGCTATCGCCTTAAAATCGTTAGTTCCACTGGTTGTATTTGTTTTCTTGGTTGAAATGTCACGTGTGTTGATGCAATACGAGCGAGGGCACAGAAAACAAAGAAATATCGAGCTGAAAAAATGTTTCAGTTTATTAAAATCGAATGAGAAGCAGATGTCGGTGCTGTCAGAGGTTGGCCAGAAAAGGTCAAAAATACGTAAATGCTACTCAGACTGCGAGCAAGAAAAAAATATATATATGTCATCGGCATAATGTGTTATCCGCGCCCTCACATCGTTGCACAAATTTAATAACGAGTGAAGTGACCCCCCGCGGAAACTATAATATCTATCACATCCTCGTTAGCATAGAATTGTAAAGCGAGGCGACATATTCGCCGTCGGATCGAAGGAAGTCGCACTCCTCACGAATGGCATTCCAGAGCGTATCCGCCATTGCCCTGGACAAGTTGCGTTTGGATAGGCTCTACTTAATGCGTGCCCACACATTTTCGATGGGGTTTGCGTCCACGCCATTCGAAGGCTATACAACAAAGCCAGCGTTTTCAAGCGCGTTGGTCACCTGACGAGCACTCTTGACACCCCACACGGAGGCTGCACACCGGCCTCTTGAAAGCACGCTCTGAGTATAACCAGAGTGGTACCTGCAGTTTTAAAAGAGACATATTGGACAGGAAAAGGATCCAGAAAAGTGCTTTTACTGACGGTAAATCAAGGTTTACAATACGGGTTGTGCTGCGTATACCTTGAAGCCTAAGCCTCGTGGTAATAACCTGAAACACTTTTTTTTCGGAGTTCTGCTAGCAGAAGCTAAGCAGGTTTATGTTACATGTCATGTATTTATTGAAGATGAGCAGATGTTTTATTTCATGACAATTATTTTGACATCCCCTCAGTATTATTTTAACCACAGAAAATTTGGGCATACATGAACAGGAGCGAAATGTCTAACACGGGGAAAAAGTGAAGGCAGTAATTACCTGGTATTCAGTGGCTGCCACATCCTCTTCTTTTGATCCCACCGGGTGCAGAATATGGACTCGTTCTAAAAAGTCACATTGTGCCACTCTTCTGCGCTCCAGTGCTGGTGGTCCAGAGCTAAGTCGAGACGTTGTTGGCGCTGCCGTTCGGTCAAGAAAGGCTTTTGCGCCGCTGCCCATTTAGAAATTCCAGCGGCTTTTAAACGACGGCGTACTGTCGAAGAAGAAATAGCCAGTGACATCTCGTCACGAATTTCTTTAGCACTGAGGGAAGGTTCCACGACAGCTGTGACCACAATCAAAATGTCCTCAGGCGCCGTGACCCTAGGCCGGCCGGACCGCTTGGCATCAGCCAGGGTTCCCTCTCGAAAGGCTCGGATTATTCGGCTCACCCACGTCTTTGACTTGCGAGTTCTTCGGCAGATCTCTTTCTGCGGTACACCTTCCGTGAAAAAAATCTGGCGATGAGTTTACGTTCCTTATGGGGGACACACGTAGCGCAATTTCAGCTGGTGACACACCTTTATTCGGCAATCCACAATTTATATCATTAAAAATATTGCTTGCGATTCAGAAGCCAGAACACATGACGACCGGCTGAATACAGAGAAATGGCGTGATAGCCGCATTCTAGTTGAGCGACTGAACACCAGCTCATTAACTGTGTACATAGGTCTTTATGCGGCGCGGTGGCCCTCTGGCTCGCCTTTTGTATATTTTTTTTTATGAGTGCCTTAATAGTACACAGTGGCATAAAACCCTGTTGGGCAAATTCCTGTCGCCTTCAACCTTATAGTGCGAAACATGCGCCCATTGAGAGAAAACTGATTTCCGGAATATTACGTGCCAATATACCGCAATATGATTAGGGGGTACGCCGTAGCTGCAGGGCTCCGGAAATTTGATCGCATGGGATTCCCTAACGGGCACTGATAGCGCGCAGTACACGCGCCTCTAGCGTGTTCGTCTCAATAAAAAATGCGCTGCTGCGGTTGGGATCGAACTCGCACCCTTCGGATGAGCAGCCAAGCACCATAGCCATGGGACGCTGTGGCGGACACTAGTGTGTAGGAAACTCTTCCTCTTCAATATTTGCGCGGCATTCATTGACTTTTCATCGAAAGCAAACTCTTGATTCGCGTGGTTAAACTAACCTGAACTAATTGCAAACTTTCCCGCAGGAGGTCTGATGATGTCATTCTTACTGTGTTGTGTGATCGCGCTCCTTCACATCATTGTGCTCGACTATAGCGAGTACAGAAATCACAACGCGTTCCCTGTGGTTACAGAAGAAAGGAGCTCGTAGCGGTAGACGATGGCTCGCTCAAAAAAAAAAAAAAAAAAGTAATAGAAAAGAAAAAGAAAAAAGTTCATGACCGCTAGGCGTTATTTGTTTAATATGGTCAAAGCGAGCAATGTAGGCTTCACACCCACCAGCCCGCCCCCACCGTGCCCCATCAAAAGGAACGCGTGGCTCATTGAAAAAAGAAAGTACCCCAACCGGCAAAAGCTACAAGTAATGAGCTAATACGTGGAGAGCGAGTAAAACAATAAGGCTGTGAGCCTGAAGGGACGAGCATGCACTGTGCAATGTCTCGACACCAGGTGCTCAAGGTTAGATGGCGAGTCGATGCAGTTTTATCTGATTTCGGCTACAGCTAGCGCACCCCGACTTATTTTGCCGCCGGGTGTGCATTGAACTAGAGTTACTGTATATGTTCCCTACGGGGAGCAGAGTTGCGCCTAGGTCAGCCATCCTGATCGCGCAAGCAACCAATGCCTTGATGGAAAGCCAAATGCCACATTTGCAACAGACAAGCTTCTGGTAGCATGAGTGATCGCGGTCTAACAGCATTACCCTGTGTTATGCCCGTTTTACCTTAGTCAGTCGAAGACCGCTTGATTCAATATGTAAATTTGAATAAGAAGAGCAGTTGTATTTAATGGCAGCGATGATAATTATCCTGCCCGTTTTGCCATCACATCGCCTACTGCGGGATGTTCTTTTCGCTCACGGCCTCGCGGTGCCATCTGTCGAAGAAAATTTCAACGGGTAGCGATGAACAAACTCAAGAAAAGAAAGGTTTGTGGAACGACGTTTTACTAGCATGGAAGGGTAACAATTAAGTTAGATAAATTTCACAAACGTTCGCCTGGATGCTGCTTTGCTGATTGTCCAGTAAGGCTCTAAAAAAAGTAGTGATGCGGTGGCGTTGCGATTGCAACCTGTTTATCTGTGCCTGAGAGGCAGTTCCTCCGCAGTGCATGGTTGCAAGCGGCGAATGGAAAAGAGACGCGCAACTCTGCCTCCCTGCGGAAGGCTACACAGTCACTCTACATTGAACGGTAACGCCCTGTGGCAGAAATTGCGTGGTCATTTTCACGGTTAGCGCGTCACAGCCCAATTGTGATTGACGTTTGGCCACTTGCGAGACTGCGTCATTTGCATCGCAGCGCCGGCCCTAATCGGCTGTGGCGCTTCGACGTTGAAAACGATGAGTCGATTTTTTCCACGTGGCGATGCTGTTGCGTACTGATGGCGTCGCAGGTATTTATCGGAACTCGGTACGGGCTCTTGTGAACATGTCAGTGACGATGAAGCGCCTTGAAGTTTGTGTTTGCGTGCGTTGAGATTGATTAAAAGTAACGTATTGCGAGCGTCGACGTGCCCTTTCCGATGCCGACTGCAGGCCACTTTTCGTGCTACTAACCCAGCAGTGGTAAAGGTTGCCATTCGTTAATGGTGAGCGAACAAGCTTCGCCACATTGCCGTGACGAAGGTGTGCTGCACGCAGATGTTTTGGTACGGCGCCGACTCGCGAACTAAAGCCCCATTTACGTTGAAAGATCTGCACTCGGCGACGAGGTCGCCGACGCCTCGCGCGACGTCGCGCGATTGGAAAAATTCCTGATCGCGTCGATCTGTCTGAGACTGACTTTGCGTGGCAGGAAAAGGGCATCGTTCGTCGCCAGCCGATCAGAACGCGACATTACTGTTACTTCATAATTGAAGATGTATTCATCTGTGTGCCTTCTTGGCGTCTATGGCGTCTGTAGACAGACCTTGGGCGAGGGAAGGCGAGCGCAGACTGTACTGCCAGAAGAAAGAAAAGAAAGAAAGAAGGAAAGAAAGAAAGAAAGAAAGAAAGAAAGAAAAAAAGAAAGAAAGAAAGAAAGAAAGAAAGAGAGGAAGGAAGGAAGGAAGACATGGCGGCGCCCCCCTAAATGGGTGTCTTGCGTCCTGAATTTGTCGTGTCGTCGCGCGCTTAGTCTGTCAGTTCCAAATTGTCGCTCCTATTTGCTTTGTATTTTTGTCGCTTTGTATTTGTGTCCCGAAGCATCGACAGCAACGAATTCGTGAGTACTCTGCAGTGTTTGGAAGAGCAACTGTCAAATTTTTGATAACGCCGCTTGCTGCCAGCACGTCCGCATGGCTGTGCATACAGCTCGTCTGAGCACATCATCGCGCGGGGCGACAGCTCCAGTGTCACCGCTTCCAGTTTGTCGGTGGTGAGATCGCACCTGCTCGCGCGATCGAAAAATTTGCAGAGGGGACGCGGCTTAAATGAGGTTCTTACGTCCCGAGCTTAGCCAGATCCGTTCATCCTTAAAGGGACCCTGGAACGGTCTTAGTGATTTTGTACAAATGCATTGCACCGGTAGGTCAAGTCCTGACCATTGACAGACCAATATCGGCGCACTGCGTTGGCCCAGGGACACTTTCTGAACACATCAGAAAACTGTGTCGATCATTCGTAGAGGCTCCTGTGAACATGTCAGCCGAAAAATAAATGCGGAGCATTTCTTGGCGAACTTAAGTGACTTTGACCGTATTTGTCTATATATCCGTATAGCCGCCTACGTCTCGGTGCCCCCATGGTCGTCTCGTTCACTCGATATACACCGTTGTTCGGAATATAGGGTGCGAATGTATGAGGAACATGCATGAGTGATCTTTACATCACTAACGTGATGTACTCATCATGTAGTCGTGATTGACGATACTGCCATCGCGTGTGGCACATACCTGTAACGCTCGGCCCGTGGTATTTCATATAGCCTATGTCAGTCAGGAACCAACTATAAAATATACATTTAACATACCATTAGAACACATTTAAAGACGAGGGAGGCATGCCGTTTGTCGTAGCTTGGGAATCTCTGAAGGTAACCTGCCAAGCGAAAGTGGGCCCCAAGCAAGCACGCTACCACTAATACTCCTGCTCCTCCCTGGGACACGGTATATGTAGTATATAAACTGATTGCACAAGCACTTCTGATGGTGGTGCTTGTGTAACGTCAATTGCTCTTCTAATGTGTGTTAAGCGCCATCTTAGAAAATAAACAACGCATATGTTTTACTATATCAGTCGGAACGCTTCTTACCAACGTAGGATACTTCAACGAACCGCGCTCTGAGCAGTGTGAATATCTCTTCAACAAAACGGACACCTGCGCTGTGCATTAACTTGAGTGCCAATGCTACGGCGTACCAGAGTCCTTATTCTGGTCGTACCATGAGCTACCATTCAGTCGCCACGGTGCTGTCCAGGTTCCTGGTGATCCCACCTTGAGCACAGCTACCCATGCTTTTTTTTTGCACAACGACGTTCGTCCCATTCGTAACACTTTGGTGAATGTCACACGATTTGTCATAGGCAAATTTCTCAGTGACTGCTTTACATGACACCAATTACCACAATGTGTGAGATCTGCAGCATTTTATTGCAGTGCACGCACCAAGGAATTCGTACTACGGTTTCACACGCAGCTAGAAAGCGCCCGCTCTTTCAACATGTGACGTCACATGTGGCGCCGAATAAGTCGCTGGGCTTTTTTTTTCGTTTCTCTTTAAGAGATACGCGCGCATTTCCTTCATTGGTTTAATTCAAAATGAACAAATAAGATGTAGCAGATGATCATTCCGTGATAATGAAATCATTCAATGCTGTTTCTGCCTCAAACGAAGTAGTCGGCACCACATGCGAAGTCATATGTTGAAAGAAGAGCGGCCGATTTCCAGTTGTGTGCGAAACCAAAGGGGAAATTCCCTGGTGCATGCAGTTCGATAATATTTGGCTCACATGTTCACAGGAGCCCCTATACTGATAGGCACTGTTTTCTGACTTTGTTCAGGAAGTGTTGCAGGACCCCTTAAGTGCGTAGTTTACTGCAAGGCTTCAAAGCGGCAGCGTTAAGGACCTCGTGTCGGAAAAAAAAAATATCCAGCATCGGCGGTGGTGCCGGAGTAGGCGTCCACAGTGGAAATAATCATCCCGAGCTATACCGCCGTTTCCCGAAGCACCCGAGCACGCAGGACCTCCGCCGTGGCGTAGGTGTATTAGTGAACAAAATTGAATTTCTCAAAGTAAAATCCGTCAGAAAAGTTTCACAGTGCGACTTAAGAAACACGTACACATATGATAGCTCGGACTGTAATTTGAATGTACGAGAAAACGTAATTCTGTTTCCAGGAGGCGATGCAAACGGTGCCCAGTGACGCTGTGTCGTACTATAGCACTTTTTTTTCTTTTTTTTTTAGATAGGCGCATCGCGAGAGATCGACGCGGCTCGACCTGAAGAGTTTTCACCCGCTTTGTCCATGGGACGTTGTTTGGTTTGTAGTGTTTATTGTCCCAAAACCACGATCTGATTATGGGAGACGCCGTTTTAGAAGGCTCCCGAAGTTTTGACCACCTGGGGTTTTTTTTTTAACGTGCACTGTCATCGCACAGTACACGGGCCTCGACATTTCGCCTCCATCGAAGTGCAGCCGCCGCGGCCGGTATTCGATCCCACGACCCTCGGATCAGCAGCTGAGTGTCATAACCACTAGACCACCGTGGCGGGACGTCCATGGGACGTGCAGTGGGCGCATAACGACTGGTGGGATTGGCTTTCCCCGGCTGACGTCATGAGCACCGATGGGCCATGGTGACATGTCCACGTGGCCATATTACTTGGCGACAGGGCTATAACCAAATGCGGCGCCATGTCGATTCTGAGGCCCCGGTATACAGCGGCTGCCGTGGGAGGCGCTGCCGTCGCATGTACCCTGCAGGTAAGCGAGTTGAAGAAGAACAGCAGAGCTAACGGTGATGGCGATACAAACAGACCCTTAGCTGCCTTGGTACAAGGTACTCCGCTTAGCTTATGGCGTGAACTATTCGATAATGTAGAGTGACACGCAGTCAAGAAACCGTTTCAGGGAGCCTTCGCTCTTGCTCGTTTTTCTTTCCTTGTCTCGCCAAAACTTATTCTATTCAAAGAGTCGGAAAAGTAAATAAATTGCGACACCAACGGGACATATCCCCTTCTACGGGAATCGGATAAACCTGTGCTTACCACCACTTCAAAATTTTGTTCATCGTAAGCGGACGCTGCATTGCTTAAAAAGGTTGGAGAACGCTTAAGCTTAGAGGGGTGGACAGTACAGCGTCATTGGGCCCAGCTCGCATTGTCTTCTCGTAACAGCATAATTATATTTTCTCCTACATTAAATATACGGCGCGAGCAGCCATGTGCGCAGGTGTAGCTAAGTCGTATAGTCTACGATTTTTCTGACGGATTTTACTTGGAAAAGTAGAATTTCGTTCACCAATAACGCACCTTTGCCGTGGCGGAGGGCATTCGTGGTGGTCTGCTTCGGGAAACACGGCGCTATATCTCGAGATGATTATTTCCGCCGTAGAAATAATCTCTATGCCGACACCGACACTGGGTTTTCTGCGGCGTGTGCTCCGTGACGCTATCGCGCTAGAGAATAGTCCTGTCGTTGTGGCTGGCTTTACAGCTTACCTGTTTTCGCCGAACCAGCCGGCTACCTCCATACTTCCTCGCTTCACGCAATTGCGCACGTTGACAATCGGTGAGATTTTCTCGATGGCAGCGCTCTGTTACGTTTACACGTAGGATGTCGACGTGCCCTTACAGTATATCCAGTGCCACCACGTCTAGATGTGGTTCATTGTTCACTCATGAGGAGTCGTTATGGTTGGACATGTTTTCTGCAAATGTATTGTGGGCTTTGCCACATATCTCAATCGAAGCGATTTCGTAGTTCCTTTCTTTTCTTGTTTTAAGGATTGTGTTCGATGCGTTCTCAAAGTTTACGCCTTGGTACGATATAGCGAAATCGCGTGCGGGTGACTCGCGGCTTGTTTCCACGTAGAGCTTGGAGTGAGTCGTGTTCGTTGTGCGGAATGGTAGGCATGCGTGGTGAAGCCTGCCTGCGGGGTTTTTTTTTTTTTTTTTTTAGCGCCATTAATTGACCCAAGCGTATATTTCGCGCCTTTACGCTCTGTTTCACAATAAGCATTCAGCCCTCTGCTATGAGACCCCCTTCACGCTACCTGTATTTCTGAGCATATTGAAAGCAATAAAGCATCATAGGTGCAATCTGAGTAACATATTTAACTCGCGTGAAAATCGCAACACATGTGTATATTATAGATTTTTTTAACGTGCCGTTGCAGCCATCTATCCGTGATCGCTAGTCACAATAGTCGATCGAATGCCTTTGGCTTCACTTTATCTGCAATAAATTCAGTTTTTTTTTTCCGTGATGTCCAGATGTTCAGTACACACTTTATATCTCACGCGCACTACATTTCCTTTTTTTCTTTTACGTTTCTTCATAAAAACGTTGGCTTATAAATCTCATTAACTGCGAAGTAGAAGCAGTAGCAGCTCGAGTGCCTTATATCGTTAGCTGTTGCGACCTATCGTTCTCTGCCTTGGCAAAAACTCGCAGCATATATGTCTAAAAGCGATATCATCTACGACACTACGCTGTGGGTCACTACCTTGCAGCTGCTGTTGCCCACAACCTCCCGACGCGCCGGTCTTTTCAAATTGAATCGCAAATTAAAGTTGCACGCGTGTGGTTTGTTCGGTAAATTTGAGTGTATTATAAGTGCAAGCACTCGCTCATGCTTGCGACGTCCAGAAAAGCGCAGCGTCGGCGTCGGTGAGGGAAAGGCGCTGTTTTCTTCAGCGTCATGCGGAAAGGAGAGGCCAGGGGCACAGACCACGGCGCTGCGTTTCTTCTTCGTCCTGTCGTTTAGCTCTGTTTTCTGCTCGTAATCATGAAAAAGCGAGCCTCAATACGTACCCTATCGCAAATGCGCTTCACTTCAAGGTCATAACTGAAAGTTGACTCGGAGATCATTAATGGTCATAGCCAGCCTATGCACCGCGAACAAGTCTTCGCGTATTGTGCATTCCGTCATTCGCAAGAAACAAGAAAACTGGGACTTGCGCAATGTGCGCTGGAATACACAACGCAGGATGGCAACGCGATGTGCGTTTAGTCTGCCCTGTTTCTATTCTTCAATTCTGCGCTGCGGCTTTACATGACTGTCACAAAATAGTGCCTATTTCGATGAGAAACCCGGCGTCGAGCTGTAGGGAAAGCCCTAAACAACAAGAAAAGCGGCGCGCACGGAAGAGGCGCCCAAGGTCACGCCTAATCTCCAAAAGGGGAGAACTTTGTAGAAAGCGTCTTATCGCGGCGAGCGCGCGCGCAGGACAGACTTAGGGAGAGAGAGGAGGTGGAGAGTGCATACCGACGCTCTTCGCGCATTGAGAGGGAGAAAGAGGCGCCGGCCAAGCGACGAAGGACAGAGAAAGGGCGAGAAGGTTCCCAACTTTGTGCTTGCTTGTATCACGTGGGCCGCACCGAAACTTCTAGAACGGCTTTCCAAGGCTATGTAAACAGTCGATTACACGATTGGTGACAATATTTCTGGCGTCCGCGACAGTACTTCTTTGGCGCTTAAGTGTGTTCAGAGTAGGGAGAACGAGCCTTGGGTTGCGTACGTATTGGAGTAGACGATATCGTGTGTTGCGCCACGTTCTCTCTAACCTGTGTGCGAAGAATATTTTGAGAGTTGAGGTATAGGCAGATATTTGTACACGAGGCTAGATTTTGTCTTAGGGCACCATGGATCTTGAGAAATCGATTGCCCTTGGTGAAAAGATGGGTCTGTCTGGAGCTGAGTTACGGAAGTGGGTTAACCAAGAAAAGAAAGAAGCAGCTGAACGGGCGAAAGAAGAAAGGTAGGCGAACGAAAGACAAATGAAAGAAGTAGGAGTAGTAACAGCAGCAACAATCGGAAGTCGTGTGTGACTCAGCGAGAAGAAAGAAGACGCTGTTCCGTGAGCCAACTGATGAACCCTGCTTGCAAGCGCTTCGAGTTGAGAAGACGCCTCCAGTGACTTGGTGAATAGGACTCTTTTGTGTTTTATTCTTTGTTGCAGTGCATGAGCTTGTTCGCGTTTGTTGGTTTCGTGTAACGTTGTAACCCATCTGTGTTTGAGTTTGGAAGAGCCGTGTTTGTGCACGCTTTGTGTAACGGCCTGTTTGATGAGAATATATTTGTTTTGTTTGATCACCCCTGGCTCTCACTCGGTCTTTGAACCCCTGCTGGCGCTTTGCTAGTGTGCTGAAGGGCACCAAAAACCTCATTGTCCAAGCTTTCGTGGGATCTTTTTCGGGGAACTAAGACGTTGGTTCTTGGAATTATTTCCGGCGATCGCGTCCCGTACCTCGCAGCACGGGAAGGTGACAATGACAGTATACAATGAACCAGTTTAGACGTTGCTTTGTCTATAGCACAGTCTCCACAAAGTGTCGCTGAGAAAGAGAAGAAGGAAATCTTACTCCTAAGGGATTTGAATTTGTGACCTTTCCGTTGTGAGCCAGCTATTCTGAGAACCTCTGAAACGGATCGAATAGCAGGAGCCTGTGTTATGGTAGCTTTAAGCACGCTTGATGAAGCTATAATGGACACGCCGATTCGCGCGTGCCTCGGACGAGCATGGCGATTGCAAGCGCCGGAACACCACGCGCTTCGACATATTGCTTTGCATATGCAGCCACATTTCGCGTGTGGAGCATTTTTCAGTGAAAATATGAGAGAATGTGGTGTCGGGACTGTTAGCATGAATTGCGTGAACGGATTGTGAAGTGCTTCTGTATGCTCAGTAACCAAAGGAAACGTAAATTTCGCTCGGTTACCGCCATTATACCTCGTCCGCTCTCTCATTCGGACAGTGTGCTCTTTTGTTTTGTCTTTTCTGTTCCTCGCTCGCATCAGACTTTGAAGAAAAAAAGAAGAAAAAAAAAAAGGGGGGGGGGGGGTAGGTTCTAACGCACGCATCGTGCGTACTTCGCATTGCATCAGTGCAGAAGGTGAACATCCACGTAGGGCACGGATTTCGTAAGCGCACTGCTTGCGTAGCTTCCTCATCCTTGCCTGCTAAGTACCCGGTTCCAGCACTGTGGACGTCGCTACGACCGCACCTGCTCCGCGATGTTCCGGCCACAGCCGCTCGATGGGGAACCGTGTTACAATGGATGTCCTTTCGTGTGCCGGTGATGCCGGTATAATTCATTGCCTGCTCCGTCGCAGAGATGATACTGATGACCAGAGACGAGCTCCGGCGTTCTCCCCTGCCGAACTTTGCCTCGCGGCTGCAGCGTGCAGCCGGGTGTAGTATTCGCAGCACGAGCTTCATCGCAGTCAGATGTGGGACTTATAGGAACCTGCAGTTCCTAATCTTGGTCATCATCTTTCAGTGGAGCAGGTCGTCTCGTAATTTCACCTTCTCAACTGGGTACCACAATGCAGTGTGTCGAGGTGCAGGCGCCGTCCTCGTTTTACTTCGCCAAATATTTCCTGTCTTCATTTCGTGAGAAACCTTAAAGGGACTGTCTGCCGTTATTCAAAGGCCCGCTGTTTCGTAACTTTATGGAAAGCTTGCAATTTGAAACGCATTCAGCGGTTTATTTGTTGGAAGGCGGGTGGAAAAGTGTACAGCATAATTTCTCGATACGCTTTGTCTTTTCCTAAAACTGCATACGGACGCCCACAACACCGAAAGGTGTGCGCAATAGGAAGCGCATCGTATATCTTCAGGAATAGTTGCTTTTGTGCAACGGTCAAGCAGACTCATTGTGCTGAAAAAGGCCTACAGTGGTGTTGTGAAGAAGCCGGCGCGTCTTGAAAGTGCAATGCATTTTGGACAGCGCCTGAAGAAGGTGCCGACCTTCGCACCACTTCCTGAGCGCTATACCAACGCTCTTGCACGTCTACGATCACACTTGCTGTCCCATCATTGGCACCCGTCCGCTGTTAAGCTATAGCGAACCTATACATGACGGGCGGTCACGTATAGGTGCCCCATCGCAAGCGTGAAGGGGATACTAAGGTGAAAAACAATTTTTCTCGTGTTAGTAGGTTACCTTTTCACAATACCGAAAACACCACTCTCACGAAAAGGCCCTCGGTAAGCTGGAAAACGCGCTAAAAGAAAATACGGGTGGCTACGCCGATTTGAAGTTACCGCACTATAATGCGCGTGGCGTGACAGATATCTGACGGCGTCTGCCAAGGCCTACATAACTATATGTCGCTAAGAAAGACCTACATCGTGTTCCAAGGAAGCCACACAATTAGCACAGGGAGTTTAAGAACATTTGATGGAGCAGATTTGGCGAAAACACGGCAAGAGAAATCGCTTTGTCACGTTATGAGGCCGTAGTTACGTTGCGAATTTCAAGACTAAAACTTTGACGTTCATTTTCTCTTTTAAAGTTGAGCATAAAATGACGAAATTAACGACAATCGAGTTCTTGAAGTTTAAGTTATCAGTCTAAACCACTCACTTTTTTTCCTTTGGTGTCCCCTTGAAGGCAGCGCCACTTTTCAACGCTCTCTAAGTGAAAATAAGAAGGAACTTACCGTTGACGTGAAGACAGTTAACGCAGCCGCATAAAATACAATTTCAGCCAATCAAAATAGCTCTACCTCCGCTTCTGTCGGCGTCTCTCCTCGTAAGCTCGCTGTTTCTCGGGCGTACCACGGTCGCGCTATGAATATGACAACGTTTGAGCGAATATGAACCCCGCAGACGCGCACGATTGTCTGCGAGAGCTGCGCCAAAACACGTGCAGGAGGACTTGTTCATGGGCTAGTTGGTGTTTGGGGAACGCTGTGGTGTAGAGCGAATACGCACGCGCACACGCGCGCGGCGCGCGACGACAACGACTACACACGATCGAGGCATACAACACAGGCGCTGATGGACCGTGCCAGTCGTACTGAAGGGTCGCACATGTTTGCCAAACAACAGAGGGCGTGGTGGTCCGTCACTACTTTGAATGGACGACCGTACAGGTAAGGACGAAGCTTGGTAATCGCCCAAAAGACTGCGACGCACTCTTTCTCCGTAGCCGAGTAATTCGCTTCAGCACGGGATAGTGAGCCGCTGGCATACGCTATGACTCGTTCCACTCCATCTTGACGCTGGAAGAGGACTGCGCCAAGGCCGATGTTTGCACCTCTGTGTCAACATCGTCGTCGAAATGTGCGAGAACGGGCGCTGACTGCGTTCGCTGTCGCAGTGCAGCAAAAGCCTCGCTGTTGTTCGCTCTCCTACACAAATGGCGTGTCGTCTCTAGCAAGGCGAGTGAGGGGTTCTGCTGTGCTCGGAAAGCCCCTAATAAACCTGCGATAATAGGCGCACAAACCAGGCACGTAGCCAGGATCGGGGGGGGGGGGGGGGGGCAAGGCCTAATTGTTCGCAACAAAGTCCTTCCATGGCAAAATGAAAAAAAAAAAAGTTGCCCGGGAATACAGCAGGCGCTTAATTATTAGAAGAGAATGAAAACAGTGGAATGCAGCATAAGAGGCGAGTTACTGCGAGATGGAATGCATGTTTTTTGACACTGCAATAAAGCTAGTGCGTGTGCACTAGAAAAAATACTTTCCCACCAAGTAATCTCGACCAAGAAGGGTCAGAGTCAGTGACGGAAAGAGGAGTGACAGAAAAAAAAAAGGGGGGGGGGGGGGATGCAACGGAATCTGGCGCCCACTTACGGATGTGCGGTAAAAAAAAAAACAATTGTCGGACGCTTTCTCTACCCAACTTCTCACACTGTCTGAACAATAGGCCTGCGAGAAGAACGTGAGCCACTTTATGACAGCAATTCTTAAACCAAAAACAGACATACTTGGGAAAACAATTTTATTGAACCACGAAGTACCAAAATACGGATGCTTTCATGACAAAAAAAAAAAAATGCAGAACGCTGACATTCGTTTTAGCAAGCACTTGTAAAGAAAGGCATTGCGAATGGTTTTACAATATAGTAAACGTCAATGCAAAAGAAGAAAAAAAAACGAACATGCAGCTTTGCCGAAAAGAGGTTCACGCTGCAATTTTCATGCGTCTCGGTTTCTCCATAAACACAGCGATAACTTCGTCGACATTGACTTGCATCCGGTGAATGGACATAAGAGCCGGGCCATTGAGCCGCTCTTCAGCTGTCCGGTTCCTCAAATATGTTTTTATTCTTCTGAGTGTCGAGAAGCTGCGTTCTGCAGCAGCTGTAGTCACTGGGAGCGTTGCCAATATCTTGAGGAGTGTGTGCACGTTCGGGAAGAGGGCTTTGTCGCATTCAGCTAAAGCGTCCGTCGCAAAGCGGGGAAGTTCCCCCTCTTTCTTGGCTTGCCATTTGGTTTTCCAGATTTCCCATTCACCTTTTAATGTAAGGATATGCGCTGTTGTCATATCTCTGAGGTAAAAATCGAAGGCCGGCTGCACAGATTCAAAGTTGCCTTTGGAGGCGTGCTTTGGCAACACGAATTGCAAACTTTGCAGTGTTTTCCGATGGTTTGCAAAGCGCCGTTTGAAGGAAGCTTTCAGGTCATCTATGTAGGGGATGAACGTGGCTCGCCTGTAGTACTCTTCCGCAGAACTACAAGCGTAGTTTGCCCGGTATCTCTGTGTTCCTACCACCCGTGGAATCTAGCAATGCACTCCGAACTCCGCCGCTCTATCTTGACATAGAGAAAATATTTTGTGGAATTCTGCCTCCGCGTTAGTTCCCGTCTCTTCTAGTTTAGTCAGCACCAGGTCAACCTGCTACAAGGCGACGCTCATGTCAATAGACGGGCTTTGCAGATACACAGACAAGTGGTGTGTGAGGCCTAGGAATGTCTCACTAACAGAGAGGCATATAAGAAAGTTGGGCGAACAGATTCGCTGGTGGAGGCAATGAGCGGTGGACGCTGCTGCTTTGTCAGGGAAGGTGTCCACGAACTCTTGAAGTGAGCGAACTATCTCAGAAAGTGCCTCCCCAAACAATGCGACTGAATCATGACGTTCCACCCACCTTGTCTCACAATAGCGGTGCAGCCGGCGGAAAGACTTTGTAGACGCCTCTGGATGTTTTTTCAGGACCGCTGTCCTCTCGGGTGACAGCCGAAAGAAAGTGCATACCTCACTAATTGTGCCAAAGGCCCGTCGAATGTCCTGGACAGCTGAGGCATCGCTCAAACAAAGGTTCAGAGAGTGCGACGAGCAATGCGTGTGCAAAGCTGTTGGGAAGTCCTTCAGGATGAGCGCCTGCACGCCGTTGAATGCCCCACTCATCGCTGCTGCTTCATCGTATCCTTGGCCTCTCATCATGTTCAAGTGCAGGCCATGATTCAGCAACTCCCTTTTCAGTGTGTGTGCCAGGCTAGAAGCACTGACGTCGTCACGAAGCAGAGAAAATCTTCCCGAATGCTAGAACTAGTGGGATCGACGTAGCGTACGCACAACGACAATTGCTCCGTTTGGGATACATCCGTTGTTTCATCTGCTAGCACCGAAAAAAAATCCGGCCTCGTTTACCTGTCTTACAATTTTATCTTGTGTGAGCTTGCCAATTATAGAAATAATTTCATTTTGAATGGACGGGTTTGAGTAGAGAGCATTGCTGCCTGCTGTACGAATGTGATTGGCCAAAATGGTGTCTCCGCCATTCGCTCTATAACGTAGGAGCGCCCTGAAGTTGCCGTCGTTCTGCAAGGGTTCCTCAAGAGAAAGGCGCCCCGAATCCTTGTCACCTCTCAGCGCGAGGTCTTGACGGCCGCACAGTACAACTGTCTCGACAATCGCGCGCAACTTTGCCTTGTTGTCTTCGAGTTCTCCCTTAGCTTCCTGATTAAGCTGTATGTGGACACTGCTTGACTTTCCTCTGGCGACTCTGAGAAAGAATTCGGCGTCAACCGTTCACTGTAAGCAAAAGTTGCCCGATATTTGGGTTTTTGTGGCACATGAGCCTTAAAAACTCTTTTGTTTTCAAAATTACTACGTCTTGTTGAGGTAAAAGGAGCATATGACATAGTTTTACTACCACCTGTTAGAAAGGTAGTAAAAGGACGTTATTGCCCTATTTTACTACGTAGGCGGTTTTGTGCCACGTGATAAAAAAACTCCAGTATAGAGTTTAAAGCGTGATCAAAAACTACGTACCACGTCACGTGGTAAAAAACTCCAAACTGCCGTGGCGCGGGGGCGGAGGCCGTGATAGCCCTCGAATGATTATTTAGGCCTAGCCACATGGTACGCGTTTGCAAGCAACTGTTCGTCAAAAGCGTCGGTCGCGGAAGGGGGGACGCGACGTCTCGGGGCGTTAGTGTGAACGGCGTGAGTGTGATCAGCGCGTACGCGTATAGGCGCACGCGCCGATACGCGTACGCCGGCGTCTGTCAACCAGAACGTGATACCGTGACATCTCCGGCAGCTATGCCTAGTGACCGTCGTTTCGAAGGCACCGCCGAGTTCTGGGAAAGCACGGAAACTACGGTCGCAAACGTTCCTGACTGACCGCATCGTCAACCAGTACGACAAGGACACGGCGAACTACCCCGAGTGTTACAAGTGCGGCGTGGTTTTGTGCTGAGTTCGAGGGATGGCGCCGGTCTTGGTGGACGGCGGCCAAGTGAAAACGCACTTTCGAATATCTCTGCTCCCGCGCTTGTGCCTGTGTTTGTTGCGCTCTCAACGAGTGAAAACGTGCTTCCAATGTTCGAAGGGTGAGTCCTCGTTTACTGCTCAATAAATTGAGTGATGTCTGCATTTTGCGTAAGCCTAGTGTTTACCCAGCCACAGTAAACCTCGAATGAGCTTTAAGAATAACTCAAAAAGAAGCCGAGAAAACATTGTTTAGGCAGTAAAAAATTACTCCGCTATAGTCGCTGAAAACCTCCGGGGGAGTAAATAATTACTGCCGTTTCTACGTTCAAAAACTCGGTTAGCGTGAGAGTAAATTTTTACCTTGACTGTTACGTAGTAAAAAAAAAAAAAAACCCAGATAAGGTAGTGCGCTAGAGGACAAGCTGTTTACTCCCGTTCCTGGTTATTTTTGTTTAGTGCAATTGCTGTCTTGTGATTCTCGAATATCTCAATGGCATCCTTCCATTTCGTAAACGGGACTGTTACGAGGTTCCTACATGACTGATGAGAGCCTTTACCTGCTCCGCTCTTACGACAAAAAAGTACGCAGGTTTTGCAGAACGCTCCCTTCCGCACGTGAGAAAATGCAAGCCACCCGTATCGCTGCAGCCAGTGAGACTGAAACGCGCGCCTTTCCCCGTTTTTGGCTACCGAAATTTCAAACTTGTAGCTCGGAGGTGGCATCCATACGTTAGAGTATACCTGTTCTCTTATGTCATCGGGTATGTCAGTGCGATTGACAAACATGCCGATATCATTACGACAAAGAGGGCTAACAGCTTCCACATCGTCCTCGCAGTCATGCGTTCTCTCGGCATTCAAGTCTGCACGTGCTGTGGCGTTTTCGGAGGTAGAGCCGCCTTCTGATAATGCAAGGCTTCCTTCCTAAATGCACGATAGAAATAAAAAAAAATAATCATACATAAGTTTTCTGATCATAGTTGTTTTTACTTTATGTTACAATTAATTACTGTCGCAGGACTTACGCCAAGTTCCGCTCTTACAAGCACCCTAATTAAAAATGACTCCGAGTATCCGTGCATTCAATACATTTCAATTTTCGCGTCACATGTGCCTGTCTTAGCGCTCGTTGATCTAGACTAGATACAACCGAATCTCGTTAATTCAAACACGCTTATATAGAATTGACGTGGTGGTCCTGTGAAAGTCACCTGTATTATAATGGGCGAAAACGCAGTATTATCATTATCATGGCTGTGAACCCTTTTCCTTCCCTAGCGATTCGCTACTGGAACTGAAACAACTTACTCCAATCTAATCCGCACCTTTTCTCCAATTTACACGAGCCCAAAAATTGCCTGCGCTTTGGAACCGAATATTCAACCGCAACCACGTTCACAGGTTTGGTAACAGGTTCTCATGATCTCATCTGAGGGTTCAAAGGGAGTGTCATCGTCATTAGGAAAGGGCGACGGAGCAGATTATTTTTTTGCAAGTACGCGTACGTTCGTTTTGCGTTCCAATCAAGTGTATGATGATTCGCCGCCTTCATTGCGAAAACTGGCGTGTAAGAAAAGATATTTGGCATGCTGAATATACAGCTGCGTCGCGTGTTTTTGCGCCCCGAGGCCGTGGTGACTGTGAGTAGCGCAAAAGCAGATATCCGTGCCTCGAACACAAACGTACATGCGGACATTTGTCATCTTTGTAGACCGAACTGTCAAGGTAAAAGATCTTAATTAACACGCGAACTGTGTTATATATACAATAAATTTAACCGCCAGAAGAAAAATTGCTCAGTCAAAGACGACAAACTGTACATTTCTCTTTCCATCTTTGTCTTATTTTTTAATCGTTAACATGGCAGCACGGTACAGTATTATTTTGAAAAGCTGCTACAAATGCCTTTAACTTCAAGTGCATTTTTATATTGAAACAGCAAAAATTTGGTTTGCGTTGGACTCGAGTAAATTCGGCCGTCTGTGCTGGAAAGGAATGAGTGTTTTACGGTTGGCATAACCAGTCCATCCAGTTAGCGGTCATTGAGCCATCATTCCTAATGGCCCGATTAGCAAGCAAGTGTGAGTGATAAGAAAACGAAAAAGCGTCATGTAGTCATGCCCATAGCAAGCATACAAGATTTTTAAAGCGATGGCTGCAGTCGCGCTATATGAGGCAAATTGCACCCCTCGACCACATAGCACCAGATTCATCGTGTTTAAAGAGTCATCTCAGAAAAAGATATTTATGACGAAACCAATCACAGGCAGAGAATCATTAGTCCCCTCTTCAAAGCGGACGTTACAAGCAAAGGCAATAAGAAACACAGGACCCACCTTTGGAACTTTAGCGAAGAAGCTGGTTAATTTCGTCGTTGTTCCTGGTCGCTTCCTGGCCGTTGAAGTTGAACCCTGGCTGGCACCTTCTTTCTCCATGGCTGCGTGCTGTTGTGCGAGAGCGCCCCCGACAAAAATTTGCTTGGTCTGACGGAGCGCTGAACGGCGGGGCTGAATCACGCTTCGCCGTTTGGGACAGCGGCATATTACTGGAGAGCTGCATATGCGCTCATTCAACAGGTGGGCGTCCTAACTGTACATGTTGTTTAACCTGTTTACTTGTTCCGCCACGCGGGCGCCTGCCCGGCGACACAGCCAGCGGACAAAGGGTGGTGGGGTTCGCAGAGGCGCCAGGGGGTCGAACGGGTTAATGGGTCGTCGAAGCGGCCGCTTCCCATACAAGTCCCCTTTTCCAAGTTTTCGGTTATCTTCCGTCTTCAGGTCGGGGAAAAACTCTGCGGCTGCGGCAAACCAAACCCGTACGCGTGCGTGTTCCCATACCGCGCAGCTATCAGTCAAAGCACCTGATTACTCCCTAAGTTGCCGCCACTACGCGCGGCGACTGCATAAATGACCGCTTGCTCTGCAACAACAAAGGCACCGCTCCTCTCGTTAAGAAAAATAAGAAAAGAGATGTCCGCAGGGAATCCACAGGTGGAGTCAACGCTATCTTTTTCTGTATGTCCTGTCATTCTCTGCACTGTTCCTTGAAGCAATCCAACTACCGAGCGCCCTGACCGTAGAACTGATGCGACGAACAAAAGTCCCACGAAGTGCGGACAGATAACGCCGTTTTCTCTGGTTTGGAAGCCGTATGCCAACATTTTGTTCGTTCTGGTAATTTTGTTTCGAACAAGCTCGTCTTGTTGAAAATGTCCTGCGTTGCACAGCTTTCTCTCTCTTTCCGCAGTCAAAGAGCAGTAACTGCTTCCAATAATTGGTTTCAGTTGGTATGACCGTTTTGTCAGGAAGATTGATACGGTGGTGTGGTCATTCTACGCGAATCGCCAAACACAAACAGAGACACATCCGACCCACACCGGGTCCGCTTGATCTGGACTCCTGGCCATGCCTCATTGTCGGGTAACGACCGCGCTGACGCGGTCGCTCGAGAAATTATCCACCGAGCTGCCCGGCATGGCGTGGACGGGAGTCCAGACCAGGCGGGCCCTCCACTCACATACTGCGACATATTAAAATATTACACCGCAGCTAGACTCAACATGTGCCCGCCGCCGCCATCGTTCTCGAGAGAGGAAGAGGTGGCGCTCCGTCAACTTCAAACGCACACCTTCCCCAACCTGCGCTCATTGCATAAATTTTACCCGGAACGTTACGCAGACTCTTGCCCGGGCTGTGGTTGCTCCCCAACGACATTCCATGTCACGGTGGAATGCGTCTCCACATTATTCCCTCCCCTCCCCGCTATCCTGCGTCCCCTCCGCACCAAAGAGCTGTGGGAAGATGCCCTCCGCGACGGGCCTCCCGAGGTCCGCAGGGCCCTAGTTCAACGGGCACGTGTGGTCGCCGAGATCGTCTTAGGGATCCCGGACTAGGGTTCCCTCCCGCATGCTCACTATTTATTACTAAATAAAAATGTTCATTCTCTCTGGTCGCTGTCTTGGGAATATTCGGCTATCGGGTTGCGATCTCTTGCAAAATTGCGGAGGACATTATTGTGCTGTCACAGTCCTCCTTTGAGGTTTTTCGTTTCGCCGGTGTAGCTCGTATCGCAGTCAGCGCAAAGAATTGGGCTCTCTCCCACGGTGTACAGTCCTTGGCAATATGTAGAGAACATGTGTTTGAAAGCTTGTGAGTCGCTCGGATGCCTTCTTTTCTGAGAATACGGGCGATGGTACCGCTAACGACTCGGACATATGGGAGAGTGTGGTGTTGACTCAGGAGCCGGACGCTGAATTTCTGAGCAAGCGATTCGTGGTTTTGAAATTGAAGTGCTTTCGGAATAAAGGTTCTTGGGTAGCTGTTCTTGGTGAGTTCCTTGACTATCGTTTGTTTTTCGTTTGTTTAAATCCGCACGCCGCTACTGGTCCTTGTGCCTCTATGGGGATGGTCACTGGTGCACAAGGCCAGGCGGCTTCACCGTCGCCCTCTGCGTTCAGCGCCAATGCGAGCGCTCCCGCGTCGTTGGGGTGATAAGGCTCCCTCCCGCACCGATTGCGTGCCTGCTTGTGCGGGGGTAGCGTCGCTTGCGTGTTCCGCCGCAGCTTCTTACTGGTTTTAAGACCGTAGGAGGTTTGAAAATTTTCTTTCGTAGGGCTAATATTGCTAAAGGAAAACTTTTATACGAGGCAAGCGATGTGCATCAAGTTAAAGAAAGGTTGTCTGCGGACGGAAGCGTGGTGGCCGGCCGATGTGTCTCCCAAAACGAGACAAAATATTCCAAAAAAGAAAAATTCTACAAAAGTTCTAAGATTGCCAGGCTGGAAAGCAAAAGTGATTTTTATTGCGGTCCTTGTCAATTTGTAATTATTAGTTATCGGTATGAGTAAATACTCGGAAGGGTAATTGTACATAGAGAAGGGGACCTCTAGTCATGGTGACCTTGTTACGGTGAGGAACTCGTCCTCTGTTCCCTCCTTCTCCTCCTTCCTGCTTCTCTTCTTCGTTCCTTTTGGAGCCGAGCTCCTCCAGCTAGCGTTGCTGCTGCGAAGAAGGATGGACGGAAGCCTTCCTACTATCTGCCCGCCGTCGCGTTGTCGACTTGAAAGATGGAGACCATCCTTTCACACAAACAGCACACGAGACTTTATATACGACACAGATAGTACATACACATTGACATATACATAGATGACTTAGCTTCGGTTGGTAGGACCTAGGTGGAGCCATCGGTTGGTAGGGCCTAGCGGTGGGACTGTCGCTCTAATTCGGCAGAGCCGACTAGTGCATAGCACCTCTCCTGCGACCGTAACCACCACCCGGACTCGTGCTAGATGTCCCCTCTAGCACTATCCGCGCCCGGGCCCCGGTTGGGAGGACCTTGGTGGAACGATAGCTTCCATTCGACAGAGCCGACCCAGTGCATCGCACTGCTCCTGCGACCGTAACCACCACCCGGACTCGTGCTAGATGTCCTCTCTAGCACTATCCACTCCGTCCTCGCCAACCTTCGGGCTACCCTCCAACCTACTGCTTACCTTCAGCCTTTCCAACCTCCGCTTCCAGTCTTGCTTCCAGTCGCTGGCTTCCGATCTCTCCGTGCCAGGCAAAAGGGGCCACCTTATATACACTGGTTGCCCCGCCCCTCAACCTCTCATAGCCAACCACAAACGGCGATTTACACCCCGACGCCGCTGTAACCAATGACAACTGTGAACAACACATTGGGTACGCTTGCTGCCCACCACGCTGCGGGGGAGGGAGTGAGGGCGCCAAACCAGCTGCACAATACAGCCTCACAATGGTCTCCTCCTGCCCCACCTGTTCACCGCGTGGATGCGCGTATTTTCCGGCGCCTGTTTGACTACCTTGGCGTACCTATTCCCCGTCTCATTCCGACGACCCTTACACGCCCTTCCTAAGATTAGCGTAGCGCTCTGATGCAGCTGCGCTAATTACATACAACAAAGGTTCGTCGGAATGGACATAAACCGCCGTGACCGGCGTTCACTAAAAAACCACAAAAAAAACTAACAGAAAAAACCCGTGCGGCACACATACTTGACAACACATCAGTTGACAAACATCAATGGCATAGCCATTACAAAACGAACCGCCGTGTTCATCCATTGCACATTGCAATCACTCAGCAATGGCACACATAAAAAAAAAAACACTCCGATTTCCTGCCGTCCCTGACATGCACACAACACTCCGCACTTAAACGAAATGCGAAACTAACAGAACAAAACCCCACGCGGCACGCATACTATCAATCGACAAACATTAATTGACAAACATTAATGGCATAGCCGTTACCAAACGAGCCGCCGCGTTGTTACACTGCACACTGCAATGACACAAACAAATAACAATGACACTCGGAGTTCCTGCCGTCCCTGACACACAATCACACAACACTGCGCTGATGCGCACACTCGGCCGTGCATGAATCCGTTGAGCAGTCTCAATGTCCACATGCCACGAGTGTCCACCGCGCGTCTAGTCCTCTCGTGCACCAAACCGTCCACGAGTGTCCACATGCCACGAGTGTCCACCGCGCGTCTAGTCCTCTCGTGCACCAAACCGTCCTCGGAGAACCACTGCCGACTTCCTAGCACTGGTTAGGACCATAACACTACCAGGCAGTGTTACTGTTGAGATGCACGAATCCCAGAGGACTCACCGCTTGAGACGATGCCGCTTGCTTCCACGACGCCTTCCGAGGTGCCGGCCCGCCCTCGTCGTCAAGCCTTGCCTGCGCTGTTGGTGTAGTGTCCTCGTCGCCTCTCCCTGGGCCGATGGCGTGGTTGTTCTTGGCCCTTGGCTTCTTCACTCCGGCTGGAGCTCGTCGTCTTGTCCGTCCCCGGAGGGGATTACCACCCGCAGCACGACGTTCTTCTGCGAATGCAGAGCACTCGCTGCCGTCGTTGTTGCGATCGCCTCTCCTGGGCCGATGGCGTGGTTGTTCTTGGCCCTTGGCTTCTTCCCGGTGGGAGCTCGTTGTCATGACCGTCCCCGGAGGGGACTACCACCCGCAGCACGACGTCCTTCTGCGAATGCGGAGCACTCGCTGCCGTCGTTGTTGCAATCCTGTCGACTGCGCCAGTAAATACTCGTGGCGCAAGGAGGTTGTAGAAGGTGACGTTGTCGTGGTGAACTTGTCCTCAGTTCCCCCTTCTCCTCCTTCCTGCTTCTCTTCTTCGTTTTGGAGCCGAGCTCCTCCAGCTAGCGTCGCTGCTGTGAAGAAGGGTGGAAGCCTTCCTGCTACCTGTCCGCCGTCGCGTTGCCAACTCGAAAGATGGAGGCCAGCCTTTCACACAAGCACGACACGACTTTATATACCACAGACAGTACATACACTTTACAAGCAGTGCTTCCGACCTCTCCGTGCCAGGCAAAAGGGGCCACCTTATATACACTGGTTGCCCCGCCCCTCAACCTCTCATAGCCAACCACAAACGGCGATTTACACCCCGACGCCGCTGTAACCAATGACAACTGTGAACAACACATTGGGTACGCTTGCTGCCCACCACGCTGCGGGGGAGGGAGTGAGGGCGCCAAACCAGCTGCACAATACAGCCTCACAATGGTCTCCTCCTGCCCCACCTGTTCACCGCGTGGATGCGCGTATTTTCCGGCGCCTGTTTGACTACCTTGGCGTACCTATTCCCCGTCTCATTCCGACGACCCTTACAGTATGTATACACTATTATCAATATATTAGTCCCATAAAAGGCTCCACAATGAAGCAGTGAAAGTCTGTACCTGTATCCACCATGTGTGAGCATAGTGCTTGTGTGCGCGTGTTGGAAAGAGAAGCTGCAGCCATGGACTGCAGGACCTGATCTGTTTATTTCCGCTAATCGTACTTATACTAAGTGAGAAAACGCGGGGCCGGTGCCAGGAAGCGTCGACAGCGTACGTCCATTTATTTATTTCTAAATAATGAACGCTGAACTAAGCAATACGGCTCTAACTCGTTTTGAAGGATTCTGTTAGAAACCAAAAAGAAAGAGGAACACGAATGGAAAGAAAACAGCAGGACGCCTCTCAGTGGCTTTTGTTATCCGGTGCCTCAACTCCTTCGTTCGGCGTCTAGGCCGGCAGGCGCATGCAAGAAGCACACAGTCCGTTTTTAACGAGCTTTTCTTCTTTCTTGTGTGTGAAACAACTTTATTTCGAGATCCGGCTAGTTGCTGGTCCGGGCCAGACCGCTCAGATGGAGGGCGGAAGAACCTGTCTTCCTGTAGCCTCCCTGGCCTGCTGGATAGCCCAGGTTTGGTCCTGTAGGTCGGAGCTGAGCAGCGTTTTCCGCCACCGCTCCCGGAGAGGTTCTGGGGAGTCTGTTTGCTGATTGGGGCAGCCCCATAGCATATGACTTAGGGAGGCCTCTTCTAGCTGTTTTACAGACTTTACATATACAGTCCGGGTAGAGTTCTGGGAACATCCTGTTCAGCTGGACAGGGCTGGGATAAGACTTTGTTTGCAATTTGCGCCAGTCCGTCGCTTGTTTCCTATCTAATTTTGGATGAGGTGGAGGGAAAGTCCGCCTCGAGTCTCGATAGTACTTTGTGTATTCCGCATAACTGGTTAGCCTGTCCTTGATTGGTTCGGCTTCGGCAACAGCATCTCCCGTTGAGGATGCCCCTTGGGCTGCGCGGTGGGTTAGTGCTCGCGACAGCGCGTGGCCGTCTCGTTCGGGTTGGATGCGTCTGTGTCTGTGTGTGCCGGGAACCAGATTAGATATCTGGGTTCCTTCGAAAGCTTCAGTTCCTGGCTATTTGTCAGAATTCGCAGGGCCTGTTGCGAGATTCGTCCTTGCGCAAAATTCCTGATCGCGACCTGCGAATCGCTCAGAACGACGCTATGTTTAGTCGAGGTGAGGGCCATAGCGATGGCCACCTCTTCTGCTTCCTCTGTTCGGGATGTTAGGACTGTACATGCGCTTATGCATTTTGCGGTCGCGTCGACCACCGCTGCGGCATGTGCTCTCTGCTTGATGTACGGGCTCGCGTCCACAAATAAGGATTTGTCACTCGTGCCGTGTGTCTTTAGCAGTGCTTTCGCTCTGTGACGTCTGCGTTCGCTGTTAGCTATCGGGTTCATGTTTCTGGGGGGTGGATTGATCACGAGTTGGGTTCTGATTGGGTTAGGAATGTCTCGTTTCTCGCCGTGCTGAACGTGGCATGTGATACCCAGCTTTACCAATATGCTTCTGCCCGTTTTCGTCGCGGACATTCTCTCTAGTTGCGAGATGCGTTGGGCTTCGGCTATCTCCTCTAGAGTGTTGTGCATTCCTAATTTTAGGAGTAGGTCCGTGCTCGCATATTCCGGAATGCCTAAGGCCTTCTTCTTTCTTTCCTTCTTTTCTTTTTGCAAGAGTCACTCCAGTAGATTGACGGCGATCCTTGTTCTGGTCGGGGTACCAACGAAAGACCAAACCATTCAAATGCGTGACGGGGCCCTAGGACAAAAAAAAAGAAAAAGAAAAGAGGAAAAGGGCAGCAGCGCTGGCCGCGAAGAAATATACGGAGCGCTAGTCCACACAGCTATGCGTGTCGCAGCCTGGTATCCCACACAAGCGGCGCTCGTTAAAAACAGCGCGAACCATTGCAAATTAACAACAGATGTCGTCTCCTAGTAGAAGATAGAAGAGCCTTGCCGGAACGCGCCCAAACTCCCTCCCACTGACAACCCACCTTTCACGTACTCCACGCAGAATGCCGGGGGACAGAATGCCCGTTGCATCGCAAAGCTAGCACCACATGTCGTCTGCTGGGTAGAGAGCGTCGACAGAACGCGCGCGGGCGACCGCGCTTCTCTTTCAGCACTGAGCTTTCTGGGAGCTATAAATATTTGTCCCTGGTGATCTGATATAAGTATTGTTACGGCCGAGGACAAAATCTTGTGGCTGAACACCGAGCGGTAGTACGACGACCTTTGGAAGAAAAAAAAATAGCTGCAGGAAAACGCGAATAACTCGGCTCTAAAGCTACCGCCAGCCCTGCGACCGGAGCTTCTATCACCCCTAGGACGAGCTTGCCACCGCGATCGGCGCTCCCGTCGGCGAAGAGTTACAAGTGCACCATCCCCATACCCCTGCGTCAATGGCTGACTGGACGAATTTCGGGGGGGGGGGGCGGCCCCCCCCCCCCCCCCCCTGCCTACGTGCCTGGCACAAACCAAGGAATCGCCGGACGGCCTTCTTACCGGTAGGAGCTGTAAATGCGGCTACGGCAGCAAACATGTCCGGATCGGGTCGGATCCCTTCGGCGCTCACTACATGCCCGAGGAATTTGAGCTCTTCATAACCAAAGTGGCACTTTTCTGGCTCAAGTGTGAGATCTGCCGATCGGATGGCTTCTAGCACGCTCCGCAAACGGTGCAGGTGCTGCTCGAACGTTTTAGAAAACACTACCACATCGTTGTGGTAGACAAGACAAGTCTGCCACTTCAGTACAGTGAGGACAGTGTCCATCACTCGCTGGAAAGAGCTCCGGTGCCGAGCACGAGCCTAACGGAAGTACCCGAAATTCGTAGAGGCCGTCCGTTGTCACAAATGCTGTCTTCTCGCGGTCGTCTACCTCGATTTGCCATTACCCGCTCTTTAGATCGAGAGAAGAAAAATAGTGAGCATGGCGTAGCCTATCTAACGAGTCATCGGTACGCGGCAGCGGGTACAGCTCCTCCTTTTTCTTCTTTTTTTTGTCACACATTTAAGCTTCCGGTAGGCGACGCAAAAGCGTAGTCCCCCATCTTTCTTTTCAACAAGAACAACCGGAAACGACCACAGGCTGTTGGAAGGTTCGATGATGCCATCATCAAGCATCCCTCGAACTTTCCTACGGATGGCATCACGTTTTTTGCCGACCCGTAGTAAGGCGACTGGATATATCGGGCGTGCGTCCTCGTAAGTGATGATCCTGTGCCGAATGATGGAAGCCTCGCGTATACCTTTGATGAACGGCCGAAGCAGGCCCTTAATTCGACAACAGCTTGCGCACAGTGCAGCCTACTTGCATTTGGACAGCTCAGAAATTGCGTTAATATGGCCCAGAGAAGTGTCTGCGGTGTCCAGTACTTCCGACGTAAAACAGTTCTAAACACAGTTCTTAATGTCAGCTACTTTGTCTGCAAATGCAATTGAAGTGCCGCGGGAAAGGTGCCGATGCTTGTTGCTGAAGTTGCTGCCAAGCAATTGCGAATGACCAACACGAAGTTGTGGGACACTTCTAGCCGCACAAACGCCTTGCTTAAGCAGGTGTTCTAAGTTTGTTTCAGCCACTGCTTCGCTATCGTGCAAACCAGAACACGTGACGTAGGAGACTGGCTCGTGGAGGAAGCGTCACACCGCAGAAACGTCGACACGCCGTTGGTCGTCCTGCACGTCGACTGCTCTCTCTGCTGTGAATGGGATACGACCCTTCTAGAAACCAATGATAGTGCCAAATTCCTGTAGAAAGTCAACTCCAAGCATGAGGTCGTGGGAGCATTCGCGTAACACAAGGCAGCTCGCTACGAGCGTCGATTTTTGAGTCCCAACTCTGGTAGTGCATGTTCCTAACGGGGTGACGACGTGGCCTCAGCCGTCGGAATCCGCAAGTTCTGCGTGGGCGTGATTACTTTAACTGCATTGCCATTTTCCTGCTTAAAATTGAGTAGTCGACGCCTTCGTCCACCAATGCACTGGCAGCTGTAACCGTCAACCACCACTGGTATATTGAGAGAAAGTCGGTCGTCCCGTTTAGTTGCAGCCGCTGTGAGGTCGCTGTCTGTTCTTGTTTGCGTCGATCGGAGGTCTTCAGAGCAGCGATCGTTAGTGACCTCGCCCCCAAAAGTCGCTGCAGTTAGTTTTCCCGGCGGGGACTGGGCGACCGTGCGCCAGACTATCGCTGAGGCGGAGGTGAAAATTGCCTTTGCGACGGCGAGCGCGACTGCCGCCCAGTAGGCGGTGGCATACGCTGCCGAGTGACGTAATTCTCGATATGCCGGGGTTGCCGGCCGTAGCGCGGTGGCGGCGAGTGGGCAGAAAAACCGCGAAGCCCAAGACGCTGGTTTGGACACTCGCGGTACGAATGGCAGCTTCACCGCAGTGATAACAAAGAGGACGGCGACCGGATGTGTGCCACACATCCGACTTCCGAGGGGGCGTGCGTCGATGGTCGATGTAGTGCGCCGGTTGCTGCGAACGAGAGGCAACTGGAGCAGCATGGACGACGGTACCGTAGTAGTGCATCGGTTGCGCCGGCTGGAGTGCCACTGTCGGAAGGACACGAGTGAACTGCGGCGAAGAGGAAGCAGGACGGTTCAAGGCTTCCGCGTAGGTCGCGCGGTGGTACTCAGCTGGTGCTTGCGGAGTGTTGTGATGAAGCAAAGTGTCGTTGCTTACGGAGACTAGCGCGGCTGGTCCTTGTTGATGTTCGCAATAGAGCTTACCGTGAACTGAGGTGTTGCGGTGGCCTTTTGCAACTCTTTACGCATCACATAGCGGAGGAGTTCCGGCAGGCAGTCGCTGTTACTTCCGACGGCTGCGAAGATGTCACTAGCGGACATACTGTTCACCTGCCTCTCATGTAGGTTGGCTCGATGCAGGAGCATCCCTTTCATGGTTGCGGCCTCGGACAAGAACTCCGCGACCGTCTTCGGAGGACAATGCATGAGACCTGCGAAGAGCTGCTCCTTGACGCCACGCATCAGGTGACGCAAGTTTTCCTCCGCCATTTTCAGATCAGTTATTCTGAAGGGGCACGTCATGTCTTCGGCATAAGCGGTCACAGTTTCGTTTGGCAACTGTACGCGGGACTGAAGCGCGCGTTCCGCTCGTTCGTGGTGATCAGCACTGGTGTGAGTTTCCAGAAGGCGTCGGCAAAATTCCCCCCGTTACATAAGCTGCATGCTCCTCCCGGTTCGTAGACCACGTACGCGCTCCGTCCCCTAAGTAGAAGTATATCAGTTTTACCTCGTCGTCCCATTGGTTCAAAGCCGCCGCGCGCTCGAAGTCTATCATCCAGTCTTCTGCATTCTGCAATGCGGTGCCGTGGAACGTCGCTGGGACCCATGGGCTCTCAATGGTATAGTGGTTGAATGTGGTCCTTTCTGCACCGGTTGGGGTGGTTTGCATGGAAGCACTGGTAATAGTGGTTAAAGTGGCGGTAACGGTAGCGTCGACTTCTCGGAGGCAGTCCCCTGATTCTGCGGCTGGCCCGATGCACGGGAGTGTTGACCGGCATTGGGCTTCTACAGCAGATCCCTGGAGGGGTCTGCAACATTTGTGAGGGCTACCTAACACTTCCACAAGTTTCTCACGAAACTTCAGAGGTCTTTCAGGGCTTTATCGGTTGCTGAGGGGGCTCGCCCTGGCGAAGCGCGTCCATCAGGGCTGGATCTCGAGCGCAGAAGGAACGCGCGATATTCTTTCTTGGGCTAGCTTCTCTTGCCCTCGACCTACTAGGTGCAGGTGGCAGTGTTTTGGCATCCCCATGTTGTGTGGTATGCTCTCACCACAGCAGTGCCTCTGTATGCGGCTGGGTGCGAGTAAGCACGGGTAGAGTTTGCAGCTGCCACCAGGGCACCGGCTCCTCCCTGTCGAATTTCTTGTGGGGCGGGGGATGTCGCCTTCTAGTCTCCCTGAAGTGTTACAAAATGTCCCCGTATAGGTGCCAGTCACCGCTTCCGCGCCTCCGGCCTCTGATTGGCCTGAAGGTTCCCGGAGATACCCTAATGTCCTGGGCCCATATTACGTGGTGTCCTTCAGTACCCACGCCTCCGGATTTTGGAGACGGCAGCTTTCCTGCCTACCCTACCATTGTACCCGCGATAATTACAACGCCTCGACCTGTTGCCCGCCTCGGCATCGGACAAGGTGCAGTTACTCATCGATATTCTGGCCTTCTTTAGATGACTGCCGATCATTGTCGTCACTGAGTCTTTCCCGTTCATGTATGTAGCAGCGTCAGAACACCCGAGGAAGTGGCCCGCTCTGCAACGAACCCCACAGAGCGCGGGCTACGCGCTGCAGTGTGCCCTTTAACAGTGATCGACCCTGTACGCGATTCACAGTTTCACAGTCGTTGCTTCATGTTCATGAAATAAAGTGTGAACAATGGGACACAGGCCTCCTTGCTTCAGTTCTCGGTGAACCACTCGTAGTCATTTTCATTTTCGGCGTCACACAAATGCTACTCGGCTGTCTTTATATAGACTCTTCAAAATCTCGCGAATTTGCAGCCTGTGCTCTTGTGCTTGGAGCTATCCCTTGTAATTTCCTTGTTTACTTTGTTGTAAACGCTCGGAATATTTAGAAATGCTACCCACAGAGGGCTATCGGGAGCTGCTGAAATTTCAATGCACTTACTCAGTGCAGAGATATTGTGCTCTAAACGCCTGCCTGGCCTGAACAGATTACGTTGTTCGCCTATATTACACGTATTTTTTTCGATAATTTGGCTTTAATTCTTAAGGTTTGCATTGGCTTTCTCTAGATAACGAAGTCGTTAGAATTTCAAGTGGCTGAATTTCAAGGTTATAGGGTTGGGCGGTTGTGATCTCCGCCCATCACTCTGGCTGACCACGCGCCCACCGCCCAGCTCTCCGGCTTCAAGTTTGCTATTCTCGGGATCAATAACTTTAAGGTTGTTGCTTTTTAGTAGAACTCAGCATCAGATTTTTCGGGCTTCCTAGGGACCGCAAAATCATCCGAAAAGGCTGCTAGTCCGAAAAAAATGTAACGCACTCTTTCGTTCGTTCTTTCTTTGTTTTCTTCCCCTTTATGCGAAGTGACCGTGGCTCACACTAATCGGTAGGCGCAGCGTACAACAATCCGCTGCGGCAGTCTGCGAGTACATTAAGCTGTAATATGTGCCTTTAAAGCAGGCACGCAATGTGGATCTTGACTGACTACACACGGCAGACACTCGCCTGTATAATAAAGGAGCACACATTGTATCCATGTTTGTGACCTGTTCCGAGTCTAGGTGTGCCTTACTCCGCGACACCTTGATTGACATTGCCGTGAAACTTTTGGGACGTTGCCGCTGTGGTTGTAGACCGATCAGCAAAAGATAGCGCTGGCCCGTGGCTGAAAAGTAATTAACATCACAGTGGTAGAGCGGAGATTACGAAAAATGTAATGCCGAAGTGTTTTCAACGGTGCCTCCTCCCCATTTTCGGAAATGTTATCTCAAGTTTTTCTCTGGAGACCTTTGCCCATGATGCAGTCAAGCCCGAGAAAATTGTCCGTGCCGAATGCTTGTAATGTTTCCCTTGAAATTTGACGCAGAAAACTGCACTGTACTACAAATACTAATCGTGGTATAGACTGGACAGACTGATTGAAAATATCTTTATTCGCACAGAAACGAAGTGCATGTGGGTGGGCCGCCTGTCTCCACCAGCCAGGGCCATCGCTGAGCAGAATGGCGTCCCACTGCTCCTCCTAGAGGTTTTGGATAGGGTCTACGCAGGTCTACGTAAGGGTTGAACTGGCATACCCACACCATATGTTATAGGTTAGCTACCTCTCCGCAGTGCTGGCAGTGGGGTACCACGGGTGCAATTTAATTGGTTTAGGTAGTATGTTCGTCTGTAATCTTCTGCTCTCTTCGATCTTATTAAGAGACTTGTGTGGCGTTGGATTTATTTGCCTGGCATTTCTATTCAACGCGACGTAGTCGGCCTATATATATATATATATATGCTGTTAACTCATGGTGTCCTGCTCAGTCATCCGCGGGAGACGTCCGGTATAGAGGATAGCGTTATTGAGAACCTGCAAATTGGCGCCCTGGGCTAGGCCACCCCGGTGCTCACCATGAGGATTAGCCCTTCTACTTTTTTTCGGGCCTGCTGGATGGCGAAAACTTGGTCTTGCAATTCTGAGCTAGCCAAGGCGTCGTGCCAACGCTCCTCAAAGAGGTTCGGGCTTTTCTATTCACCGACACTTTCGATAAACTGAACGCTGCATGTGTTTCGATCTGCCGCTGCAAAGCGAGCTCCTCCTAACGGTACCAAGGTGACATTCTTCATGATGAGAAATATTCGTGCCCAACCAGCCATCACTATTGGCATATAACTTCAGACGAGTCATTGAAGGTGATTACGTGCTATGGAGGGAAAATGAGCCATATATTGGTGCGTTTTTCAAAATGAGGAGATGACTCGTGCGGAAAGGGCCTTGTTTGCGCTCCATGATGATGGATCTGGTTTTGTAAGCTTTACAGTAGTGCGGCGTGCGGCAGTGTGATGCGGTAAAGCTGGCTCTTCTGCGATGTGGTTTGCCCGACTGATGGTGGCGTGGCGAATTTTGCAAACAGCGTGTTAGTACGAGCGCAGTTTGCATGTGCTGTGGCGTGGGAATTGTAGAGTCGGAATTGTACAGAACGCAGCATGTGAAGCTACAATTTTCACATGAATCATGGCAGGGGCCGCTATAAGTTGGGAAAATGTGCAATGCAGATAAGTGCACCTGCGTATTATGAAAAGGGTGTATTACCAAGGTTGCGAACTATCTCGTGATTTCTTTCAGATTCAATTTATTCTACTCTAGGCTTTGTGAGCAGCTTTCTTTCGTTTTCTTTTTTTTTCCTTCCTTTTCTTGGCTGCGCAACCTTTGCGCGGTATATGGCTGGCTTCTCCAGAGTGCTCAAAAGGTTGGTTTGTGGGGTTTAACGTCCCAAAACCAGTTCTGATTATGAGAGACGCCGTAGTGGAGGGCTCCGGAAATTTCGACCACCTGGGGTTCTTTAACGTGCACTGACATCGCACAGCACACGGGCCTCAACATTTCGCCTCCATCGAAATGCAGCCGCCGCGGCCGGGATTCGATCCCGCGACCCTCGGATCAGCAGCCGAGTACCATAGCCACTAGACCACCGTGGCGGGGCAGAGTGCTCAAAAGGAAATTATTGTCTCTCCAAACTCAATTTGTTAGTGGAAGCTCTCTATTGTCACAACAACGTGCCAGGATAACTACTCGTGTTTGCACTAAGCTTTTAAATATTCTTTTTTTATCTTCTTCTTGGATTAGACCTCGCCAGAATATTCGCTTCAAAATGACGTTTCGCACATTTCCTTAACCTAAAAAGTCCCTGATACGGTTTTTTTTTACATGGTCTCAGCCAGTAGTCTGCAGCTTTATGAAATCATTGGCACCAGTAGGAAGGAAGGAAGGAAGGAAGGAAAAGGGGAAGAACAGAAAGGCGGGGAAGTTAACCGCAAAGGTGTCCGGTTGGCTACCCTACACTGGGGGAATGGGAAGTGGGAATAGGAAGACGATTCGCACCGGCGAATTACGCGAAGCACCATGTATCAAGGCAGCTGCGAGCAGAATGAGATTATTATCCTTCTCAAAGCGGCATTTCCTTCTAAACTACAGCTATGTGGATCCACGCTAGTGACGGCTGCGCCGCCGGCGGTAGTCGCGCCGTAGGCGCTGCATTTTTCCATGGCTTCCGAGATCTGGCGCGCGCCGTAGCCAGGTGCCGCGACTATACCGCAATGAAAAAAAAAAAGTGCTCGTGATGTCGGTAAGGTCTCTAGCCAGTGAAATCAGTCTTGAGCGTAACGCTGCGTGCCCATGGCACGACTTAGGGGAAGGAGCAGTTGAAGAAAACTTTCTGTTGACTCTATTCACCCTTTAGAGATGCGCATATTTGAAACCTTGTAGCAAAAGACGCACATAGCGCAGAGCACTTGTGTAGGTCTGCTAATGATCCTTCTGACAATGCTATTGCCGGCACTCTGTGTTTGTACACTATCATCAGAACCATTTCTGGGTCCCTTAATATCACTCATGCTTCGAAACTGCTACTTGTTTCACCTGGGAGCTCACTTTCAAGCACACTCCATAATGAAATTAGGTACGAGCACGCGATGCTGCTTTGAGGCTGTGCAGTGGATTGTGAACGCTCCAGTGCACTTGTTGCGGCCTCGCGTTTCGGGACGGGGCGGACTTGCATGCCCTGGTAGTCGCGCCAGTGGACCACTCCGTTAGCGCGTGACCTTCCCCCTCTCGTGCCTGTCAAGCTTCATCCGTCGCCTCTTTTTCGCGGCCGACAAACGTGCGCGCTCTACATTGCCGCGCTTCGGTGCCGCTCGTGCGGCGCTTGTGGTCGCAGTCGCCTCGCGCCCAGCCGGAAGAGACAATGGCGTTGGCGAAACAATGGGTTCCCCCTTTTACCGCACTGCACACATCCTCCGATTCGTCGACGATACCGCCCTTGGCCCAGAACTCCTGTGGGCCATTGCGCGCCCCGCCGGGAGGCTTCCTTGATCTGTTTGGTCATTCCGCTTGACTCCCCCGCTGCTTGCCGTGCATGCTGGGCCTAATTCTGGATCCTGTTGTCCCAGAGCCGGTGTTGTCGTGCTTGTTTTTCCTCTTTCCTTTCTCTTGCCGCCGTTTCCCCGTTCTCAGTATGCTTACACGGCGCGCCCGTTTCACTTGCCTGAAACGGGAACTTTGGTTCCAAACTATTGGTGACTGCTGATCACCGCATTGAAGTTCACGCAACTCGGCTTCAAGCATTTTCGTCGGCGACGTCGATTTTGACGTGGTCGCGTACATTTACCCGCTTTCGTAATTGGTCGTATATCTATGGGTGACAATGATTCGCGTGTCGCCAGTGCATTGTTTGTCATATTTTTCGGTGGTGTAAACATTGGTTGATCGAGTATGTCCGTTGGCTCGCAAAGAAGGCGAGAACTCCGGCGACGTTTTCTTCGCTTTCTGTGACGGTGTGCATTTCTACACACTTAGCGCGGGTTGCGTCTCGCTCCTGCGACCTCCATTAAGGTAACGCGTTTTCTGAAGATTGTTCGAAACCAATTTGAGCGCCGGTCTCATGTTTACGAGAGGTGCGTGTGGCGAGGCTGTTCCTTCCGTTTCATCTCGCGCAAGTTCGCCGGCCCTCTGCGCGAGCGCTTACAGGAAGTGAAGGTCGTTATAAAGTCCCGTTGACCATGCCTGTAGTTACTGGGAGAAGCGCGGCCAGCGTGGTGTGTGTACGTACAAATGTGTTCGCCCACGTAGCGTCGACGCGTGAGTGTGCGAGACACGAGGGGAAAACAAGTTGAGTAAATTACACTCTTCCGCAATGCAGAATAACGAGTAAACAAAAGAAGCACACTGTGAGCCAGAATATACGCGCTAGACAGTAAAAAACAGGTGGCGGCGAAGTCGCCTTGAAGAACCGACACCTGCTTGCCCTGACCTCAAATACTTGAGTCAAGCAGTGTCTTTAAGAGTGATCATGTGCTCAGTTCCATTCTAAAGGAGTAAAAGAGAAGCGAGTTTCCGAAGCATTTACTGTGCCACCACGGCTGAAATACGAGATGATGCTTTAAAACCCGTGACGTCGCACTGACATATACTGTGATGCAGGGGTTTAGGCGCGCAGTAACAATGAAGTGGAGTAAGAATAGGTTTGACATTAATGTTTGCTTTTAGTAATTGACATTGTACCGGGAAATCAACTTGAAATAATAATTTGAGTCGAAGCTAATTTAGTGCTTCTTTTAGCGTCTTTTAGTATAGCGGAAAGGGTTTTTGTTTACGATCTTGTTAAACACTGTATTTTAACATTTACGAATGTTTTCGGAGCTTCAAGGCGTTCTACTCGCAAGCTCTCTGCTATAGCGTTCTGCGGTGAGCGCATGTGGTAGAGCGGTGTAAAAACGCCAGCATTTATTGTAGCGCTCGTGTGAAAGCCGCCAGTGATCATTATGACCGAGAACCCCTTCGTACTGGGGCGTTTCTGAAATTCCACGTGTAGTTGTGGGAGGTTGAAGTCTGTCCGCCAGTGAAGAGGTCAATCACCAACCAACCGGTCGCTCAATCGCTATGGGGAGTTAAAATAGTCCCCTGAGTTAAGCGTAAATTAGACCATCGCTGTGGCTACAAAAGACGGACAGCGAGAGTGGCACACAAGCGAGCTCTGGTTTAAGGGTTCCTGTAGTATAAGGGCGCTTGGAGACACTGGTTCTGTCATGTATATCCTTCAATTCGCGCTGGCGTTTTCCGAAGGATGTGTGCCCACCTGTCTTAATTATAGCGCTAGCGCAAAGCGATCGACTATGTCAGAGAAGCGGACAGAGCACTATCTATAGAAAATTTGTCGCTGTCCATGCTATGAAGAACGGTATACGTGTGTCCTTTTCTTTGTCTTTTTCATTTGTGTACTGAACAGACTCGGCCACGTTCGCCTCGAACGCGTAGCCGTTTGGGCCGCGAGTCAAGTAGCAGTGCTTCGTGTTGAGCAGCAGCAGGAGCATACGAGCAACTGCGCCACCGCGGCGGCGTGTTGAGTAACCGGAACAGGGGACACGCACCAGGAGCTCGCGTTCGGAAGCGTGTCAAGCGTGCTTGCTGCTCGTTGCGTTTGTAAACTCGCGTGCGGCCATTTCATCCGGCCCTCTCACGGAACCGAGGACCACTTGTAGAGAGAGATAAATAGGACGCCGTTAGTTGTTCTCGGTCCCGCGCTAACGTTAGGGTTCAGTGTCAAAGTTTAAGCAAGCACTTGAGGCTTTCCGCTCCTGTATGCCGCAAGCACTCTGTTATTTGCATCGCGGTCTTCATCCGGAAGAGATTGCTCGCCTGCGCCCATACACGACAGATGCACACGTTCTCTACGCTCCAGTGATTCAGTGCTTTAGTCTTTATTTCATTAGTTCGTGTTCTCTTTTTTTTTGTCTTGTTTTTGGTGTCGCTTAATAAGATTTTAAGATGTTAGCGATGAGCTCTAAGGGGACATTGCCGCGCTTAACACTTTGCGTCCGATACCTGAGCCGTATATTTAATCGGAAAGTGTATGGAAACCGAGTGTCAAGATATAGTAGCGCGTATTGGCATACTTCCGATCGCAGCATTTTGAGCAGCAGAGACATTTAAGTTATGGAAAAGATTGTGCAGGGTGTGCAGTACGGGTTGAGTTGATCATTTCTTGCTCCGTTTAAATGATTGCTGCTCGAACAAAAGCGTCCCGAGCAAGTGAGAGAAAAAAAAAAACGGCTCAAAAATATGTTTTCATGAGGCTATCGTGCCATCACAAGAATTCGCCAGGGTCAGCGGCAGTCTTCGAACAGTTTCGAAGTTCGCTCTGGACGTAACGTCGACCGCATAACTCCCTACCCTGAGTTAGTGTACGGTAATGCAGACTACTCAGTTTTGGAGTCCCTAGCCATGAGAAAAAATGTAATTTATTATAATTTTCTTAATGACGGTTCTGTGTGCTGAGTAAATCAAGAGAAGCACATAATTCGGAGCGCTCTCTTCTGCAGCTTGATCACCCGATCTAGGTACGATGAATACGTATGCCCCCCATGTCTAGATAGAATAATTTGACTATGAAAGATATGAAAGTCAGTCATTCTTAATGTACATGCGGGAAAGGGCTGACGCGCCTGATATAAAACATGAACGACTGAGCCGGCTGCAGACATTTGCTTTGTGTATCCTGTAATAAAAGGATTAATCTAGCGTTTTACCGAGGTATTTTTAGTCTTGGGCTACAGCAGTTGTCGCCATCTTCGAAATTATTAGCAGTATTTGACCTCTTGTGGAAGAAAACTTAATGAACTTTGTTTTGGCTGGGCTGTCCATGAACCAATTCCTCATTTTTAGCTATAGCTCTCAATTAGCACTATTTTCCAGGTGACTAGCGTGCTTCCCTGATATGGCGTCGTCAGCATAGATGACTGCCTTGCGCTTATCAAGTTTTCGGCGAAACTCCGTAACACACAAGAAAAAAGTGTTGGACTGAACACTTATCCCTGCGGGAAACCGTGTGTAATAGGTGGGAAGTCGGCAGAAATGCTAAGTGTGTATGTATATATATATATATATATATATATATATATATATATATATATATATATATATAGGGAGAGAGAGAGAGGCCTTTCTTCGAGGTAACTCTTAAAGGGGTCATGAACCACCCTCCGGGCTTGGTGAAAAAACACATTCTACGGCTTGCCTACGCTGTAATGAACATCTCAGCCAAATGCTGTAGTCATCCGCGAAGCATAGCGTTCACAAGCGGAGCACAAAGCTCCCACTTCCTCAGGAGCCCTCAACTCAAAAAATCCACGCATATCCACGGAGTGAATGATGTTGAGTGCGCGAAGCTCCGGAATTCATCGGTAAAAACCGTGAATCTTCCGTGAATCTTGCCCAGTACATCATCAAAGACGTGACAAACACTGTGTGTCGCCATCTAGCGCTCTCCTATCACACTAGAGCACGCAGCGAGCGCCTCCGCGCCATCTATTGATCAATTCACGTACTAGCTAAGCAGCACCGCAGCGCTCGGACGGACAGACGGACGGAGGGACGGACAGACAGGCAGACGGACGGACAGACGGACGGACGGACTCCCATGCTAGGCGTTCCCATACATCTGAATGAAGCGAGCACCGCTAGGGTGCCTTGATGCCAGCGGGGGCGCGCGCATCGAGGCACTCTAAGCTCCGCGGCGCCATCACGCCATCTAGTGAGCACTTCATAAAACTACAGGTGGCTACATACTATGTACGGAGGAGGGAACGACCCACACCCTAAGGAGCTTCGCCCCTAAAAGCGGCTTCTCCTCACGCTCCTTGTATATGCTTTGTTTCGTCATAAAGCATTTACGAGGAGCGTCGCTGCTATTGGCCGATGGCAGACACGCCCGCCGCGCCTGTGTGCGGGCCCTTCGCAGCGCGCGTTTTTTAAAACCGTAAGCGCGTGCGTGCCGTGCGCTCGCTTTTCCTTGCGTTGTGAGCACCTATATAGGCAAAATAGTTGCCGGAAATATGTAAAAATATGTTTGTTAATGGCGCAAGGTCCCATAGGTGCCATTGGAAGGCATCCGTAAACTACTTCGGCGTGGACGCGAACGGTGCGCTGCAAGTCACCATAAATATAGTTTTCCAAGAAGCCAACAAATTCATGCCAGCAGCCTGTAATAAATCACAAATTATTCCCGAACTTTAACAATTCATCAGTGATTGTACAAGGGTTTATTCCCTATGGTACTCCAATGCACCACCTTCTAGTACTCGTACTCAGTAACATGCCTGGAGTCGAACCCAAAATATTTTTTGTGAGGTGGATCAAAGGACTAGGTCTGATGATTAGGGTGTATTTGGGTGGATTAGAGCTCAATAAGGCGCATTAGGGTGCATTAAGACAGACTGAGGCGCATTAAGGTGGACTATGGCATATTATAGAGCGGATTACGCTAGACTTAGACTAGGGTGAATTAAGGATTACAGCAGATTAGGGTTGACTAAGGTAAATTAGTGTGGATTAAAATCATTACGTCTGTAATGTTTGGCTTACTTAAGTCTGAGCTTAAAGATTGACTTAGTCTTAACTTAATTAGCCAGGGCCTAATTAGTGCTGCACTAATTAGGCTCGGTCTAATTAACTTAAACCTAGTCACACATGGGTTAATAAGCTGGGCTTCACTAGTCATTTTATAGTTTGGGCTACTTGTTTTGTGGGGTTTAACGTCCCAAAACCAGTTCTGATTATGAGAGACGCCGTAGTGGAGGTCTCCGGAAATTTGGACCACCTGGGGTTCTTTAACGTGCACTGACATCGCACAGCACACGGGCCTCAACATTTCGCCTCCATCGAAATGCAGCCGCCGCGGCCGGGATTCGATCCCGCGACCCTCGGATCAGCAGCCGAGTACCATAGCCACTAGACCACCGTGGCGGGGCAGTTTGGGCTACTTAGTCCTATCTTAATTATACATGGTTTAATTAGCTTAGGCCTAGTTACGGCGTGCTTTGATATATTATCTTAATTAGGTATCGCTTGATGAGTATTACCTTAATTAGGCCTGGTTTAATCAATGTTAGCCTAATTAGTTCTGAAATATTTAGTCTGAGCTTAATGAGGCTTGACCTTGAAGTCTTAGCATAATTTACCTTGGATTAATAAGTGGTAGCTTAGGTTTGACTTAACTAGTAATAACCTAGCTATGTGTGGTTTAACTAGTACTAGTTAATTATGTACGGTATAATTAGAAGCTTGCTTAAACTAGACTTGTTCATATCAGCTAAATTAGGCTGCACATAATTAGTCTTACTTTAATTAGACTTGGTTTAATTAGTAACGTGGCTTAATTGTCCATCATTAGTATCCACTTAATTAGGTGTGACTTACTTGTCATAGCTCAACTAAGCTTGGAATTAGTTCAGTTTGGCTTGGTCTAGCTTAGTTGGATTAGTCCTGTCTGAACTAGGTCTCAATTAATTATTCCTAATTAGGCTCCTTTGAATTAGATTTAGCCTTACTTAACTAGTCCTAGGAAGCTTTGTCTTTACTACAGCGTGGCATTGTTATGCTAGCATTACATAGCTTAGCGGAGTTTTCTGCAGATTTCCCAGTTTCACCAATAGCTTAAACAGCTTCACTGTTAAAATTGAACTAGTGTATTCACACATAAAATTAATCCATCGTACCGCATGTCAATGCACCTTATTCCACATTAATCTGTCGGCAGGGGTTCGAGTTGTGAAGGTCTTCCTTTCGAGTCATAGTAGTCACACGTTCGAGCCCGACAGGATTATTAACCCGTCTACAATCACTAATCAACAATTAACTAACTTGGGGTTATGCACGACAAGGTGGATCAGCGTTCGTAGTTGCGCTATTTGTCCTGACGCCGTCTTATGCGCAATATCGACGACAAGCAGCGCACTGACAAAGTAAGCGCGCACCTGCGAGCCTAAACGTGTGTGATGAACGAAAACAAAGCTTCGAAGGATCGAAAAAAAAATGCGAGATCGCGAGGGCACGCGACCGAGCCCAGGCGCGGAGCGAGCAGGCGGCCACAAGCGCGCTGCGAACAAACAGTCCCCGGTAGTCGCGCGCTTTTCGTCAGCCACTCTGACACGTCGCTGAAGTCTGGTGACGTAACGCGGTGGGCGGGGCACCTCCTTCGACACCGCCCCAAAGGAGCTCTGTACTAGGGCTGTGCACGGGCCGTATTTCCTAGCCCGAGCCCGGCCCGGGCCCGCTGACTTTGTCGAAGGCCCGCCCGGCCCGGCCCGACGTACGAAAACACAATCCCGGGCCCGGCCCGGCCCGGCTTTTCGACGCTAAGCACATCAGCTGTACACCAACAAATAACGTAACAATTATGCACGTGCATATAAAAAATACTTCGAGACAACGGTAAACGTTTTACGTACCAACATACAACAAATTTTTATATGCATTGCATACCTGCGACAGCGCGGCACTTTGCCTCATACCAGCAACAATGGAGTTCGCTCGCCAAAGCCGTCACGTGTATGGGACGTCAAAGCGTCAGCTTGCACGAAGGCGATCTACGTCGGGTCGCTCGTCGCTGTCGCGTGCATTTTCACTCGTATGTGATTTGGCCTTATATCTAACGCGAACAGTCGTGTGGCGCCGTCACTAGCTCAGGTGGTGTTGCTTCTCTGTTTGTCGGAATGCAACAGAGGCAGTGCTTTACCTGCTCCCCTTTTGTTTAAAGTAGCGAATAGAAAGGAAAAGCGGTAAAGGGCGGTCGCGGAAAAGGCGCTGTATGCGTGCTGGAAAACAATTCCCGCTCATTCTCTATATTTCGGGCTTGAGTCGGGCTTTGCGCCGGGCCCGAGCCCGGCCCGATAAACCTCCAAGTAGCCCGAGACCGGCCCGGGCCCGAGGTGAAAATACGTCGACCCGCCCGAGCCCGGCCCGTGGGCCTGGTCGGGCTCGGGCTTTCGGGCTACCCGGAGCCCGTGCACACCTCTACTCTGCACCCTCTATTCCGCAGAGTTGAGACACGACTGGAAAGGGAGGTTTTCCGGTCGCAATATCTTCGCTCCTAACAAACCGTTTTGAAAAATTCTTTCGGCTGTGAATTTCTCGGGGGCCTTCAATACACCCCCAGCCGTTTTCAAAACCAAGCCCGAGCGGTGGTTCAGGACCCCTTTAAATAAGTGTATTATTGTTTTGCTTTTAAACTACTCTTATTGTGGGTGGCGTTGTTTTTTTTTTATTAATATTTACAAGGAAGTTTAGAGTGCATTACGCCGAACCTGCGCTAATCAGAATTCACCGCAGCGGCTTCCCTGCGGTGCGACATTATTGACCAGTTTTTGTCCGAAGTGTAAACGCTCCGTCGACGACGATTGGCCTGGTTGTCTTGGTGTGGTCTCGGTCTTTTCCATCGTATCCTCCATCTCCAGTCCGCCTGCTATGAGATGTGTTCGCGCGTGACACTGGTAGTGCTCGTGAACGCATTGAGGCCATCGCAGTATTGCCGGGCCGCACACGAAGCGCGACACTTACGTGCTGCGTGACTCGTTTCAACGGAACGGCTTGCGTTGACGCTGTCAGGGCTGGCAAACACGACTTCTGATCGTATTCGATTTTGTCCGGGACGCTTTTCTTCGGCCACACGTATTCAATCGGAGTACATTCTCACTGTGTGTGTGTGTGTGTGTGTGTGTGTGTGTGTGTGTGTGTGTGTGTGTGTGTGTGTGTGTGTGTGTGTGTGTGTGTGTGTGTGTGTGTGTGTGTGTGTGTGTGTGTGTGTGTGTGTGTGTGTGTGTGTTTTAAGGAAGAACCGCTATACATGCACCATGAGCCATATTTGGCCATGCACTGCGTAACAGTGATAGTAAAATCGGATGCATTTGTTTTGTTGAACACCGACAAAACTGAGAAAAAGATTCCTCGGAACGATGGTTAAAAAGAAAAAGAAAAGGAAGATGGCATGCATCATGCTTCAGGTGAATCTAATTTCGACATTAACTGCTGCGCCTGACATCAGTTCGAAACTTACGGATTTTCTCTCGTATACGCTACACGCAGTTCGGTAGAATCCAGGAAATGTAGCGCGGTATCCACAGTGCTCGCTTCAACGCGAATTTCCCCTTCGTTCCTGTGAGGCACCGCAAGTGAAAGACGGTTCTCGCTCTGCTCGTGTCTACATCGTGTACTTGGCGCAATTGAAATTCGGTTTTAATATACAACTGCTCTGCGATTGCTGTCATGCAGTCTGACGCAAGTAATACTTGAAGGGAAGTTGGAACTACAGGTGACAAAAGGCGGCGCACAAATGGTTCCGTCACCTTTTGTGCGCTGCCTTTTGTCACTATGACCAACCAACTAGCCTACCAATGCGTCTTGCGGAACTGCAGGTAGCTGATCCGCATTGGCGATCGGATATCCCGTTGATTTGTTCCTGTTGCTTTTTCGGTACATTATGCTCCGAAACGGCGGTCCTATAACTTCCGTTCCATTATGCCTGCGGGCTTCCGGTTCGTGCGTTTTCAAGCGAAGCTTGTATTGGCTGAAGCCGTTGTCGATGGCGTACAAAAAAGAAAGAAAGAAAGAAAGAAAGAAAGAAAGAAAGAAAGAAAGAAAGAAAGAAAGAAGAAGAAAGAAAGAAAGAAAAATCTTCTACTGCACGAAAAAAAAAATTTCCCCTGGCTACGGATTCGTACCACCGAACCGCCCAGCTGACCAGCACGCTACCGATTCAGCCTCTTGCGGTTTTTTTTTTATTTCACGGTAATTGTCATGAGGCTTATTAAACGGTTAGCTAGCGACAATGAGTGTACAAGTACTACCAACAAAACACTGGACAGTCAGCATAAAATAATGACACAACCCACAGCATAACACAACCCACAGCACAGTCGAGATACAGTCTTACACTGAGGTCCGGTATATACAACCCGTAGACTTGACCTGCTATGTAGTGCAGTGGTAAAATACTGTCCTGCGTTATTAAACAAAAAGTATGCCTAGAAAAGGTGTACATTTAGCGTTGGCTTACAAGTAGCCGTTGGCCACACAGATCCGTTAATGTAAACGCGCGGAATATACAATGCCTTTTAGATTAACGCATTCCAATCATGAGCTCGCATTCTGTTTTGCGGGCCAAACGCGCGTTCGCAATGCTGGTTCGCGAAGATGTAAAATGCACTTGAGCAGGCACGTACCAGCACAGTAGCGGCTGAATTTCGTCAACGCCAGCGAAGAAAAGCGGCACCCGGGTGCTCCGCTATTAGGTGTCGCTACTACGCGCAGAAGGGGAGGCGGTTCCATGCTCTACACAACACTTCTTAACTACCACGCCTACCATTCCACGACTAACAAAACAACACAACCAACCACGCTCCCCATCCTCCTTTGGCCATACATCTCAACAACATTTAATCCCAAAACGGATTCCTGCTGGGGCCGGGAAGAGAGGCAACAGGCTCCTTTAAGTTAACAAAACAAGTAATTTAATGCACGAACATGATTGAAACATACGATTAACAATTATTAGCTAATGCAATACCAAACGAACAAGGCCATAAAAGAGCAAAGTCAACTGGCACTACAAACCAGGAGTGAACATGGCAGATATAATAATTAATAAACGACCAACAAAAGAAAAGTACAAAGCGGCTGACAAACTAAGGCGCAATGTCTCAAACACGCTTGCTGCCGAAACGGGAGGAACGCTTATCTGGTTGGGCTCCATCGGCGCGTAGGTCTCGTCGCCGGCCTGTGGACTGGTGCTCGGGATTTCGATCGGGAAGACGCCGTAGCTCACGGATCCTCTCCGGTCATTGCTGCTGACATGGGCTCGTCACGGGGACTACATCATCTCTCCGGAGTTGAAGGGCCGAACGGCGAGGCACGCACGAGGGATCGCAAACGAGGTTTTACTCCTTCGACCGAAACATGACGGGATGTCCCTGCGTCTCTTCGCGTCTCTCCAAAATTCTCAAATCCCCCTCGTCTTCGTCCCCGAGACGACTTTTTTTCTCTGACAGCCGCCCTCTCCAATGGTTGTCTACGGCAACGTCGCCAGTAGAAAACGCACCAGTCCACTCCGCCGTGAGAGTACTGTTTCAGGGCCGCCTCCATGGTACAATCCAGTGTAAGCTCCTCTCCCAAAATATAGAAAGTAAAATGTAAACATATGCAAAACTCGACGTTCGGAGAAGACGTCAGACAGCCTAACCGGTGACACATGTGCATAGACTACTGCAACGAGCGTTAGCTACACGGCCGCTTCCATTCGGAAACACTCCAGGTGCAGGAAATTTGGCGCCGTCTGGGCTCCCTCACGCTGGAAGTGCCCGGCGACAAGACGCGCTTGTCGGGGTCGCTCTTTTATGGCCAGTCAGGTGTGCGTGCCTGAGGAACTGCAGTATGCCCGGGACGCTCCGTTTGCTTTGTTCAAGCACTTAGGGGAGCGCGGGGCGCCCATTGGCGCCGGCGTCCTGTCGTCTCCGAAGTCGCTTCCCAATGCATACGCTCATTTGGGACCACCGTACAAACGTCGGCTGTCAAAGCGCGTTTCCGCAAACTCGCGGACAACGAAAGCCCCAGCGATTCTCTGACCGGCGCGACAGCCGATAAATAGGATTAAAAACGTCCGCTCCCTTTGTTCCTGTCTCTCTCCCCGCCGGCGCCTCTTGGGGCGTCACAGCTGTACCACCCGCTTCATTCCGACGGCGTCCCCTTTCGCATCCGTCGAGGCGCGTCTGTACGGCGAACAACCGCTGGCGATCACAAAATACGTACTCCTCGTTATTCTGCACACTCATCACGAGTGCCTAGGGTACTGTGATGTACTTTCGACACTTGCGAACGGGATGGTTCCCAGTTACGGTACTTTCACTGTCTACGCGCCTATGCATGGTCGTCATAGGGCTCGACGCCGAAGGCGTAGCGAAGCCTTTTTCTTTACGAGTGTAAGTTACATCCAGTGAGTCTTCGGAAACCAGCCGTCGACGATCACTTGTTGTAACAGCTTACTGTGTCGCTGAAAGTGCATTCCTCTTCGTTTCGCACATGTAAGCCAAGAATCCGAGGCGTGTAGGCTGGCAGGTTTCACTAGCACGGGTACGGCCGTTCGAACGGGGAAAAACGCAGAAGAGGCAGCTTGCTATGGCTCCCGTCGATTGAGGCTCGTAGTCGAGGAAGGCGCCGCACGCGTTTGCACGGGGAAGCTTGTACGCTTGTACATGGAAGTCGTAGTAAGGTTTCGCTGCTAGTTGCACCGGGTAAACACTTCACAATGCGCGTGTTGTCTTCTTCAATAGTCAGGTCAATGGATTCCTACGTCTTGAATGGTGTTTGCAAATAGGCTGCCGTCCGCTCCAATCCCAGCCGCCTTTTTTGTGGCTGCGAATGCGAGCATCACATGTCTGGAGCAGGAGGGAAACTGCGTTTTGCTCCCTTATGCCGCAAGAGTATACGGACATTTCACTCTCTCAGATGAAGGTAGATTACAAAGGCCATATCACTGTCTTGTTTCTTGAAGAGTGAGCAATATATTTCGCTCCATCGGATGTTTTGCTAGAGTAGAACGATGCCCTAAAGAGTAGTTCGGCCGTTTCACTTCTGCGACACCGGCTCCAATCTTTAGTGTGCTGCACGAGAAGGAGGCTGGCCATGATAACCGCACCAAGATGGGGTACCAGTCCGGCCTGATGTCCAGTTCCTCGTGGGCGTTCATCAGATATGAACCGTCACTCATCATACGCGCGCTTCAATGCGGGGTTGTATGTGCACGAAGCAGTAGACGCAGCGCGAGGCGCGTGTCTGTAACACGTGTACGCCCTTCAGTGCACGCTCGGGAAACGAAGAAGATATGAACATATCTTAGCCGTGTGGACACCATGGATCATTCTACCTAAAGCAAGAAGGAAAGAAAAAACAACCAAGTAACAAAAGAGCCAAAGAGGGAAGGGAAGACAGCAAAAGAAAGAAAGAAAAGGCACGCACACGCCAAGTTGTTCCCATTTTCCCGATAGGGGAAGTGCTTGTATTTTCTTGTTGCTGGTTATGTCCGAAAATTCAATCAATCAAAGATAATTTTATTACACAGTATTCTGAAAAAGTCATACAAAAATATTTGGTCCCGTAGCCTTAAGCGGGTAGTGATGGGTCCAATACAAAAAATGCTGTAATAATTACCAGTCTTATGGAAAAATAACGAAAGTATCATCATAAAAGTACTAACATAATCAGAGAACTGAGCTAGAGAAACGTACACATTGACGTACATGATAAAATTGTTTTTTAATACAAAAATGCCAAGAAAGCGCTTGGTAAGATAGGAAGTGGCGTTTGCATGTAAGATGAAATTTTCTTGCGACTTTTATTTCGACAGGTAAATCGTTCCACAGCTTAGCACCAGAAGATTGAATTAATCTTTCGCCGTACACATTGGAACATAAAGGCTTACGCACGTTGCGACGACGTGCGGTGCGCTATTAAATGCGTAAGCATTTTTGTGCTGACTCAACTAGAAACCTGTCTGTCTCTCCGTCGCGTACATTTATTTATTCCACGGCAGCAGCTTGCGGTCCTACACAGGGGTGGAAATCCGTGGAGTTCTTGTCGCCTTAGGCGCTGGCCGCAGAGGCTTTGCTATTGCCACCATCGTGAAAACGGCGAAACACTGATTTTTTAAGGTCGCAAAAAAAAAAAAAAAAGAAAAGCTCATGTCTTATAATGGCGAGCTGTAATATGGGGTAGAGGGGCAGGAACACTACCTCTAGATGGCCAGAAGGCATTTCTCCTGGAGATGGAGTATATAGCGAGTTGAAGCCCTGAAAAGCCAATATGACCTGGGTCATTGCAGGAGGACGTTGGCCGCTAGTGTTAGGGGGTGCACCACTTACTTGACTGGCGCAAGATGAAAGTGGATGAAGCTATAACTATCAGTCATTGTGGGCAGCATGTTGTCAAATCCAATGTTGAGGCAAAGTCTTCTTTTTTCTTATTTTTTCAGCATATCACTCACTAATTAACAGATAACTATCTCGATTCTTCCGTTTGTCTAGTGGTAGTTTTTCTGCGATTCGAGCTGCCCGCGCGATGCTTTCGCCCCTTGCACGCGTGCATTGTGGAGAAGGCTGCGGCTTAGTAGAAACGTTTCCAAAGCAAGTTTCAGCTCGCCCCATACTTCGAGGGAGCCTGGTACGGCATTTGCCCTCCCCTCTACTTCCGGAAACGGCGGTCATCGTCCAGCGCCCACTCGAGTTCAGTAAACAATTCGACAAAATATGAACTGGTAGAGAAGAATCTTTGTCGAAGAGAATGCATACGCGGGCCCAAGAAAAAAAAAAGACAATGCGCAAATACAAACTGCAGCATGCTGGAACTCCCGTTTTAGATAAATTTGAGGCAGTGACTTTATCCAGCGTTAGTTTCTTGCTTCTTATAGAGACAATATATATAGCCTCTCTCTCTCTGTATATATATATATATATATATATATATATATATATATATATATATATATATATATATATATATATATATATGTTTGAGGAAGAGGGTATAACAAACGTTCTTTTACTAAACGTTCTTTTTACTAACAAAACGCACTTTTTTACTAGTAAAAAAGTTGTGTTTCGAACGTTTGTTACCCGCTTCCTCAAACACATATTACACCGGATCCATCGATCTTCATTCGCACACACACACACACACACCACACACACATACATACATATATATATATATATATATATATATATATATATATAACAGAATTGACGATGCGCCTCTTAGAGAACGACGGTTTATTAAGTCAACGTTTCGGTCGGAGCCCGACCTTTTTCTGTCATAAACTAGCGGCAACCCAAGCTATATATATATATATATAAGAACTTTGAAGTAAACTGCAATGTTATCAGATAAAAACTATTCATTGCAGCATTGCAGCTTACATCAATGTTTTTATAATTCTTTCACGGCAGCCAGAAGAAAATCTTTTTTGTTTTTGTTTTCTGGGGTTTTACGTCCCAAAACCAGTTCTGATTATGAGAGACGCCGTAGTGGAGGGCTCCGGAAATTTCGACCACCTGGGGTTCTTTAACGTGCACTGACATCGCACAGCACACGGGCCTCAACATTTCGCCTCCATCGAAATGCAGCCGCCGCGGCCGGGATTCGATCCCGCGACCCTCGGATCAGCAGCCGAGTACCTTAGCCACTAGACCACCGTGGCGGGGCAGAAGAAAATCTTGTTTATATATATATATATATAAATAAAGCTCTGCCCCGAGCTAGGTTTAACAAAACGAGTCACAAAAAGCGTTCCACGCACGCCGGCGTCTCTTCGAATGTCTCTTGCAGGCAAACTCCAGGGCCCGCGTCTCTGTCTCGTGCGCGTGCTCGAGAGGCACGCGTTGCACCACCACCATGAAATGCTAGACGTAGCACACGCTCTTCGTGGCTTGCTCGCTACCACGGACGCTTAGCAGCAGCCTCAGCGTCATTAGTCCCCCTCCAAGTACGCATCGTCCCGATGCGCTAGAAGAGCCTTGTCACTGCCTTTCGTAGTAGGGCTTCATGCGAAGTCAGCGGTGACTTCGTAAGTCAAATAACTTATTCGGCGAATGACTTCGTATGGACCAAAGTACCTGTAGTGTCGAAGGTCGACACTAGGTTACCTTAGTTATGTCTATCTGTAGTCGAGAGATGGCACCACCTCTGTATGTATATATTCGCCAGTGCACGCTGGAATAAAGCAGTTCTTGCGTGGCATGGGTTGAGTGTGCGGTGTGCTCAGTCGCGTCGTAGGAGCTTATTTGACAGACCGCGGCGTCGTACTAGTGTCCAAACCCACACTTTGTCGCCTGGCTGGTATTGAAAGTCCCTGCGGTGCTTGTTGTAGTAGCCTGCGTCCTCGCTGTTGACGTATTCTGAATCGGGCTAATGGACGGGCTTCTTCTCCCTGTAAGAACTCATCAATGTCGGATGGATCGAAGTTGTCATTATGTATACTGGCAACACCGCTTCAAGTGTCGTCGTGACTGTGCGGCCATAGACTAGTTGAATCAGAGTCACGTTAGTGGTTTCCTGTAAGGCGGTATTATAGGCAAAGGTAGCGTAAGGCAATATTTGGTTCCAGATCTTATGTTCAAGGTCAATATACATAGATAACATATCAGCAATGGCCCTGTTTAGACGTTCCGTCAACCCATTCGTTTGAGTATGCAGTGCTTTTCCTGCGACTGGTGTTAGTCATCGTCAGCAAGCACCTCATGAGCTCAGCTGTAAACGCTGCTCCTCGGTCTGAGTAATCACAACCATTGGGGCACCACGCCGAAGAACTATATTTTGAACAAAAAGCATGGCAACTTCCGACGCCGTTCCCGCTCAAGGCAACCAGTTTCAGCATATCGCGTTAGGTAATCAGTCTCAATGATGATCCACCGCTTCCCTGACGATGACGTGGGAAAAGGTCCAAGAAGATCCATCCCAGCCTGTTGGAATGGAGTCTGAGGTGGGTCTATGGGGCGAAGAAGGCCGGCCAGCTTTTCAGGTGGTGCTTTGTCGCAACAAGTCTTCACGTAATGCTGAACTGGGGCTAATAACTTGGGCCAATAATATTTTAAGTGAATTCTGGCGAATGTTTGGCTGACGCCCAAGTGACCTGAAGACGGTTCATCATGGCAGGCCTCCAATATTTCAGGCCGCATGGATGACGGTACAACGAGCAAGAAATTCTCATTGTGTCGGAAGTTCCTCTTGTAGTGTGTATCACCTCGGAGGCAGAACGAGGACAGTCCTCTCTTGAATGCACGTGAAACTTCAACGTTCTGCCCTTGAAGATATTTTATTAGTGGGGGCAGCTCTAAATCCGCCTGTTGATGCTTGGCGATTTCCGACGCGTCCATGACGCAATGTGATGGGAAATCTTGTTCTTCTGAGGGTGTATACTCGAGTGGGGAGCGTGACAAGCTATCAGCGTCGTTATGCTTTCTCCCGGACCTGTAAACAACACTAATGTCGTATACTCTTGGAGCCTGAGGCTCCACCTCGCAAGTCGTCCCGATGGGTCTTTCAGGCTTGCCAGCCAGCAAAGTGAGTGGAGGTCGCTGTCTGCACAGAATGGCCTGCCATGAGGTAAGGTCTGAATTTGCTGATGGCCGATATGACTGCCAAACATTCTTCCTCCGTCGTAGAGTAGTTTCGTTCAGCTTTCGAGAGAGCGCGGCTATACGCCATGACCTTCTCTTAGTAGTTTCGTTCAGCTTTCGAGAGAGTGCGGCTAGCATACGCTGTGACCTTTTCTTCTCCGTTTTGCCATTGAACTAGAACTGCGCCGAGACCGAGATTGCTTGCGTCTGTATGGATTTCTATGTCCGCGGTCTTATCAAAGTGGGCGAGGATGGGTGGTGCTTGCAAACGCTGCTTTAATTCATTGAAAACTGCCTCTTGGTCAATATGCCAAACGAAAGGTACGTCTTCTTTCGTGAGTCTCGTTAAAGGTTCTGAAATCGAGAAACTTTCGACAAATCACCTGTAGTAAGCGCACAAGCCCAAAAAAGCGACGCACCTCCTTTTTGTCTTGAGGCCTGAGAAATCGCGCGACTGCTGCCGTCTTCTCGGGGTCCGGTCCAATACATTGAGCGCTGATGACATGAGCCAGGAAGCGGAGCGTTTCAAATCCAATATCGCACTTCTCGGGTTTAATTCGCTCTTGCACTTGTCTCTTGCACTTGTCTCTTTATAACCTCTCGTACCTTCGCTGTTGCTCTGTACAAGTGTTGGATACACAGGACGGGTCACTTCGCCCGTTATGATGCGGTGTTTAACCATCTGCGTGCGCCGAACTCTTGACGAGGTAGAGAAGCATTCTGCAAAATCATTTATGAGGTCTTCCATGATGTTCTTCTCGGTTGGCAGTACATGTGGGCTGTTCGTAACTGTTGCTGCGGCGTCGTGAGTAGTTTTGTCGGTAGGTGGCCCTGACTCCAGGCTACATAGGCTTGTCACTGCAGTAATACTGTGCAGAAAGGCGATGGCAGTGTTTTTGGCGACATGCTGAAGTTATTACCGAAATTTGTCAGCAATACATTGGCAGGCCCGTCATGTCAGCGAATGATGCCTCGAGCTGCGCAGACCTTTTTTTTCATCATCATCATCATCAGCCTGTTTAGGTCCACTGCAGGACAAAGACCTCTCCCAACGATTTCCACTCCACCCTATCCTGAGCGAGTTGGTTCCACTTTATGCCCGCAAGCTTTTTAATTTCATCGCTCCATCTAACCTTTTGCCTGCCTCTGTTGCGTTTTCCCTCTCTTGGTATCCATTCCGTCGCTCTTACAGTCCATCTGTTATCTTTCCTCCTCATGACATGTCCTGCCCAGGTCCACTTCTTTCTTTTAATTGATATAATAATATCGGCTACTCCTGTCTGTTCTCTGATCCATTCTGCTCGTTTTTTATCTCTTAGCGTTACCCCTATCATATTCCTTTCCATTGCACGTTGCGCGCTCCTTAGTTTCATCTCTAGTTTTTTTCGTTATCCTCCACGTTTCTGCACCGTACGTTAGTACAGGGAGAATGCAGTGATTGAATATTTTTCGCTTTAGTGAGAGCGGTAAATTTCCAGTCATGATTTCGTAATTCCTTCCGAATGCGCTCCAGCCCATCCTTATTCTACGGAGAATTTCTTTTTCATGGTTAGGAGTTCCTGTTATTAACTGTCCCAGGTATACGTATTCGCTTACACATTGTAAGGGTTCATTGTCGATTTTGAATTCCTGTTCTTTAGCTAGGCTATTGAGCATAACTTTGGTCTTTTGCCTATTCATTTTTAACCCAATTTTAATACTTTCCCTGTTTAGGTCATCAATCATGTTTTGTAGTTCGTCTCCATCATTGCTAAAGAGTACAATGTCGTCTGCAAATCTTAAATTGCTGAGATATTCTCCATCTATTGGAATTCCCTTGTCTTCCCAGTCTAGACGTTTAAAGATTTCCTCTAAACATGCAGTGAATAGCATCGGGGATATCGTATCTCCCTGTCTCACACCTCTCCGGATCGGGATTTCTCTGCTTCTCTCATGTAGGAGTAGTGTGGCTGTGCAATCTTTGTATATGTTGTTTATGGTTTTCACGTATACGCCAGTAGTAGAGCAATATTGCCATCCGCTATACCCTCAGCATCTCTGAATGCTTCGTTTCATACGCGAACCAGCAAACTGCATCGTGGTGGCACAGTTACGTCGGTGTCTACAACCCGCAAGGCAGTGCAGTCTGGATCATCAGGGTCCCTCCTGTCAGTGGCCAGATTCGTCGAGAAAGAAATGCTAGCCTTTTGGAGGTTGATTGTGGCACCGTTTGATTGCAGAAAATCCATTCCGAATATTACGTCCCTTGTGCATTCCGGAAGTACTATAAATTCGCAGGCGCAAGTAACAGCTCGAATGAAGATTCTTGCCGTGCATTTCCCTAAAGGTCTAATGAGTTAACTGCCTGACGTACGTATCTGCGCTCCACTGTCAGTACCTTTTTGAGCTCTTTTGCGAGTGCGTGGCTTAAGACGGAATAATCAGCACCGGTGTCTACTAAAGCATTCGATTCACGCTCGTCCACGGCAATGAGCAAATCTGAAGAAATTTTCTGCGTACCTATCTTAGTCGTCTCTTGCGGTTCGTGGCTGCTGCGCTGGGCCCATGACGGAGGATCTTCACTTTGTCGAACGTCAGCGGCCTTGCCTCCCCAGGTCGCTGGCTTTAGTTTTCCTGAGGCGGGCTTATTGTACGACGCGTTGGTGAACTTGAAGATGGTGGCGGGCTCGGCGACCGGTAGCGAGCAGCACCGTGGCTGGTGTTGGGAACTGGCAGCTGGAAGTTGATTTCTCGTTATGCAATCTTCGAACTCCATCGGTCGTTCACCATAACGTGGGCAAGGCGCATTGATAGAGAACCCCCTAAGACCGACCCGTCGATATGGGCACCATCTGTAAAGGTGTCGAGCTCCTCCGCAGTGGAAGCAGAGTTGCGTCCTGTCGGGCGTACGCAACACGTCGCTTTTTCGGGGCCTGAACTCTCATTGGAAGGATGTTCTGCGCGGAGCCGGTGGGCGGCCACTGGGAGCGACGAATGTATCATTCTGTACGGCTGGTTGGCATGTGGGCCTATGTCGGCACACGACGTTCCTGCAGTGGTTGCTCGAGTGAGTAGGCTGCACATCCGACTGTGATTGTAGCATGGCTTGCCTAACTTCATCTCGAATGACGGCGGCGAGAGAAGCAGTAGTCTGGGCGACTTGTGGTTGATGCAGTTCCGGAGCTCTTCTTGCGCGATAGATCGCACCAGTTCTCTCAGTGCTTCGGCGTTACTGCCTAGGCCAGCGGAAAGGACGTTAACAGGCGTGCCACTGGTGTCACGACTGTATTGACGGGTGCGCTGCTGCAATGCCTTTTCTATCGTACATCGCTTCTGTGCGAAACTCTGCAGCAGTACACGGCGGATTGTGAACCAGCCCCGCAAAAAGGTCCTCTTTCACGCCACGCAGAAGATGCCGCAGCTTCTTGTCTTCCGTCATGCTTGGATCGGCACGTTTGAACAGGCGGGACATGTCCTCAATATACGTGCCGACACTCTCGTTCGTGCGTTGGTTCCTGGCTTGTAGGGCATTCTCCGCCTTCTCTCGGCGATCGGTGCTGGCGTACGCAGCAAGAAAATGTCGTCGAAACTCTTCCCATGATGTCATAACCGCTTCGTGGTTCTCGTACCATGTCCTTGCTGGATCCTCCAACGCGAAGTACGTGTGGCGAAGTTTCCGTGCCCTGTCCCAGCCGTTGATGTCTGCGACCCTCTCGAAGCGCTCCAGCCAATTCTCTACGTCTTCGGCACGCACGGCGGGTACACGACGAGATCGGATGATGTTGCCGGGCTAGTCATCGTTGCTGTGTCAGCAGATTTTGCCTGCGTTGTCGTAGAAGCGGGAAGCGGTCAGAATTCAGGTGGTTCTCCTCCAGTGTTGTACGGAACGCCGTTCTAAGGAACGACGTTCCTGGAACGAGTTCCTTTTGGGAGGAACGAAGGAACGCCATCGTTCCATTTAGGATTGGTGGAACTGTAGCGGTAACGCGTTACATTTACGAAGGAAGGGCAAAGGGAACGACGCTCCTTCTGCAAATGTTCCACTCCACGACGATCGCACGTATGCAGCATCATGCAGGGCGGATAGGCCGAGCTACGAAACAAGGCGATCCTCGAGTCTCCCTTTTCCTGCCGCCTTCTTCGCTCCATGACAGAAAATCATGTGCAAAAACGCCATTCTTTTTCTGTATGTGCTTTCGATATTAGACGAGGTTGACGCTTCCCCTTCTTCACATGCGGCCGCACGGCCCCGTTACTCCTTGGCGGTGGCCGCTTACTGTAGCCGTTGGACGAATAGTTTCCGGCTGACAGGCAGCCCTGTAGGAGTGTACGGCAACGCGGGAGCAACCGCATTCAAGAGCAAAATTCTTATAATCCCGCCGCCACGGCTCCTTCGGAACTGAAACACTGTCAACGCGCGCCTTGTCATCGCTGCTCACTGCAATAGTTTTGAGAGCGCGGTTACGGCCATACTTGTAAGACACTCTAGGCGTCAATCTCTTCAAAGTGCTTTAGTTGAAATGAACGGGGCGCGCTTCAATTCAGCGTCAACAGTCCTGTGCCCTCGGCAAAAAGCAGAAACGAAAGGCTTCTCCTCAACGTGCTCATGTGAACGAGTGCTGAAAATGCTTACGTGCGCGCGTGCGTGTTTGTAATGCTAAGCGAAGTCAATATCGTTCTGGCCCGGACCTAGCTAATTATGCTGGGTGATGTGCAGTTTGTTTCTATTAAAACTAGAACCCATGTACCATCGTCTATTAAAAACTATAGGTTCATTGCTACGCGACCAAATGGTTACCTATTCAGGAATAAGCAAATATTTTAACGCACCGGACGTCGTACAGTTCACTGAACAGCTTCGTTTGCTGGTGACAATATCCTGTCAGCAATTCTTGTGTGGGATGCGCCATTTTCTTTTTTTTTTTTTTGGCGTCCCGTCAAATGATGCATGGAGGCTATTCATTTAGTTATTCATTTCCTGCACCACAACAGCAGTTCGCCCTTGTGTGAAGGTCGGTGTGCCTACGAACTGAACAGTCAATTAATGCTTGCTTCCTAATGTGCCACGATTAAAAGCGGAAAACAGTCCCACGTTATTTAATTCTGCGGTAAACGCACAGAATAGCTATGTCGAAATTCCTCACACCGGTAAACATTGAGCGCAGCCCATAAATAACAACAAAATAACAGTAGATCACAAACACTTTAAAGTGATGATAACTAAGTAAAAGCAATATATTCAAAATTTTCATTTAGACTTTTAAAACGCTAGAAGGCTATCAACTTTGAGCAAAGACGTTTACCATCGAGAATGCTGACGATATATCGGGGAGTCTTGTTGCAGCATTTACGCGCAATGGCATGGGCCAGGCACAAACCTTTATATGATGTCCTAAGTCCAAATGTCGATTGCTACCTTTTCGTGCCAGGTGCATCGCATGTTACCCACGTGCATTGGTTCATGTGAGTAACTTTCTATTTGCACATTGGCTGCGCAGTGTCGTTATAACTACGCATTTGAAGACCGACGTGGAAAGGGCCATATGAGTTGCACTTTGACTAGCTCCGAAGTTGCAGTGGTGTTGTCCGTAGTATGTTCAGTGCTGCTGGAAAAATATTTGCTAGAAGCATTTCTTTGTTTATTTTTTGTCTCCAGATAATATGCTGCCGGTGACTTAAAAGTTCGTGAAATATGCGTAGGTCCAATGAAAGATTTAAAAGGGTCACTTTATTTTGCCTCAGTGTCATCCAACAATAATTTCAATTTTCGTAATCAAATGTGACGTTAATGTAACGACACATTCCAATTTTTGAGATGTAACTGGAACGCGTTCCTTTCTTATTAAAGGAACTTGTAACGGGAATGCGTTACGAAAATGTGGAGGAACGAGTTTTCGTTCCTGTTTTGGAGGAACGTGTACATCACTAGTCTCAACCTTGCCAATTATAAGGCTATTACGTACGGAACTGTGTTTTGCTGCGCATTCATGTGGTTTTCTTACATCACGTAACTTGGTTGTGCTGAACGGTAGTGGTGAGATTGAGTGGTTTTTAGTTTCCAACATGGCGTCTTAGGAGCCTCCTCATTTGGCCATTGTCACACGTGCTTCGCTGTTGCAAAATTTTTTAATTGACTCAGGCATATTTCATTGCTCAATTCTCAATCTTTAATATTAAATCCATTCTGATAATTTCAGAAATTTTGATTGGTAATACAAAGTATAATACAAAATATTGCTACACGCATGCCGCATTTGAGGAGCTCGGCCGATGCGCGTGGCCACCATCGACGGAGAGAAGAAGAGGAAGCTCGCACTTGGCTGCTTTGCAACCGCTGCTGATAGACTGCATATAGCTGCTAATCGCGGTGCCTGGTCACTCGACGTTCCTGTAACATTGTGGTGGAGGTGGAACGTTCCCCGTCCTCGCCACGGAGCTTCGTAGCGGCCGCACCGTCCAGTTTTCAGCCATGGCTCCCGAGGAGAACCCCTCGTCGCCATCTACAACTGCGGCGTCCGCGACAACCTATGTCACGGTTTCCAATCTGCGGGATCCCGGAACATTCTCCGCCCAAGAAGGCGTCGACGTCGACGACTGGCTGAACATGTATGAACGTGTCAGCCGAAGCCACGGTTGGGACCCTACCGTAATGCTCGCGAACGTCATCTACTTGGGGGGAACACCACGTGTCTGGTTTGACACAAACGAAGCCGAGATCTCCAGCTGGGAAGCTTTCAAGGCAAAGATTCGCGACCTCTTTGGCAATCCATCAGGTCAGAAACAGATTGCGCGTAAAGAGCTTGCCGCCCGTGTCCAATCGGCAACCGAATCCTATGTTGCGTACATCCAGGAAGTCCTTGCGCTTTGCCGAAAAGCAGATGAGACGATGACCGAGGCTGACAAGGTGGGCCACATCCTCAAAGGGATCGCGGACGACGCGTTTAATTTGCTCGTCTACAACAATGTATCTTCTATTGATGCCATTGTTAAAGAATGCCGCCGGTTTGAGTTGGCCAAAAGTCGCCGCGTCGTGCAACAGTTTTCCCGTCTGCCTAACACGGCTGCTACATCCTCTTGCGCAGACGTCGCTCCCGCGCCCCCTTTCCATGACAGCGTGACGCGCATTGTTCGTCGGGAACTTGAAGCTGCCACTCCAGCGCCATATCACCCTCGCCCACTAGACGGAACCCTTGACCAAGTAGCTCCCTCCGTTTCAGTCATTCAAGCCGTAGTGCGACAAGAAATTGCCAACCTCGGTTTGCCGTCCGCCTACTCCGTCTCCCGACCTGACTTCCGACCACAAGTCTCGATGGCGACGCCCCGCATCGACACCTACCTTCCACGAAGATCCCGCAATCCGGATGAATGGAGAACCCCAGACGACAAGCCGATTTGCTTCCGCTGCCACAGAGCTGGTCATATATCCCGCTACTGCCGCACATCCTGGACGCCGCCCAACTGGAGCTCGAGTTCGTCCCCTCGCCGATATGTAGACCCACCCCGCTTTTCGCCCCGTCGTGTGTACACCCCATCTGACGCACCTGACACCCGCTCTTATGCTCGTTCGCCTTCACCTCAGCGCCGTCGTTCCCCGTCGCCCCAACCACGCCGCCATTCCTCGCCGACCACCTTTGGAGCCCCCCGGACGGAAAACTAGACCATGCAGCGCCTGGAGGTAGTGCTGCATCATTTTCATTGTGCCCAAATCCTCCGTTGACGCTAATTACGAACAAGAACTTAGTTGAAGTGCACATAGACGACATTCCTTTGACCGCATTAATTGATACTGGAGCCCAGATGTCCATAATGAACGCTGACCTTTGCCGTCGACTCAGAAAAGTTCTCACGCCTCCCAATACTAGGGCCGTACGTGTCGCCGATGGCAGCACTGTTGCCGTCGCTGGAATGTGTACTGCTCGAGTAGGCATTGCCGGCCATCACGTTCCAGTACTTTTTACAGTTCTCACCACCTGCCCTCACGACCTAATCTTGGGGATGGACTTTCTTTCAACGCATTCTGCCCTGATCGACTGTTCTGCTGGTACTCTTTGCCTCGAACTTCCTTCCCTTCCGGATCATCATCATCATCATCATCATCAGCCAATTTTATGTCCACTGCAGGACGAAGGCCTCTCCCAATCCTCGCCATCCTTGCCTGTCCTGCGCGAGCTGATTCCATTTGATGCCTGCGAATTTCTTGATTTCGTCCCCCCATCTTACTCTCTGCCGCCCACGGCTGCGCTTACCCTCTCTTGGTATCCATTCCGTCGTTCTAACTGTCCATCGGTTATCTAGCCTTCTCATCACGTGGCCTGCCCATGTCCATTTTTTCTTCTTAATATCGTTCATTATGTCGGCGACCCCCGTTTGTTCTCTGACCCACTCGGCTGTCTTCCTATCCCTTAGTGTAACGCCTATCATTTTCCGTTCCATCGCCCGCTGCGCGGTTCTTAACTTCCTCTCTAGCTTCTTTGTAATTCTCCAGGTTTCTGATCCGTAAGTCAGTACTGGCAGGATGCAGTAGTTATATAGTTTCCGTTTGAGTGATAGTGGTAGGTTTCCGTTCATGAGTTGTGAATGTCTGCCATATGCGCGCCATCCCATGTTTATTCTACGGTGGATTTCTTTTATATGGGTGGGTTCTCCAGTAAGTAGCTGTCCTAGGTACAGATATTCTTCTACGACTTCTAATGTATGGGTTTCGACCTTGAATAGACGTTTTTTCGCCGTGCCACTTACCATTATCTTTGTTTTCTGCATGTTCATCCTTAATCCTACCTTAGCGCTTTCTCGGCTTAAGTCTTCAATCATCTTTTGCAATTCGTCGCCATCATTGCTAAAGAGTACTATGTCATCTGCAAATCGCAGGTTACTCAGATATTCGCCGTTAATCCTGAGCCCTGTCTCTTCCCAGTCTAACCTTTTGAAGATTTCTTCCAAACATGCAGTAAATAGCATGGGAGAAATTGTATCTCCCTGTCTGACACCTTTCTGTATTGGGATTTTTCTGCTTTTCTTATGGAGGAGCAGGGTGGCTGTAGAATCTTTATAGATGTTGGCTATTGTGTTTATATAGCTATCACATATTCCTTGACGACGTAGTGCCTCCAGAACTGCTGGTATCTCTACCGAGTCGAAAGCCTTTTCGTAATCTATGAAAGCCGTATAGAGGGGTTTGTTGTATTCAGCGGATTTCTCGATTACTTGATTGACCGCATGCAGGTGGTCCATCGTAGAGTATCCTTTTCTGAACCCTGCTTGCTCTCTCGGTTGATTAAATTCAAGTGTGGCCCTTATTCTGTTTGAGATAACCTTTGTGAATATTTTGTAAAGTGCTGAGAGTAGACTAATCGGCCTGTAGTTCCTCAAGTCTTTAACATCTCCCTTCTTATGTAATAATAGAATATTTGCGTTTTTCCAGCTTTCGGGTACATTTGAAGTTTTGAGGCATTGAGTGTATAGTGTCGCGAGCTTTCCAATAAGGAAGTCTCCGCCATCTTTGATCAAGTCGGTGGTTATGCCGTCATCTCCAGCCGCTTTTCCGCGGGACATGCCCTGTATTGCTTTCCTAACTTCGTCCGCAGTGACGCATGGGATTTCGTAGTCCTGCTCGACATTTAATACACTCATGGTGGGGAGACTCCTATTTGAGCTGTATAGTTCGGAATAGAAATCCTCGGCCACTTTGGTTATGCCACTAAAGTTAGTAACGATGTTGCCCTGCTTATCTTTCACTGCATGCATTATGTTCTTTCCCGCACAAAGCTTCCTTTTGGTTGTTTTGATGCTGACTCCTTTTCTGACGGCTGCTTCTATTTCTTTCACGTTATGGTTACGTACGTCCCTGACTCTACTTTTACTGATGAGCTTAGATAGCTCGGCGTATTCTATCTTGTCTCTTGAGTTAGTTATTCTCATCTGTTGGCGTTGCTTGATTAGATTTTTAGTAGACTCCGAGAGTTTACTCACAACATGTCTTGGTGCTTTGCCCCCTACTTCGATTGCTGTTTCGGTGATCAGATTGGTAATGTCTTCGTTCATCTTCTCTATATCCTCATTATCTTCCTGTCCTAGAGCCTCATACTTGTTCTTAAGTGCAATGCTAAATTCTTCTCTTTTCGCCCTGACGCTATCGAGGTTGGCCTGTTTCCGTGTGATTAACTTTGTCCTTGTTCGCTTTAGATTGAGGGATATCTTCGCCCTTATTAGTCTGTGGTCACTAATTCTAATCTTATTAACCACTTCTGTGTCTTGTACTATACCTAGATCAGTGCACATTATGAAATCTATTTCGTTTTTCGTTTCTCCGTTGGGGCTTTTCCACGTCCATTTCCTGTTCCTACGTTTCTTGAAGAAAGTATTCGTTACACGGAGGTGGTTTCTTTCGGCGAATTCTACTAGCATGTCTCCTCTGCTATTCCTATCTCCTTCTCCGTAATTACCGACGGCATGTTCTCCTTTTAGTTTCTTTCCTATTTTCGCGTTGAAGTCCCCCATAACAATCGTATATTGGGTCTGTACCTTGTTCATTGCCGTTTCTACATCCTCGTAGAACTGTTCTACAGCCTCGTCACTGTGGTTGGTCGTTGGTGCGTAACTTTGTACTAGCTTTAGTTTGTATCTCCTATTTAATTTTATCACGAGCCCTGCTACCCTTTTGTTGATGCTATAGAATTCTTCGATGTTGCCTGCTATGTCTTTGTGTATAAGGAACCCCACGCCGTATTCGCGCTTCTCTGGTAGTCCTCTGTAGCAAAGAACGTGTCCCTCATTAAGCGATAAGTACCCTTCTCCTGGTTTCCTAACCTCGCTAAGGCCAATGATATCCCAATTAATACCCCTTAATTCTTCTAGTAGTTCAGCTAATCTGGCTTCGCTTGAAAGGGTTCGCGTGTTCCGGATACTCGCCCAGAATTCCCCAACGCCCTCTGTTCTACATCCTTTGTTCGCCTACCACCTAAAGCCCTCACGTTTGTCGACCTGGCCTCAACATCACCGTTGCCCGATGGCGACTACGCAGTGTTGTACACGTTCCTCCAAAACAGGAACGAAAACTCGTTCCTCGTTCCTTCCCAATTTTGTAACGAGTTCCCGTTACAAGTTCCTTTACTCAGAAAGGAACGCGTTCCAGTTACATTTCCACAATTGGAACTTGTCGTTACATTAACGTTACATTTGATTTCCAAAACTGAAAATTAATTCTGAGCAAATTAAAGCGAACGTATTAAATCTTGCATCGACCTATGCATATTTGCAGATTTTGAACGTCACCGGCGGCATATTATCTGGAGACAAAGAAATCTCTTTAGAAACACTCCTAGGCATATATTTCCAAGAAGTGCCGAACATACTACGGACAACTCCACTGTTACTTCGGCGCTAGTCTATTGCAAGTGTGACACATATGGCACTTTCCACTTCAGTCTTGAGATGCATAGCCAGGATACTGCACCTCCAATTTGCAAATAGGTAGTTACTCACATGCACCAATGCATGTAACAGGGGTGCATCTGACACTGAAAGCTAGTAATAGACCTTTTGATTTAGGATAGCATAAAAGGTTTGTTGCTGACCCATGGCATTGCGCGCAAATACTCGAACAAGATACGCCGATGTCGTCAGCATTCCCAGTCCTAAACGATTCTGCTCAAAATTGGTAGCCCTTGTAGCATTTTAATAAACTAATCGGCAGTTCTGCATATATTGCTTTTACTTAGTTCTCATCGCTCTAAAGTATTTGTGATATATTGTACTTTTGTTGTTAATTATAGCTGCGTTGAATGTATGCCCGTGTGAGGAATTTTAATATTTACATCTCGTGCGTTTACCGCCGAATTAAATAACGCGGGACTGTTTTCTTCGTGTCATTAGGAATAAGGAATACTTGCCCATTGAGTTCGGTGGCACACCGACATTAAGGCAAGGGCGAAATGCCGTTGTGGTGCAGCAAATAAATACTAAAATAAATAGGCTTACATGTATAATTTGACGGGACGCCAACCGAAAATGACCCCCACTACGCAAGCACAACTGACAGGACATTGGTATACAGCAAATGAGACTGTACAATAAAGTGGACGGGGTGCTGTGCGTTAAAATGTTTGGTTATTCCTGTGTAGCTAACCGTTTGGTCGCGTAGTAATGATAGCAATGAAACCATATTTTTTTTTATTAGAAACAAACTGGGCATCACAGACCATAATTAACCAGGTCCAGGTTAGAGCGATGTTATCTTCGCTCAATATTACAAACCGCACGCACGCACGCAAGCATGTTCAGCACACTTTTGCGTTAGCGCGCGCATATATATCCTTTCGAAAAGCCTTTCCTTTCTGCTTTTTGCTGAGGGCATAGGGCTGCTGACACTAAATTAAGGCGCGGCCCGTTCAGTTCAACTAAAATACCTTGAAGAGATTGACGCACAGAGTGCCTTACAAGTATGGACAACCATGGCCGTAACCACGTTCTCAGAAAGAATGCGGGGAGAGCCGATATAGTAAAGCACGCGCTGACAGTGTTTTACCTCGGAGGGAGTCCTGGCGGCGGGATCATAAGTGAAGGGACGAAAGTAACTTCGCTGTTGCATGCAGTTCATCCCTCGTTGCCGTGCACCCATACAGGGCTGTCTGACAGCCGGAAACTATTTGTCCAGCGGCCATAGTAAGCGGCCACCACCAGAGAGTAGCGGGATACCCTGACGTCGTGCGGCCGCGGTGAAGGGGAAGCGTCGCCCTCGTCGAATCATCGAAACCGCTGTAGAATGGCGTTTTCGTGCATGATTTTCTATGAGGGAGCGATAGTGGCGGCAGGAAAACGGGGACTTCAGGGAGTGCTTGTTGTAGCCCAGCCTATCCACCCTGCGATCATCGTGGAGTGGAACGTGTATAGAAGGAACGCCGTTCCCTTTGCCGTTCCTTCGTAAATGTAACGCGTTCCCGTTACAGTTCCACCATTTCTAAATGGAACGATGGCGTTCCTTCGTTCCTCCCAAAAGGAACTCGATCCAGGAACGTCGTTCCTTGGAACGACGTTCCGTACAACACTGCGACTACGTCATCACACCTCTTATCGATGTCCTCCTGGCGCGCGACATCACTGTGCCGCACTCAGTTATAACCCTGGCCGGTGGACGCGTGTGCCTCCCTCTTCTCAATTTTGGGTTGGCAAAGCAAGTTCTGCCACGAGGCATATCTGTGGCCACAATCCGTTTGTTAACAGACGACGATGTAACTATCTTTGCTGCCGACGTCTGCACAGATCCTTCAGCGCGCCTAAAGGACGCCATCTGCACCGATAAAACGTTTCGTTCCATGATAGCGCCGGATCTCACACCTGAACAAGCAGCCGCCCTTTACAGCCTTTTGGTGTCCTACCGCGACATATTCGACACTGATAATCGACCACTGGCTCAGACATCTCTTGTTAAGCACCGCATAAACAGTGGTGATTGGTGAATATTACCAATCAAACCTATTCTTTTAATTAATCAGACCTATTCATTTAATTAATCGGTTTCTTGGCCAATCCCTCGGTGTGTACGTGCCAAGGCCAACAACTGCATACAACAGCTTCGTAATCTTCAGAATTCAATTCGTTCTGATTATTCCATTCTGATTAGCAATTTACGGCACTGATGAGGTAGCATTTTACACTTTTCGCTTCTTGGCCTCTTGGCGGTGGGTATACGCCAAATCACAGGAAATAAGAACAAACAATTAGCGGTCTGCCCAACTAACGGGTGTTTTCTCTATCATTGAAGAAGCTAACCTGCCAGAATGGTATCCGCAAACCTGCCGCCGCTGCCGCTGTGCTGCGCCGTCTGGGGACGGCGTTCAGGTCTCCTCGGTGGCTCCAGGGAGCTATTTCACCGACTTGGTGATACCACTTCACGTAGGACAACGCGCGGCATTATCTCACCAGGAAACACCGTCCACACTTCCAATATGGCCTAGACTCCTTGTCCAGGACTCCGTCAACATAAATCCTTCAATGGGCTGCGACCGGCACATACTGCACGGACGTCACCAATAGCCTCTTCGGGCGGCTAACCCGACATCGTCCCAGAGCTCTTGCGTGCCATCGCGCAACTGGCGCAAACTTGGGATTGCGTAGCGTCGTTGATCTCCGTGTTCTGGCCTGACGCCTTACCATCGCCGGTTGTTTGGGAAGAACGACGCCGACGTGTGGTTGGAGACTATCAACGCCCCACGTTCTCGCCATGCCTGGCCGGAGCATCAAAAATGGCTCGTGCTCATAGAGTATACCTGCCTCATTTCACGACTACGAAAGCACCGAGAAGCGATTCTGGCGAGAAGGAAGTGTAGCTATGATTGCTGTTTTCGGTCTGGTTTTACACGAAATAGCGAACCCAGCCAGAGAACTAGCGAGGATCGCACTCAGTGTGAGAACAGTTAGGTCTCGAAGCCCTTCTGCAGACCGCTTTGCAGCCTGATTTAGCGAAAACACCGCGTCCAGACAAGATTTACTGCATCGTGTCTCGGGCCCGACGTCTGTATGTACGACAGACCGAACTTGACATGCACTTGCCAGCCACCGCAGTCGTTGACGCTGCCTATATATATAGTTAATCATGACTTGGGATTGCTATCCTGCTAGGCACACCTCCAATCTGGAACCGGACCGGTCCTTGACAGCCATCTACAAAATGTGTTCTCATAACGATCGGATCTCGATACGCGAATTCGAGCGCAGACATTGGCCGAATGCGCTGCACGTGGGGGGAACATTTGTACCTTGCTATAAGCGACGTTTTACTGAAAGAAACGAAGGCACGCAGAGCCGACATCGCACGTTCCGGACACCTGGAGTGCGAGTCTGCAGAGGCTGACAGGCACTTCCTTCTGACTCTCGGTGTGCCTCCTGGACGACGCGCGGGTCACCACGAAACGTTACTCTTTGCAGAGGATCTATCGCTGGTCAGTCGCACAGCGACAAGCTCGGAGGAAACAATGAGATACTTTTGAACGCCTCTGGCAATTGTAGAGGTGGATGCAAGAATGATGGCGTTCAGACGTCGGCACGGAACTACCACAGAACTTCTATAGAGGCATCAGAACAAGAGTTTGACCACATCTCGCCGCCTGCTCACACACTTGCGCATTCTTCGTTCCGCAAATGTTTGCGTGCACGTACGGCATCCAGTGTTGATACACATGACTGAGACCGGTGCATGAAACAGCGACTGCATAATCATCTGCTAGGTGTGCAGGTCCAGTGCCGCTCGCCAGAGTAAATTGGGCGGCAGATCGCGGTGCAGGGTTCAGGACTTACAGAACTTGTGCATTTCTTCCACCTGCTGCAACGAGACAATCCCAAGTGAGACCGTCTATCACCACGACTACCACCATAGACATGACATGAAAGCGCCGGTATACCAGTTCCATATTAGTCGTAGTTATGTGTACTTACAAACCTTATTCCTTTTAACACGGAAGTGTTTTATGCTGGAGTCCACCAAGACCTCATACGTCATTTCCTGTAACGGATATGACACAGTAAAGTGTAAAAATAAAACGCTGGTGCACTGGGAATCGAACCTATGACCGCCCGTTCCACGACGAAATGTGCCGAGCGCTGTACTGACACGCTCCTCCACCCCATGCTGAAAGGTATACAAACGCGCCTCATATCCTTTCTCATCAGCCTTTTCCCTCCCCTCACTGCGTACGTTCGCGTCCGCGCGCGCGTATCTGGGGTGGTACCGCCATCCAGGAGCGAAATCTGTAGCATGGCATTCACAACCACCTATAGTTGTCGCTTCCGTAACCGCAGCAGCGGCTGCCTGCTCGCACTATTGCCATGTGACGCCTCATTGTCAGCATAATGTAGCGGTAGCCAGCCCAGCGATGTTTCCACGACGGCTAGTGTTGTGGCACGGACTGAGAGGACTGCTGGCAGCGACGCAAGTGGGCCTGCATTGATGCCGCTCTGGCGGGGCATCTCGAGGTGCGAGAAATATCGAACTGCTTCTGTGAGGACACATTACACCGGTCTGCTGCACTCGCGGCTCGTTTGCCGCCGCTGCATGAAAAACTTGCTTCGGCGCAGCTTTTGTGGCGCACCTTTCCTCTCTCAGTACGAAAAACTATACCTTGCTCTGAATAATACGAAATTTCAATCTTTTCATTTCCCGGTTCCCACGAAGGCTCTATCAACGGTATTAAAACTCAACTGCCATGACCTCAGCGGCAGTCTGTGTTTGAGTTATCGTGATTTCTGCTGCTTCCATTGGCGCGGCTGTTGTTTTGTCACAGCTGTACATTGCAGTGGCCAGTTTTCGTCTTCTCATGTGATAACCGAGTTTAAGAAATTGTACTTTTTTCTTCTTCTTCTTCTTCATATCCGCGAAGAAATTCGCGGGAAGAATCAAGTCGTTTGTTTGTCGTTTTCTGTCAGCATACGCGGTACCCACCTTGCACAGCTTCCGATATTGCAACTTTTTTGTTTATAATATCCTGGCGATACTGCATCGGAATACCTGAAGAACCAAAACTCAGAGAGCGTTCAGATTGATCCTCCGATCTTTGCACTCATGGACTTCCCCAACATTTGCGACTGTCTCGTAAGAAGCTACCGAAGCTCTCTTCATTGTGAATTTCACTATGACCGGCTGTAATCTCGCCACGCCACGTAGGTAGAGGTGAGCAAGCGCAGCGCGTTGCTTCTCGCTTCAACCGCTCTCCGAAATTTTTGGGTAAGCCGACCTTCAGTACTATAGTCTCGCAGAAAGAGTGCGTACACAGAGCCACCAGCCATCTCGGCTCTCCCAAACGTTCATCAAAACCAGAAATGCAATAATGCGTGTCTGTACATACTCCTAGCTTGAAATTGGCTCGGGCAGTTCTATGTACGCAAGCTGATCTCGTCTCAGGTATACGTACCTGCGCGTTGACCCGCTATTCGTACGTGTATGTTTAAACCTCTTCAGATCGCAGGAAGGAAAGATAGGGGCGAAATTGCTCCTTGCACTTTGTCGAGCAGTCGCACACGTGTCCTGACGCGGAGAGGCCGAGGCCGTTCGTCGTGAGTACGCCCTGCGGGCGCCTGGTGGCATTTCTTATAACGGTATCTCGAATGACCCTCGAATGGTAGCCGTTGGCGCTATCGTAGTGTCCCGCTATTGACTGAGAATGCGTGGTCAGCGCGTACAGGGACCTTGGCGGACGCGAAGCATCGGAGCCCCTCCAGCTCTGCTCAGTCGGCTCTGCACGAACCAGGGTCCGCACGCACATCAGCAGTCCTGCTGAGTGCCTGCGCGCGTACCGCACTTTGGTGAATCATGTCGAGTTGACTTTATTTAGTTCTTTTTTTTTTTTTTTTGCGCCAACCATTTCCTTCGGTCTTGTGTCGTGCTGTAGTATACGCCGTTGGCACGCTTCTCCACGCCAGTGCTGTCGAGCGCAAGGCGAAACCCTTATGTTGTTTTCAACGTTGCGTCCTCTAGCGAAGCATGTGCCTTGCACGTGTCGCTGCGGGTGCTATGCAAGCGCGGTATCTATATCGCTCCCTTATATGGAGGAAGTGGACTTGTCTGTCCACACTCACTCGGTCGCTCCATACCCGATAAGAGTAGACATATAGAACTCTTCCGGGCCGTCGTTCGTTGCCTTTATCTTTACGTGATAGTCACTGCTCTGCCTTCGCTTCCCGAACTTTCTTTTTTTCTTTTTCTTCTTTTCGACCACTGTAATATAAGAAGAGAGATATCCCTCTGTATGACGCTTAACCACCACCTCGCTGGAGCGCGGTTTTCGCGTTCCGGCTCAATCTGGCTCAGTGGCCTTGGTGTTCTTAGGTTGAGCTTGAGGATTGATTTCCCGGCCGCATTCCTGTGAGGACGTCTGTCATATCCATGTGCGTTGCTTTCGGATGTATGTGCAATTTTTATTTTATCGTTGTTTATTCCCACCGTGGTATATTACAAGCTCGAGGTCGCTGGATCCAATCCCTGCAACGGCGGCCGTATTTCTATGGGAGCAAGGTGCCAAAAGCACCCGTGTGCCTAGATTTAGGTGCACGTAAAAGGCCAACTCTGACGTCTTTTTATTGTGCACGGATCTCTGTGAATATATGTTATCATAGGTACTGTAATAATATATGCCAATCCAGGCTGCAGTTAAAAGTCACGTAGTTTTCCTGAAAATGAATTTTAAAAAAAATTTTAGCGAGTTCCAACACGGGCCAGCCTGTGTTTTCGACGTCATTACTTTCAACGCTGGCTACCCGAGCAGGCGGACGGTCAAGAGCAAAACGGCGATACTTCGGCGCTCAAATCGTCGCTGTCAAGTTCAGGAAAGCTGGCATAACTCTACATATCGTCGGACGACATCGCAGCTTTCATTTATCTGGCACCAGCTCCATATTTCAGATAGCGAGCAAGGGGCGGTTGCTGTGACGTCAGACATCATCGCGTACGCTGCACTCAGCATCTACCAGTTTCGGTTAGTTAAAGTTATTGTTGAGCTTCCCAGCAAATTGACGGTCCCAGCAATGGCGCTGATGGTCTTGTAGCAGGCTGCTGCTACGCAGTGCCATTGGCAAACAGCGTTACCAGAAAGCGGTGAAAAAAAACCGCTGGAGTTCCCCTTTGAAGAACCCCACGTGGTCGAAATTACCCCTTAGACCCTTCCACTATATGGTGTGTGCCTTTAATCGTGGCTGGTTTTGGCGCGTAAAACCACATCAATTATTACATTAATAATCTTTATTTATACGTTATTTTTGTCGTGACCGACGCTTCCTGCGATCCGTTTAAGTTTGGAATATTTTATTTATTTATTTATTTATTTATTTATTTACAGTACTGCAATCCACAGAGGGATTTTAGCAGGGTGCAAATCACTGAGCAAAATAAAGGCAGCATAATAGAGCAATGCAAAGTACATATTGGTTATGTAAGCAATATTGGTCTTCACTAAAACACGAAAAAAAAAGGTATGATAATAAAGGAAGCGATAAGTAAAGTCAGGTTTCAGTTTATACACGTTCAGCAGATGCTTGCAGCAAAAGAAGATAAAGAAGGCTGGGTAACTTGGATATCAGTCAGATTATTCCACTCAACCACTGTCCTAGGGAACAATTGTATCTTTTTTTTTTTTTGTGCGGAACGGGGAAATTTAGCTGGTGCCTCTGTCTTGTGGCGTACCCAGAATAAAAAAGTAATAGTATCAGCTATATTAATATACTAAGGTTTGTTCGAAAGCTGCTATAAGAATTTTAGTCACGAAAACATATTACGCTCTGTTAGTCGGGCAGCAGGTTGGCTTGTTTTAGAAGTTGTGTAACTTAGGTTCGGGAGTAGTTATTGTAAATGAAACGCACTGCTTTTCTTTGCACTCGTTCAAGCTTCTTTATGTTGGTTTGCGTAAACGGATACCAAATAATAGCTGCGTAATCTAGTATTGGCAGTGTAATTGTTTTGTACGCTAATGAGCGAACGTGTCACGTAGATAATTCGTTTGAGGTCATTAGTTATCCACAAATCAAGGTACCTGTATTCGCCTACCTCAGATAGACAAATATTGTTAGCTGAGTAATTGAAACTAAACTTATTCTTCTTTCGGGTAACGCGCTTGTAAACAGTTTTCTCAAAATCCACACGCATTTGCCAATCTTCACACCAGGCAACGACCTTCTGAAACGCATTATTCATTAACATTTGATTCGCAGGGTATTGCTGAGTACAAAACACAGTCATCCGCATATAACTTAATATTAATGGGAAGATCACTTTCAAGATCATTTATATAAAGCCCGAAGAGGAGAGGTCCAAGAACGGAGCCTTGGGGAACGCCAGAGTCAACAGAAAGATTATTGGAGTCGTGTTTCTTAAAACTAATGAATACGTGCACTAAGGTAGCCTGAAGCCGAGTTAATTAGCCTAGTATTTTGAAGGATTCTGCTTAACTGATGTAGGAGTTTATGGAGAGACCTTATCGAAGGCTTTAGAAAAATCCATAAATATACCATCAGTCTGTTTACGGTTGTTTATATTATTTCAAATAGCACGTGTTTGTATACGTTGCATTGGTGCGACAGTGATTCGCGTGAGCGTGAAATTTTGGAAAAAATCTTTTACAGCGGTAATAATCCAAGGCCCCACTAGTAGCAGTGGCTCGATCACCAGAATGTTTATATCAATTTGAACTTATCAATCAGTAGCTTTTACTGTCATTTCACCCATGAGGGAAGCGGTCCAGAGCTGAGGCACAGCTTGACAGCTTGGCGAGGACTGTGCCTCCCCTAACATTTCATTTGACCGCATAGCAGGGCAGGACATCTCGCGAACACTTGAAACAAGATTAAGGATTATATTTTTTTATGCAAAATACCTTACAGGCCCAATTCTGGGCATTGTGTAAGGGGAGCATCAAAGGTTATATAAAAAGCTATACAACGAATATATATATATATATATATATATATATATATATATATATATATATATATATATATATATATATATATATATATATATATTGCTATTCCAAAATATTCTGTTCTTATTCGATTTGCCTTGATCGCTTCGTGATTCCATCGTATCTTCATTGGCGGCTCACCGCGTATAACGTGCACACACATACTTCGCGTTTATTCTAATCGCTTTCCTTCCTCCTGATCTCCTCCTCACCTTCTCATCTAGGCCGGTGCTTATGCAAGTCTATTTGTGGTCGATATCATTTCGTGGGCCTGTTTCATGTGGCGTCCAGACATGGTGCATATGTTTTGGGTGTCTTTCGATATAACAATTGCCTTTTACTGTTTTTGAATTAGTGCTTCGAGTGCAGAGTATTGTCAATTTTTGTTTAACCGTTAGTGCTATCTTGTCCGCATGTATGCAAGAGGGTGATACAAGAGGATTACAAAAGAAAATGCACCCATGCTTCCTTATGCTTCGTAATTTACGTATGTTCCGTAGTAGCTAATTGTGAAGGCATCAATCAATTTTTACGTGCGTATACATTATTACACTTCACTTTTCGTATTTGTTTTGTGCCATCGTGTCGACGTGCAAGCAATATTGTAGCGCACCGCGCCGTCACTCCGGCTTTCTCGCTAATTATAGCTCGGCACGGAAGTCACAGCTGGCGTGTTAACACGCTTGAGCAAACGGCGCGCATGTTTTCTGCGTGCGAAGCTTTGTCGCTGACGGCGGAGCGTATTTTCAGGGTCGCTTTATGCATTCTTTTGTACGTATCACGCTGGCTGCTCTCGACTTCATGCTGGCGACATTCTTTCCTTGAATGCCTATATGTACTTTTATTTTACGCGCTCGAAAGAGGCGTTCGTTCTTACAAACCGAGCCTTTTTTGCGACGTAACGTGGTCTAGTAGCATTACGTGCAGCCATTTTTCCACATTGAGAGACGCAACACTGAACGTAAAACGGCATCATATACGTACCCTGCCTTTCGTGCCGACGGCATTTTCCGAACTGAGGTTGTAACCGTGTGAAAGCGGAGTGCCTTCTGTCTAGTTTCAGTCTGCCATGCTTTTGGGATTCGCTCACGTATTTCGCCCCGCCACCGTGGTCTAGTGGTTATGGCACTCGGCTGATGATCGGAAAGTCTCGGTATCTAATCCCGGCCGCGGTGGCTGCATTTCGATGCGGGCGTTGAGGCCGGTGTGCTGTGCGATGTCAGTACGTTAAGAAACCCCTGGTGGTCCTCCACCACTGCGTCTCTCGTTACACATCGTAGTTTTGGGACGCAAAATCCCAGAAATCAATCAATCTGGTATTTCGATGAGGTGCGTTTGCCGCTCGTGCGTTCACTGGTGCATAATTATATACGAGTAATACCGAATTAAAGACGTCGTTTTTTTTTTTTTATGTGCGTATGTCGCAGTGGTTTTCGCTGGCACGTGTGTTTCGTGTGTAGTAGTGACAGTTGTGTCGCTCTGCTTTCGTCGATCAAGAGCACGCGCGTGTAATGGCGTGGTCGGCAGCTGCTGAGGTCCTTGTGTCCTCGTGGCCCGCCCTCCGTGCGTGGCCACGATGACAGTGGTCACACACACCGAAGTGTGGCACCGGGGATGTTTTCCAACGCGCACAGCGATCTCGAGAGGGTCCCACTTTCGCGTCCGGGCGAAAGCGGCGTCCCGTTAGCGGGCGGCCTTCTCCTCCAGTGACCCACAGAAGGCGCGGTCCAATGGGCGTGCGGTGCGCCTTCGCCCCCTCGCCGCGCTCCGGCGGCCGGCGTGCGCTCGGTCGCCGCCAGTGTGGGAGCTGTTCGGCGGCATGCGCGTGTCGGTGGGGCCCGAGCGTCTGCTGGGCGCCTGCCTGATCGCCAAGCCGCCGCGGCCGGCCTGGGCCGGCGTGCCGCTCATCGCACTGCCGCCGTCGCCGCCGCTCGACGAGCAGATAGTGTCGCTGTCCCAGCTAGCGCTGCACGCCCAGGGCTCGCCTCTCGTGCTGGCGCCGCGCGGGCGCAAACCGCTGGCTGCCGCCGAAGAGCCAACGCCACCTTCGACGCCGGACTCTGCGCTGGCCACCGACGAGGCTCAGGCTCCGCTTCCCCGAGTGCTCAAGCCCCGAAAGCGGCGCAAACGCGAGCGCGCGGCATCGGCACCCGGAGGACCGGGCCCGCCGTCGGCGCTGTGTGCCTGTGCCCTGTGCTGCCGTGCCGCCGCGTACCCGACGCCGCCCGTGTCACCGCTGCGCGACTGGGATGACTTCCGATGTGAGTGTGCGTCGTTTAAACCGTTCGACCGAAGTGCCGGTACCGAACCGTGCGGGCACTTCGGGCGTCAGTCGGTATAGCAGTGCATTGAATCGCAAGTATTGCTCGTTCCTCTCCTCGTAACGCGAGCTCCATTGGTGCATCGGTCACGGACGCGCTGTATCTTATACATGAGAGACTATGTACAATCAGCTGCAAGGAGCAAGTCACTACAATGGCAAAGGGTGCCGTATCTTACCGGTATTCTGTAACGTTCGCAAGCCGTATAACTTTCGACGAATGCTAAAGGCAAGAAGGCCTCTGCATCAATAATGAACACTGTAGCTGTTATAGGAATGAGTGCCTCTTAAAGCTCCTGAAGGACATTCTGTAGTCCATTATCACCACGGAGGACGCGCCTGGTAGAAATTTCGCATCCTTCTTCCTGAAATGTAACTTCTGATATACACCTGGCCATCACTAACAATCGCGTTGTTTTGTCCCTCGCTCTCTAGCTGATTCGTAGCGAGAGAGGTACATTGTTTAGAAATGTATTTGGCCCCCCCTTGCTCCGACGCCCATGAGCGATGCCTGGGCTGAAAGTGTGTATAGCTGAAAAAAGAAAATATAAAGGTTGTTAGATAAATACTGACGCGCTTTATGTGGACATATGCTTGCCGCGCGGATGAAGCAGCGTTTACCTTGGGTGTCAGACGTGTTTGCGTCAAATACTTATTAAAAGCGAGCATTGCGCGAGTGAGTGCGTTTGCCGATTCTTCAGGTCACTGTTTTATATTGTTTCTTTTACCCTCAAGGTCGCGTGTCATTATAGAGGGATGTGGTGGGAGAACAAAAAATATTCAAATTACTGCATTGAAACTTAATATAGCAAAAAAAGTTTCCATACTGTTAAGTATTAGCTCTATTTAGCTTGCACATACAGAACAAAAACAAAACCGAAGTACGTGTGAAGTATACAAAGCGTCCTATGACTATACTGTGCTATTTGAAGTATGGCTGCATATATGGTTGTGTTTATCGCGCATGTAGTTCCAGTATGAGAATTTACGGGCAAGAATGATCGGTAAAATGTGGGGGTGTGGCCAAAATGGATGCCAACCTTATGACGATGATGCATACTCTATCTGGAAAAATACTCATGCTCGGGGATTTGTCGGTCGTGCGGCGTAAATTCGTGCCATAATTTGTGATCTCGGCCGAAACGGGGCATGCTATACGACGTGACGCAATTAAAAGATGTGATGGGGTGTGCTGGCCTTCATTGCTGTTATACTGGCTGTCCAGTTATAATCAGAAAGATTCGTTGTCAAGACGGGGCTCGCAAGGTTACCGAAAGAGGCAAAACAATGCCTCGTTCTTCGCCTCCACGCCAAGACCATGGGACATCCGTGAAAGGTGCTCACGCGCTGTTTGGTTCGAGTTCGCGCTCCCAATCTTCCGCGTCGATTCAACAGCATTGTGGCAACTAGAGCGTACCGTTGGTCATACTTGCTGGCTTCGATCATGAGCTTTCACCACGTTGTCTTCCGCGATGTTTCTGTAGCATTGCCCAAAGTGCATGCGCAGCCATTGTGTTCATGGAATGTCGCTCTTTCGTCTTAGTAAACACAGATCCCTGCCAAAGACCGCACACCGGGCTGTTTTCACAGCGCGTGCACTGGCGCGATATCACAAATCGTTCCATTGGCTAATCGCTGAGTTGGTACCTTGGGAGCAAATCGGCTAGTGTCGCTCTTTGTACACTCGGTCATACTGAGGTCGTCGCGGAGTGTCTGTGACTGATAGTGGACTGAGCTCGGTTCCTTCCTTCGTTTTTATTTATTTTTTAAAGGTGCATGCACGTTGATTGTAGCACGAAAACAAGCAAGATTGAGTGTCTTGTAGGCGCTTTTTTTTTTTAAGCATGTCGACGACCTCTGATAGCGTGGACTTTGCGTGTCGCACTGTACGCGACGCATGCTTTGAGAAGCTATGTCGTACGAAAACCTCTTGAAGGAAGGTTTGTGACCGCGGGCTGTAGTTGGTGAAGATCCATTATGATTCTGTGTGCGCGCTGAGACTGAAAAGTCTCTTGAGGAAAGGCGGTATATGGGCGTTCTCTCTTCCTGAACGCTTTTCATACAATAATGGTCATCGTACAAGATTTGTATAACTGTTGGTATTTATTGTTAATGTAATAGATGTAGGAACCATTAGGCATGGTGACTTTGTCATGCTACGTGCACCCCGAAACTGTCTTGCGGCGATATTGTATTTGGATGGCGTTTTTAGCGCGCTTTACTGCATGAACATCATCGCATATATATACATATATATATTCACTTACTAGAGAAAGAATTGGGCATGTAGCGAGTTTGGCATATATAGGAGCTGTGTCTTGCAAATGTCGCGATCGTACAAAGGTGACAGCCTTGGAATCATTATTGCACGTCGAGTTCCAAGTTGAATTTAGTGGCGTTTTCACCGAAGGACTCACGGTCTCGACCGAGTTTATTAGATGAGCCACACTATGCGAATCGCATCTCTCGGAGTGTGACCTTGCACTAAACTTCACACGGTGCTTGGCACTTTGAGCTGTAGCCGAAATCAAGGCTTCGACGGACACCCGTCTGGTCGGGAAGAATCATTGAGTCAACAGACGAGGACGCCAGCCACAGGAGAATAAAAATGTATTGACGTTACAAAGTATAGTCATCTTCGTTCGTGAAATGAGCCGCTCTGTCTTCCCTGCAATTCATTTCAAAATATGCACGATATTTTTCTTATACGTATTGCACGCTAGCTGCCGCCATCCCTATAGCTTTATTTCCCTTTGTTTTTATTTTTTAAAGCCTGACTTTACATTAGCTCCGTTATTTGCTCGTTCGGAATGGAAGCATTGACCTTCTGTGAAGCTACGATTGCAGCGACATAGTTTGCTTCATAAGCTGGCTATATTTCTTTTTCTTGTGTTTCTTTTCGCATTTCGAAATTTCATTGTCCGTCTCTTTGTTACGGACTGCGTAGCCGCGTTCGCTTACGCGAGCTTCAAGGTGCACGAGGACTTGGTAATACACGCTTATTGCGAGTTGTTTTCCTTTTTGGCCGTCATGCGTGTTTTCGTCATATATGGAAGGAAATGCAGCATAACACGAACGTACTCGTGGAACGCAGTATACGTTTATGTGTGGCTAATGTTATATACACGACAGTTGTGAACCGTGCTGGTATTTTCTGGGATGCAGAAGACACATCGCGGAATTCGCTTGAATTATACAACAGATGACCTGCAATATCACTTTTGCTTATGCATCTGTTGTTGGTTATAGTTTAGCACACCTAGGGGAGGGGGGGGGGCGGGGCTCGTTCACCGTTTGATAGCATGACTCGAATTTGGAAGGTCAAGTGCGCTTATGGTTTAGAAAAACAACGGAATTCCTCTTTCTCTAAAGCGGTCACTGGCGCATTAGACTATCCCACCAAAAGAGAGAGGGAGAAAAGAAAAACATTTTAAGCATAGACGCTTCAAATGAAAGTCAATATGTGCGCACCGAGCTCCGGACACACGATTATGCAGAGTGTTATGAACAGTGCAGTCTATACATTGATGGCGTCTTGAGGTCCATATCGGGCTGGGTTCGCCACATTGAAGCGCAGCTCGTTAATGTGTTGCCGCGTGAATAGCTTACGCCGCCGTGCTGTCATGTGCCGTGCCGCGTGCTCGAATATTTAGGTCACGTGGTTACCAAGAATGAAGAAGAATTAGTGGACGGCGCAGTTTCTCCAAGGGCTCCGCTCGCCAAGGGCGCCGTCAAGGTTCGTTTTGTGTGGCATCATTTTTCAGCCGGCCCTGATCAGTTAGCGGAGTGAAGCCGCATTGTTTTGATCTCGCGGCCGTGACGTGCGCACTCCCTCGCTGGCTGATTGCCGAGGTCGCGCGCTCCTCTCGCCCGAAGCTGACGCGGCCGGTGATTGACCTGGCCGCGGCGTTTTTTTTTGCTGCGCTCGCTCGCGGGCTGCATTCAAAACAGCTGCGCGCAGCGTCTTTGCGTGCTGCTCGCATCACGAGTACCGGCAGTGGTCGTGCGCCTTTCGACTTGAATTGCGTTGACCGTGAACTAGAGCATATGATTACGGAAAACCCATTTCGATTGAATGAACGAGGCATTCAGCGTGCCAAGGCGATGCCAGTTAAATGAGGCGTATTCTCGCGTAGGTGTACGGAAACTGTAACATTTAACACAAACCCGCTTTAACTCTTTTTTTTTTTTTTTTGCGAATGCTGTGCACGAAACTAAGGATTTATGGTTGGATTGATTGTCTCAATAGCGCGATGCATCCTCCATCCAAAGAATCCAGTATTTGTGCCTTACAGTCCGCTTTGTTACACGTACTATACCGCTGTGCATAATACGTGTCTTTCCATCGCTTGTGTTAAGGCCGGCGGCTGCTATATTTATATGTACTCGTTTTTTTACTCCTTGTCAACACATTCACTCCCGCTGCCCGTCTTTTCTTCGTGTTTGTCTTCCACTTGGGCACAGGAACAGGGTAGAGAACTTTGATCCGAAGCCCACATTTCAGCTGAGATACCTTGTTTTTTTTTCTTTTTCTCTAACAAAAATTACCCTGGTCTAATCCTGCGTCAACTCTGGTCCCTGGTTAACGTCCACACAAAAACAAATGCATTTAGGCGGGTCTCGTAGGAATACATTCTTTTGTTTTGTCTCGATGATCAGCACTCCGTGTTTGTCCATTTTGAACATCAACGTTAGAATTTATGCTAAGGACGCTTTTTTTTTTTTTGGGGGGGGGGGAGAGAAGAGGGTATAACGCAGTACAATATTCGTGACTCACCTCGATTGCTTTGTTGCTTTCTCGCTTTTTTATTTTGTGTTAACGCTTCAGACAATACATTTGCAGGGCGCACGTGGTGCACATTTATATATATATATATAGACGCGTGTGGTTACTCTTAGGCAGGAAGTTTCATTGGATGATCGAGCTTAGCCAGGCAGTGCAAAAGTGTGCGAAACCTAACTATATGTTGGGTGTCACTGATGGATAGCATGTGCCCATGCGAACAGTTCAGTTGTAAATAACAAGTTCTTTTTTTTTCATTGTTTTCTTTAATATTTCTGAAAGCGGGTGCTAATTTGCATAGCTGCCAGCTAAGGATGGACGTTACCTCTAGTTATCCGTATTGCTCTGCTGTCCACTGCTTACATCGTCGTGCGAGAGCACCTCTGAAGCGCGTGGCACGCCGCTAGCTATTCTTACACTGTTACGAAACTACTGAGCTATAGCCTGGACCTGAGCTAGTATGTAAAGTAACATATTTAGACAGATAATAAAGCCCAGAATGCACGGACAGCGAAATGACCGAAACGTGCACGCGCACTGTTTGTCTCAGTTTTCTCACTGTCTGTCTGTGTATTTTGCGCTCCATTGTCTGAATGTGTTACGAAAGCCCGACATAATGGTACGCCGGTATAACTGATAAGAGGTGGTAGTACGTACTACCTGTGGAGTAGTATGATGTTGCTATCCCGTTAGTAGCTTCTGCAGGGGTAGCGGCATTGGTATGAACCGTACTTCCCTTACCAATGGCAGTTAGCAAATGTTGCAGTCATTTTGTAACACTTTATGTTGAGTAGGTGGTGCATCATTTGCAATAGTAATAAAATTAGCTCCAAAGGGGCACCCGCAGAACAACGCACACATAGGAGAGCCTTAATACTCTTGCTGTTATTAGGAACAATCCGTTACTCTTACTACCTTGATACCATTACTAACTGCTGTTAGGTAGCCACAAGACCTATTGGTTCGTATATGCTGCCTGCGTTGCCACATGAAGTCTATTCTATTACAAAAGCATTAGATCAAATTTAAAAATCTAAAGTGTATCTCAATGTCCTGTTACAGTAATTAATAATGACTAATCATTTCTTATAATTATCATAGCAAAGTCAGAGCACAGTGATACATTGAGGTAACAATGTACGTACATCAAGCCACTTACGAGCAGTAATCAAGTAAACACATTCATGAACGCAGAGTATCAAGGCTTCTTCGCGACATGTACTTAACAGCAAGTTAAAGGTGATTTACAGCCCCACATTGGGATAGCACACGTTGTATACGGATGAACAGGCAGGAATTTGTATAATCGATGTTTTGGACCAGGATTATTCTGCTTTACTGCTAGCACGTACGTGTGCCATATAATAAGGAAAATTATTTTCCCATAAGACTGTCACAACCGCATCATGATATACCAATGGTGGTGGGGTGCTCAGTGTTTGGAAATAAGCCGCAAACAATGCCACACAAACTGATGTGCTTGCTACCTCCTTATACTTATTAACAAAAAAGAAGAGCGGAAGACAGTAGCAACAGCTCGAAGAAACATGTAAATGAATTGAGACAAATTAACGCATTTTACTGGAAATCTTGAGCTCACATTTCTAAAATTTTGTACCGCTCTCGTAATGCTTAGTATATGCTAGCTTAAGGAGAGTGAAGAGCTGGGCTGGTTGGTTCATGATCAATTCGACGAAAAGCCAGCACTGCAGGACACGGACAAGAGAGAACACACGCATACGCATCAACGCGTGCGATGCAAGATCGGGCACAGGGAGCAATCTAGCTCTCCATGTAAAAGATTGTGATGGTTGCATGCCTTTATTCCGCCAGACCAGCATTCTAGGCAGAGGAAGCACAAGAATTGCACGCGAACTGCTCGAGGCGTTTTTTATCAAAACGAATGGCCAGACTTGAATCAGCGAATCTTCTGTGGCTATCACTGAAAAAGAGTGGCGCTTTTTTATCGGTACCTGACTATCAGGTAGTCTAGTCTCCATGTCATAGCTCAGGCGCTTGCGCAGCATGTATGTATAAAAGCTCATGGTTTCTTCAATAAATTTTGGTTGTTAGTCCGGCGTTGGTGCGTATGCGTGTGTTCTCTCTTGTCTGTGTCCTGCAGTGCTGGCTTTTCGTCGAATTGATATGCTAGCTTAAAATGATGAACAAGCGCGTCCGCTGTTGCTGGAGATTGGAGACCATTGGGAGGGGCCGTGTTCTTGCAGCGGACATAGAACAGCCCGGGTGTAATTATGACGACGACTATGAAGGGGGCAAAAGCAAGTGCCTAAGTTTTGGCACCCCAATCCCAGGAGTCCTGAAATGTAGGCAGAACGAGATGCTGGTTTCATTTTTTTTTTTACGTGAATACTGCAGCAATATTGTTACATCTTAGGATTCATGTTGGTTGTCGCATATGTCATCATCGATAATACGTACTCATAGATAGCTAGTCTTAGTTTCAACAAAGCATCTACAAGTGCGGTAGTCTTTTTAAAAAAGTGCATATCCGTCTTATATACTTTGTAATCTGCGGGTCATCAGCAACTGCACTTTTCCGCTAAAATGTCTAGTTCACAGGGGCCCCGCTACGATGGTCTAGTGACTATGGCACTTGTCTGCAGAACCGAATGTCGCGGGATCAAATCCAGCGACCGGGATTTCGATGGAGGCGAAATGTTGAGGCCCGTGTACTGAGCAGTGTCAGGGCACTTTTAAAGAACCCCAGGTGGTCGAAATTTCCGGCATCCTCCAGTCCAGCGTTTCTCATACTATAACCATAGCGCGGCTTTGGTACGTTAAACCCCAGAAATCATCTATTTCGCAGGCATGGCGAATAGTGTGTCAACCAGCACTCACCTGTTGCCCCCTTCCCCATTCAAAAATACGGCAACGGTGTACGCCTCCGCTATTTGCAGTATCATGTCGTTGTTAACGTAACATGCGCTTTTAGCCTTCTATCGACAGTTTGTTGGCATTGATATCGTACATTAAGTCGTCCATATACCTTGCCTTATATTTCATTAATTTTTAATCCTCCATTTTTACAATAGCGGGAAGAGCACTGCTGTTGCTTGGCTGTTATGAAAAAATTGTGGTTTTTTTACTTGGTCCAGTAGATATTTTCTTTTTCATGTTGTCCGAAATAGGGATATTTCTGCAAGATTCCGTTCACTAACTTAGTGCGCTAGGCACTACTCACAATTTCCTATGTAGTGAACTCGTATAGCGAAAAGTTAGTAACGGTTAAAGAGAGGCAGTAACCTTCACAGTTACTCTCCTTTTGCACGCATGCTTCTGTTTGCTAATGTAGCAGTAATCAGGCTGCAGAAACTTCGTAACGGTCCAGGAACGGTACCTTTCTTGGAACGGAATACAAGGCGTGAAGACTATTCAGTGTCTACCTATAGTATTTGCTGGCAGTTGCTTTTTACGAGCGTTTCTTTCGGGCATTCGAGAAGTGCGTCTATATACACGTACATAGCGAACAACTCTTTTGTAATGAGCCTCCTCGTATTTAAGGCGACGATTGCGGATCGTTCGTGCCCCTTGTGCCTTCGCTGCGATCATCAGCGGGTATTTCAAGAGCCACCTGACGCGGCCGACCTCAGTTCAAGGGCGATGCTTGCGGTATACGGTGCCGTTCCCTTGCTTCTGCTGATGTCCTAATGGAGTGCCTGTTTTTCGCGCCACGGCCGACTCGCATGTGACCGCTGTGTACTGCTGCCTTCGTGGCGGGCTCTTTATTGCGCTCAGTGCGTTAGCGCGGCTCACTGCGTGAACGCTGCCCCATTAGGGTCACTAACTCTCGTTGTCATTGCGCCTTTTTTTTTTTTTTTTCCTTTCTTACGCTATGCTCTCTTCTCGCGATGAGTCAGTGCCTGGTACGAGACCTTCGCGCCCGGAAGGGCCTTTTGAAGAGCTTGAAATTGGGGAGTAGGAGGTGGCACTCTTTCTTTATTATTATTTTCTGTACGCAAACGAACCTTGTCTCGATGGGTATACTGTAGTCCTGTTTGCTTTTTGGACGCGTTACTTGTTATTTTTTTTAATAATTTCCTTGCCATTTCTCAATTCTGGGTAGTGTTTTTGCTTTCGCCACAGGCATATTTCCCAACCTTCCGTCATGAGGCAGCCGCCTTTAAAGACGTTAACGTCCTTCGCTTGCGCCAGAGGAGGCGGGGCATCCTAGACCTGTCAAAAGGACGAGGCGTGGCTCGTTGGCCCAGGCGCGGATGTTGAAGCTTTAAAGAAGTGTCGTTGAGTTGACGTGTGGAATGTACGACCTTGTACCCTTTCTCTTAGATATGTCATTCATTATTTTTATTATTATCATTTCGCACTTGCTGAAACATTCTCGCGTGTAGGCAATTGCCTAGTTAAGAGTTTTGTGCGGGTTAAATAACAGCGTGTATATGAAATTGTTGAAAAATGGAGCGAACGGCATGCAATTAAGGCTTGAAGACTATTAAATTACAAAAGAAAAGACAGATAAAGAAAGAAAAAAAAACACGGACGAACCCACATTGGCGATGTTGTGTGTGGTGGCGGGATAGATGGGTCGTGTTGTTGTGCAGTGCAACTGTCATTACCGCAGCATTAGAGCTCTCAGTATTCAACTCCGCGATCCCTCCTCTGTTCAGATTGGCACATAACTTTTATGCCATATTTGCATCGGGGAAGCGAACCCGGTTTTCCTCCACTTACTCGGAACGGTTTCGGCCGGCTGACGCACTTCTTTCCGACTGCGAAACCATTCGCCTCTGCTGCTGCATGGTCGCCCGTCAGGTTCAGCGCTACCTCCTTCCATATAGTATTGCAATTGTCATCCCCACGTCTGCTGTACTCCTTACGTAGCGCTAACAGTCACTAAGATGCCGGATGCTGCGCTCAAACGCCGAAGGAACGTGTGGATAACACTCCACTGGCGTCCGGCATGTCAGCGTGGGCGTGAGTAAGCATTTGTGAAAGCAAAAGACGCCGTCAGTTGTCGGCAATTTCCACGCTTCAACCAAAAGACGTTTCTTTTCGTGTGACGATCCATGCCTATAGCAAATATTGCCTGGTGCTCTGCGAGCTTATGACTGTCCATTAACTGGCAGAATTTTTACCCTGTGAATATATTCACATAATGCAGGCAAGCTATACTATACCTCTTGTAGTGGAATATCAGCAAGCCGCTGAATATTTTCCGCTCGGTGGTTCTATGTGCTGCGTTGTTGATGCGACGCTTATACACGACATGCTGCGCTTCCACCGTGTCCAAATGTGTCCTCAGACGTCCTGCTATGCGCGAAGGAGTTGATCCATACGAAGCGAGGCCCCGTTAAACACCCTCACTGACGATGTGGGCAATCTGATTAGAGCACCGGAGCGTGCGGTGGAAGCGCACTCGTTGTGACGACGGACTAACGTTAGGCGCGATGTTGAGAGCAGAAGGAGGAGCATTGCCCACTAACGGTCGTGCACGATATATAGTTTCGTCCATATAGTATAGTGCTGGATGCGTGTATTCAGTGCCAGCATGTACGCATGTATGCTCCCGAGCTTTCTTCTGTCGCCGTGTCGTGCGATATTTCATCCCTTTGGTGGTGTTTCCGTTATCGTTGAAGGATACGAGCGAATTACATAGGCGACTATTAACAACGCACAGTTGACTATTACTGTTACCTGTTACTGTTACGATGTCAGTGCACGTTAAACAACCCCAGGTGGTCGAAATTTCCGGAGACCTCCACTACGGCGTCTCTCATAATCAGAACTGGTTTTGGGACGTTAAACCCCACATAACAACAATCTTTTTTAACCTCGCACTCTCAACGCGTGCATGGTGGCATCGCGTATCCTGCCGACGTGAGGTTATTAATTATTCGATAATGATTAGTTACGGAGCTTTAGTTGCGGAACGCCTTTTATGTTCAGCGCTTAATTAAGGGTTCCCAATGTGCGGTAAACATGAAGTCACAGAATGAAATAACGTTACTGGAATTACGACTTGTTCATGCAAAATTTGATGTGTTTCGTGTGCTGACCGGCATTGGTCGACACAGGACAGACGATCGCAGGCCAGGTGGCTCTATGGGGCCGTATTTTACAGAGTTACTGCACATCTCCATTAGAGAGTACATGCAGCAGCATAGTATTTAGATGTGCCACGTTATGCTGACACCTGCCATGGTGGCTTAACTGTCATATCGTTGCGCAGACAAGCGGGGGGGGGGGGGGGGTACGTTGGTCGCATCCCATCTACGGAGCTGCATTTCGACCCCTAATTATTTTTTCGCTGAACCCTGCCTGCGGATCATCTAGACTCTTGCCTTCTCTCTCTCTATACTCTTTCGTTACTCTCACCACTCGCAAAGTATAGCGCAAGTTGTACTAGTTAACCTCGCTGCTAATACTTCTCTCTCTCTCTCTCTAGGTGGCAGCCAAATGCAAGAACGCCCGTGTATACTTTGGGTGGTCGAAATTAATCCGTAGTCACCACCATGTCCTTTGCTTAGACTTATCCTGCGAAACTACTGTAATGCGCGTCGCAAGGAGCGTATGTTTTCGTGTATCAACGTCGGTGCAGTCCACCGTCTGGACCCCCTTGTGCCTCAAGACAGGCTCTCAATTTTCTTCAGTGAAATTCGTTCTACTGGAGATTTCGTGCGTTTTGCTGTCCCCGTGCGAAATTTCACAGCTGAACGCCGCTAGGCCTGCGAGTCATGACGTATGCTGCAACATGGCACGAGTATAACTTGCGCCCTCATGGGCAGATAAAAGAAGTCTCTTGCCTCCAATATCGTCATGCTGTCACGTTTTCCGCACCGAGAAGGACTTTACTTGTGCCCAGTGTAAACGTGCTGTCGCTCTGGTCGTCGCAGCTCTCGAGTCGCTTGACTTTGCTTTGGCTCTGTTCCTCTCTAGCTTCTCTCTCGCCTTAAGGCATTCGTTCGTACGTGGACATTTAGGCTGTTCGCAAATCTGCAATGAACTTCACCGGCTCGAGTTAACCGCGTGCGTGCGGAAGGTGCTGGTCATCATTTAGCTACAAGGTTGCCGGCCAAGCTGACTGTGCATGTAACGCGCGAAGCATTCGGCCGTCGACGGCAGGCGCACGTGCCACCCTGATGCCCATCAGCGGCCGCGTCCCGTGCCGATCTGGGCATGCGAGGCCTCGATGTGTGCCAGTGCGCCGTGGACCCCGAAACGCGCCTACAGCGGACCAACCGGATTAGAGGGCCCGCGCCTATCCGAACGAGGTCACGTGCGCGCCCAGCATTGAACCAGATCACGCGCCGGAGTGCCGACCTCGATGATGGTCTGTTTACGTTCGGCTGCTCCTCGCGAGACAATGGCTGTCACAGACATACGCACGAGCCGGTTGTCCGCGTGAGCCAGAAAGACGCCGGGGTCCCCCCCCCCCCCTTTTTTTTTTCCTCTCTTTACAGCGCGAGCAGTTCGGAGAAAGCAGCCTTTACATTTGATTCTTCCACTGCGTGGGTGTCAAACGAAATGGCGCGAGCCACACCTGCGCAACTAAGGACAAGACCACGGTTATGCCTGGTTCTGCGCATGCATATCCGCACTCGCACTGCGCCGTGTGCGAATTTGTGTTTACCGCCGTCGAAAACATTGGGTTGTTGCGTTCTTCTCTTTGCTGTGACGAGTGATGTCGCGCCTGGGCGTGTGCGAATATTCGCGAATACTCTCCGAATGGTGTTTGCTATTTGGTTCCCACCTAACCTTTATGGTAAGAAATACTCTGAAAAAGAAAAATCTTATCGCAGCGCTTCTCGCGCACCTGTGGTTTTTCAAGGATGCGGAAACTTGGTAAAAAGGTAGGAATTATCGCGATTAATGTTCGCCGAGTTGGCGAGCATATCTAGTGCTCGTTGAAACTCGCAGTCATACAACACGTGCGGGAATTCCTGATTAAAGCAGAAGTCGAGCTATGTCCCGCGACAGTTTGCACCCCTTCCAACTCTTACAGCGCTTCACCGCATCACTACGTTGTGCTGCGGCGAAGTTAACTGAAAGAACCGTTTGGCAGCTCGATTGGCATTGCGAAAGCTTAAGTATTGTTTTGTACGTGCAACACTTATAATGACCTGCACAACCTAAAACGGCAACCGTGAGGTGGGCGTGCGCTGCAGTACGATGCTAAAAAAAAAAAGAAAGATAAAGAAATGTTTGTCGATTTATCGCGCGGCTCTTATTAAGCCCAGAATACGGTGCGCGCCGTGAAACCTGACAGAAAAAGTATATATATATATATATATATATATATATATATATATATATATATATATATATATATATATATTGTGTGTGTGTGGGGGGGGGGGGGTAAAAATTGGTTGCTACTCTTGAAGCAGATACTCGAGGAGTAATCGGAGCTTTTTGTGCAGTCATTACGAAGGTCAGGCCTTTCCGGGTTATATTCGCAAATGTAATTTTATATTACGTTCGAGCTTTTTTTTTTCCCCATCGGAATGTATCGCTCCCTAACTATGGTAATCAAAGTGACATCAGTGTTTTCGAGCTCTGTCTTCCGGCGTTTGTTTGGAAACTTGTAACTATAATAATGACAGCTGTGAGCATTGGTAACTTCTAGGGAAAAAAAAATTCATTCACGAGAATCCGCTCATTTATTTTTTGTGCGTTAACAATCATCATTATCTGCATGCGCAGCGTATCCAACACCTGTCCGATCTTCGAACGTATCTCGGGTCAGGAGAAAATCTTGACATCGCGGCTTCCGGTAGCTCGTCGGCGGGGTTGGATGGGAGTGGTCAGCGGCACGCAGCTTGTGAAAGGAATTTTAGGTCAGGGGAGTTCACTTAGGGCCGACATGATCCGATTTCGTTCTCCCGAGGCTGGACTTGTAGCTATCGCACGCGTGTGCAACCCAAACTCCGTGCAGCGCTAAGAAAAAGGGGTTGGTGTATGTTCTTGAGAATTCGGGGAGAAATTGGGTTTAACCCGATTTTTCTTAAACGTGGTTGGGGTGTATCAGAATCGGGTGCAATCGCGTTTTTACCCGAAAACGAGTACCCTATACGTGCTGTGGGCAGAACCGAAACGCAAACGGGCAGTTGTAACCACGTCGTAGCGTCCCCGATTTGTCGCTTTTGTTGGCTGCAGCATGCACGCGTTTTGGGTTTGATTGTGAATCGACCTGCCAACCTCATATATCAACTTGAAATAAAACAGCACGAACTACAGTCGTGTAAATTCGGTGAACTGCACGCCAGCGATAGCGTGGACACGTGTGTGGCACCATGCAAGTCTAATTTACTGCGCAGTCCCCTCTGGAACATTTTTTTTTTTCTTTTTGGACTGGACTATATTGTTCTTTCTTTTTTTTTCCAAGGAATAATTTTGTGCAAATACACTAACAGTGCAGTATTTTTTTACTGGGTTTTGCGATGCATTTCTTTCTACTTTTACTTTAAAATGTTCGAAAGATATTCGACTCAGTTCGCACTCAAATTCTAACATTCGAATTCTCTTCGTACCCAAAAACTCTTGCTTTCGCGCTGCCTTAGTCGCGATGAATTCAACAAAACACGATGTTCAGGAGCAGGCTGTACTTGGGCCTTGCCGGCGCCGCGGTGATGCAGTGGGTGTGATGCTTTGGCTGCTGACCGAAAGACGCTGGTTTGGGCCCGGTGGCGGCGGTCGCATTTTCGATGGAGACGAAAATGCAAGAGGCCCGTGTACCTGTGCACTTTTAAAGCATCTCAGGTGGTCGAAATTTCCGCAGCCCTCCACTGCGGCGTGCTCCGTAATCATATAGTGGTTTTGGTCACGTAAAACCCCGGCGTCGTGCTCTTTCATCTATAGCTAGTTATAGTACGAAACCACGAACCTGTAATGTTCAAATTTCTGTGTCGTTGTCAGCTAACTTGTCCGCATTCAGCTGAGCGCAGGCGTCGGTAACCGCGTAGGCGATTAGTGTGAGCACGGCTGAGCGCGCGCAAGGCGTGTATACCTATGTACTCCCACGTAGCGTTGCGCACAAGTCCGCGCCGAAACGACTCCAACGGCTGTTGCGGCCAGTGGGGGCACACCACCGCTCGGTGGCCTTCGGCGTGGAAGCTCGTCGCCCATTTGCGGTCATGGCGTCGGTGTCAACGCCACCGCGGAGGTGACCGCGGGTATAATAAGTTAATAACCGTCGACTGTCAGCGCTCCGCGGCGCTTCCGGCATCTATTTCGGCCTGATCGTGAGCGTCGGTTCGTTTGCGCTCCCGCGATGGCCCACCACGCGCGCCTCGTATCAGCGTGCGGGGCACCGACGGGTGCTTCCTCCACTTGTCTTCTAGGACGATCGACTCGTGACCGGCTTCGAGGGCGCCTCGGAAGACCGGCGTCAGTGAAAAAAAAAAAAAAGGAAAAGAAAATACCAGCGTTCATTGCCGCGATCGGGGAGCGTGTTGTGTGCCAGCTTTTCCTGCCTCTAGTCGGGAAGAAGAAAGATTTGATTCGTGCGAGCGCCGGCTGTGATTTGCCGTGTGTGACTGATTCGTTGCAGTCCTGTTGTGCACGGGGCGGCTTAAATGCCAGCTCGGGGGACCTTGAAAGAGGCGGCGACGAGAGATATAGAAGAGAGCATGCGGCAGGAGAGGAAAGGAATTGGAGTGGTCACGCGACAGACGGTATAATGTACCGTTGTTTGCGCATGCAAACACCAAAAGAGAGTCAGAGAGAAAAAGGCGAACGTGCGTCCCTACTTCTGCGCTATCAGCATTGCCCATGATTTTGTTATCTTTCCCTTCTCGAGAGGCGGCGGGTTCCTCTCCACGCGCGGTTTTTCTGAGGAAGTGGTATACGACTGACGCACGCGTTGATGTTGAGCCGTGCTTCGAGCATAGATTATTCGCCCGACCGTCCATAGGGGGACGTATTATTCATCGCTTACCGCTTCTTTGTATAGTGCCACTGTCCGTTTGCGTATTCAGACAAACAACGGTCTGCGTGACACTGCCTCTAGCAGGAAAGTTTACAACCAGCTTGACGGCACGCGTTCCGTTCATTAATGGCAGCCCCCGCCCCCCCCCCCTTTTTTTTTTATTATGTCCTTGTACGAACAAAAGACTGTAAGGAAAAGCGAAACGTATGCACTCAGGCGTTACCACGCCGTGACTATTTGCACACTGATGCCGCGCAGAAATAAGTAATTTGCTGCTCAGTGAAACGACGGTTGACATTCGGTCCACCTGTCGAGCGATATTACGTGCGGCCAGTTTTGTAAAATCTTTAAGCTGACGTCACATCAGGTGTGTGAATTAGCACCCATGGGGAGTACTCAGACACGTTGTTCAAGAGGAACGCGTGTTTGTTATGAACGTTTCGCCTATACCAAGGCAGTCAGTGAGCTGGTGGAGCGCGCTGTCTCTGCATCTTACGGCACATATTGAGCGCGCCAGCACGGCCCTTTTTCATATAGTGGTCGTTCGTGTCTTTCGTCGGGGCACGAGCTTTCGTGATCTGCACGACAGCTGAACTCTTTTCGAGGCTGTCACGACTGCAACTCGTTCTCTTATGTACTTACCGTATAAGAGAGACACGGGGACCGTTGCTGAGGTACCTGCAAGTGAGTGTTTCAGTGTAAGGTGAGAGAAGTGATTGCACGCTGCCGCTGACGGAAGTTGGTAACTTTAGGGAACATGATGAGCTGGCGTCAGAGGTGGGTGTCTACACCACTTGGGTCACCACTTCAGTTTGATTGTTCCTTCATTTTACTTCGTGGGAGGACTGTATGCGCAACTGGGTTGTCTTGATCGTGCCTCAGAAGCTGATGCACAGCGTTGCTGCATAGCTGCTGCCCGGCAAAGTGGAGAGGAGAGAGCGTGAAATGAGGAGCGGATTTGCAGAAAGGGTAATAAAGGAATAAAGGAAATACTTTGGCAAGGCGGGATTCGAACCTAGTTACCCGACGTCGGGCTTTACAACCCACGCTTGCAGAACGTGCGCTTATGGGAACGATATGATTGTGTTCTAGACGACTGTAACGCGCGTTGCTATGGGCGACAGAAAACGAAACTCAGAGAACCAGAAAGAAAGAGATACAGATAGACGTATATACTGCGCGCGGGTGGAGCTAGCATACCTGCCAACTCTCCCGATTTGCCCGGGAGATTCCCGATTTCCGACCAGTCCGCCTATAAGCGGCGAAGCGCGCTATTTGCTGAAAGGGCCCATTGTATATAGCTTACGCGGGTCATGGCACATGTTACCCTGCGTGTGTGTATGACATTACACTCTCGTGCTACAGTTCCGAGCACCGGATGTCTAAACACATATAAACGTGCGAGAGATTTTCTTTTTCCTTTTATCGCATCACCTCTCTCTCTCTCTCTCTCTCTCTCTCTCTCTCTCTCTCGACGTTACGAATCTCCCGAGTTTCAAGATCCCTAGGTTTGGCAAGTATGAGCTAGGGCGATTGGAACACTACTTGCTTTGGGCGACAGAAAGCGAAGAAACCCCCGAGGAACAAGCCGCTTTGCTAATAAGCCCTCACAGCTCCGTTGGTGTTTGTGATAGCGAAGCCACGTGTACTTTTCCCGATTCCTTTTTTTTTTTAGTATTTTGTACAGACATATGGTCACGGTACGCTTCATTCGCTGTAATATCGCGTTGAGAGCAAATGGTGACGTCCATATGATGACCCGTTCCTGTAGGCACACAGAAGCCGGTCTGCCTGTTTCACTGCCCTTGAAACGGGGAGACTGACTCGTGGGGTCGGGTTATGTGGATTGATGGTCAAGGTAACGGGATTTACTGAACGAAAGGAGTGAGAGCTTACACCAACGCTGTGGGAAAACTTGGTCGGCGGTGTTTTAGCTGCAGCTTATGAGTTGGTTACGAGAGGCCATTTGGTGGCGACGATGTCTGCCGCCGCCGTTGTCCGTAACCGCTATTGCTCACAATGAAAAAAAAAAAAAGAAGAAATAAGAATTTGGCAGATCCCCATGTATTGTGGCAATCGGTGTCATGCAAAGCAGCCAGCGACGAAATTTTCTATGCCGAATTGTTTTGCAATTCAGCGAAGTGCTACGGCTTGGATAAACGCCTTTGCGCTAATCGAGTACGTGTGTGCGTAACGTGGATTTACCAGGCACGTCGACAGCAATGCGACGAAGACGAGTAAATCACAGACCAAGAAAAACGAGCAGGTGGAGGAAGAAGAAGACGACGGAGAAGCACAAGTCGACGAAGACGGAAAAGGTGGCAACAAAGAACACAAAGAGGAAGAAGACGAAGGCAACGGAAGAGGGAGGAGCAGTGCGGGAGGGCATAAAGAAACGTAAGCACGGAACAACGTCTAGCTTACGCTGTGACTGCGCTGCTTGCTCAGCATTGCGCAGGCCTGGGCTTTTTTATTTTTATTTTCCTGGGGGGAGGGGGGCTGTAGCTCTATATTTACGGTGTCGGCAATTGTGATTTGTGAGGGCATATAGCGAAAGCTTTCTGCTTTTTATGAAACCATAGAGATGGCATATGATAGAAATGAATGGACACGGTGGGACGGCCAGTCACGAAGGACGCTTATGCGAGCAGTAAGCTCTGTGAATTCAGCGACGCCAACCTGCAGAATGCGTTCTTGTTTACGTGCCGCAGTGTGCGAAGTGCAATCCTTCCTGCCTTTTCTGTCTTTGGCACAGGAGTTGTCGGGGTATCGACGGCATCAGAGAAGCGACGTAAACGTTCGTTATTTAGATTCGTCCTAAATGACGAACGCAACTATTTTTTGGTCTGCTTCGATATGGCCATTTACTGTTATCCATACGCACACATTTCATCAATCTGTATACAGCTTTTCTTTCTTCTCTTGAATGATTCAGTAGAAAACTGGGTGCGCTGATGGGAGGCGTCGGCGCTAATACATTCGTCAGTGCGCCGCAGATTCGTGGTGGATTAAAAATGAAAAAAGGAAGGGGGGGGGGGGGGGTGCAGATCAGTAAATCGACAGCACTTTCAGGCTTATCGCGCAGACAAGAAGTGTGCCTCACGCATGAAAGTCCGAAACATCGATGGTTAGAAACCTGCATGCTATAATTAAAAACGCCGTGTCAGTGTCCGAGCTGAAAAGCTTCGTATAATTGACCCTTCTGCTTATTATTCCCGCATCAGCGGGAATCCCGTGTGAAGTGTGTGCATGCGACTGTAACAAGAGAGCGCTTTATTAGCACCCCGACCTGTACTCCCGCGGTATAACTTTTATTTTGATCAAGGTATACCGCTCAGCCCCTTTGTGCATTCCATCACGTTAGTTCTAGACCCCTTGGCGTTTTTATGTTCTGGAAAATGGTGCAGTCAGTGTGGTATACGGCAACGGCTTTATGTGGAACTGTTGTTGTTTAGGAATCCTGTTCACAACGAGGAAACGTATACTCCTATGTCCATCTCGGGGGTGGGCAGTCGAGACACCTCCAATAAGTGATAGGAGGACGCTTGCGCACTCTAAGAAGAGACAATAACCAATGCGGGTGACGTGCTTGGGCGACGCCTTCTGTGAACTTCAAAACATGGCTTTAAGGGGGAGCTTCGGCCTTTTGCACATATATATCCCATTACCTGCAGCGGTGAAGCGGTGGCGTAGGGGTCGAGCATCCGCCTCGCGTGCAAAAGTTCCGTGGTTCGAATTCCGGCTCCGGGCAATTCTTCACCGAATTTTAAAAAGAAAAAAGAAAAATCCGCGTGTTGAAGGAATTTCAGGAGGAGGCTTGGGAGTGCGGCCTGATCCCGGCTACCATAGCCGGTAAGGCACTCCTTCACCAGAGCAGGATTGGCCACCCTGGTGCAGTAACGGCCACCACCTCCCATGAACACACCAATTAACCTTCGGCCTTCTGTCCCCAGCGGCTGCGAAGCAACTGACCACGGCGGCGGTCATAGAGTTTCCTACCAAAATACTAGAGGGAGAACTGGCGCTAGTGTCTATGGGAGTTTCAAACAAGGCGGTTGAGCCAGCATGGGAATGATGGGTATGACATGGATTTGCCTAGTCTTCGTTCTTCTGGCTTCATATCGCTTTGCGACTTCAAAAAATAGGTCGTTTACGACAAAATATTGCACTTAAATGGAAGATTTTGGAATAACTATGTGCGCGCGCAAGTACTAGTTGCTTTTTCGCGCTTAGAAAAATACTGAACGCTCAGAAATTTAGTAATATTGGGCGATATGGCAATGTTAACAATTGCCTCCTCTGCTTGTGCCCAGATTTAGCAGCGTCCATACAGGTTTAAGTTCCAGATGTAGTTGTGTTCGAATTTAAAATAAAGATTTTTGCTCTTGTAACTGACGTGCTGACATTTTCAAGTATGTAAAAGGTAGATGTGTCTTCTAAATATAACAAACTGGCTTTCGCTCGCTTCTTTTAGTGCATGGCAAGTGCTCCACTGTATCTTTACAAACTATATGCATGGGTCAAGCCCCTTAGCGATGCCGTAGCAGGAGCGCAGTATCGCCCATCGTTTGATGGTTGGTTTTGTGAAAAAAAAAAACAAAAAACGTGATGTTAAATAAACAGCCGCGCCGTTAAACTCCGTCGGGAATTGCCCATGAGACGATCTGAGCTGACTATTTTGAGCGTCGTCCCCTGGCGCGTCTGCCTATCGTCCACTGGGCGTCTACTACGCGCGATAACTGTGCGCCTGCTTTGGCTCGTTCGGTCGGCGTTAAATTAATCAGACAGCGGAATTGAAATGCCGTAGTACAAGATATACGAACAGCCTTCTGACAAGGGATGTATGTCAGCCGTGAAAGCGACCCATACGGTTACAGATTCTGATACATCTGATACAAAGAAAAGAAAAACAACAGCAAAGCCGCATCGATAAGGCTCGCGAGACGCAGCGCGAATATTTCTAAAGTTGGGTAAAATACCGCTGCAAATAATATGTGTAGTATCCATCAACAAACGCAACAACGAAACAGTGCATATCGCCTCATCTTTGCAAGCGCTGCCTTCGTCGCGTAATGAAAAAGCGTAGTAACGTCACTCGCGTCACTGAAGTTAAAAAACAGGAATAAACAAACCCACCAAAACGTTTGAAGCCGTAGGCACGAAGACTAGACAAATCCATGTCATACCCATCATTCCCATGGCAGCTTCACGATCGCAGCGCCAGTTTTCCCTCTAGTATTTTTAGGAAACTCTATGGCGGCGGTCAGACCTGTGACGCAACAGAGAGCGCTAATAATCTCTGGATCCGGACAGGCCGCCATTGGAATCTCACCCTGGCAGCGTTTAACGCGATAACTTTATCTAGTGAGAGGAGTCTGGAGGTACTGTATGAAGATTTAGCAGGCATAAAATAATGTAATAGGGCTCAGTGAGGTTAGGAGGACGGGGGAATTGTCTTTACAGTGCTGAAAAATGGGCAAGTCCTATATTACAATGGTCTAGTGGACAAAAGGAAATTAGGAGTGGGATTTCTGGTCAACAGAAACATTGCTGGAAACATATATGAATACTATAGCGTTAACAAGAGGGTAGCCGGACATGTAATTAAGAGTAATAAGAGGTACAATTTAAAGGTGGTACAGGGCGACGCACCTGCATCCAGCCACGACGACCAGCTGTACAGCAGCTGCATTTTACCGGTAGTTATCTGCGGGGCACAAACTTGAAGGCTTACTAAAAGGGTTCAGCTGAAATTGAGGACGGGTACGCTTCGAGCAGTGCAACGGAAAATGATAGGTATAACCTCAAGAGACAAGAAGAGGGCGGAGTGGGCTAGGGAACGCACGCGTGTTAAGGACACATTCGTAGAAATTAAGCAGGAATGGACATGGGCGGGCCATGTAATGCGAAGGCAAGACAACTGTTGGTCATTAAGGGTAACAGAGTGGGTCCCTGGAGAAGGCAAGCGTGGCAGAAGGCAGCAGAAAGTTATGTGTGCCGGTGAGACCAAAATGGTTGCGGTAATAAATCCCGGAAACTGTGTCCTGTGCGCAGGACCGGGATGATTGGAAATCTGTGGGAGAGGCCTTTGCCCTGTAGTGGACGTAAACAGGCTGATGATGATGACCTGTAGGAGATGGTGATTGTGTTGCGAGCAACGCAAATGACGCATACCGATATACCTCCGGGGCACGTGCATCGGTTTGTGCGTTCGTGTATAGAAAAAAAAATTATGATAGATCTTTTAGTGAGGAATGAATAGAAATGCAGTTTTCATTTGACATCTAAAGAGCCACCGCAGCTGCGCAGTGGATACGGTGTCCAGCCGCAGAGAACGAGTGTTCGATCGCGGTCGCAATTCAAGGAGGACGAAATGCTATCACGCTCGCATAACCTCCATTTGGCACAGAGTAAACACTACCGGGTGGCCAAGGTTAATCCGGAGCCCTCCTCTTTACAGCGTCCTTCATAACTGATCGTGTGCCTTCGTAATGTTAAAACCCCTCAATTTAAAATTTCTCATTGCTGAGACGAACTTTGACTACACTGTTGATGTGTCTTTCGTATGCGGCAGAGTTGAGCATCCAGCCAGCTGAAGTGATTATTATAGCCACTCTTCTCGGAACGACCACAACCGATTTCGTGTGTAGTAATAATAATTTTTAAAAAATGCGAAAGAAAAGAAACACGTGCACCGACGTGTGCTCGCGAGATCTGATCGGTGGCACGGCCTGTGGATATTGGGCCAGGGCGCGGACACGCATGTGTATCGCGGCTGCGCGCCCGGTTCTCCCGGTGCGGAAGGAAGAAATGTCGCCGGCCGGAGAGAGACGACGCGCGACTGGCCGCGCGGTCGTGACTCACGCGCCGACGGTGCTCGGGGTGACCCTCGCGTCTTTTGTGTGTGCGTGGCGACCCGTTGTTTCTTTACTTTGGACACGTCTGCGTGGCCGCTGCCTCCACGGTGCTACCGTTTCCGCTGCACGAAACGGTGCCCGATGCCGGTCACCCCCTGTGCTCGCAAGAAGGGGAGGAGGAGGAGGGTGGGGCACGCGCGAGGAAATGACGCAAGCGAGCGCAATTGCTGAAAACGTGCCGGTACGGCACAGCGGGCACTGGGGGAGGACGAGGCGACGTGCGGCGCCCTGGAGGACACCCGGCCGTTTAGTAGACCTCGCGCGCCGCGCTATTTTGTCGCGCCTTCTTTCTCGTCACGGAGACCTTTCATCGAAAAAGCGCAGCTGCGTCCTTACTCTTGGGCTACGCGGAAGCCTGCTGTCGTTATGTAATGTATCCTAATCGTATTTAGCAATGACTCATTTGTGTCGTGTTTGATTGCATCGCTCGTGTTCTGTCACTGCTAAACCCGTGGTATAACTTGGGCACGTGCGCCCCGCCTCGAAACGCGGCGCTGCAATCACAGCTTCGCCACGCTTCGCGACGCACCTCTATATGGCACTCCTCCTTCATTTTGCGGTGTCCGTGCCCAGTGTCTTCTGGGAGATGGGGGAGGAAGAATTACGGGGCAAACATGTGTTAATGAATTAGACCCTGCGCCCTCTACGGAGGTGTGCGTGCGTGCGCGCGCAGAGCTCTGACCCGATTTCGGAGGTGGCGCAAAACCGTGTGAGAAGCAGAAAGTTTCAAGCATTTTAATAATAATAATAATAAAATCCAGGCATGGATAGCTTCGCTCAGTTCGTTATTCGAAATGTTTGGTTTGTCGAAACATTGGCTCTGTGTATAGTGATCATCCCCTGTTTTTCATTGTTTCATTGTTCTCAGCGGTCTCTTCAACTCTTCAAGCCTCCATCTATCTTCCCCTGAACATCTGTTCTTGTTTGCACACCGATCCAGTAGACACGATCACTCAGCAACGCTTGTCTATAGGTTTGAATTTGGCCAAGAATCTAACGGTTAAATCAGTGTACGTCGCCGTAATCAGGGAGCCATTCTTTAACTATTTGTGATGTACAGCAGCCCCGCTGATCATCCACCTGGACTGAGTTGAATGGCTTTCTTTTTTTTTTTTTTTTTATCGTCTGATTCAGTTCTGGCCTTCTCGGTGACAGCACCATTGCCTCGCAGCCCGTCACACGTTGTCCATACGAAATGGTCGTGCGTACCTGTTTCGCCTGTTTCTTTCTTTTTTTTTTTCTTTTTTAAATATCGTGCGGTCAATAACGGTGAGATGCAAGTGGAGGTCGACTGTACGGCGCGCGCGTGCGAATGCACAAAACACTATGCTCACGTCCATTCGCTTAACACACGCACACTGGTACTGTTTGTGTGGTCCTGCGCACATAGCGAAACTGTGCGAAGCATCGCACGCGTGCACGACGATGTGCCGTTGGCGACGTGCCTCAAGTTTCTCGGTAGAATTATGGGGCCTAGATTCTCAAAAATAAAGTTGGTAAAAAGTATCATGCATGCATTTGCTAACTTTCGGAGTACTTTACTACCTTCTTAGTAGCATTTTACTAGTCGGAAGATTTTGGAAGCTAGTAAACGCTGCCGTAACTGACCAGGACGTTTCTTAGTGTTTTTAACTAGGTAATTAGTAAGCCACTCCTACGTTGCCAGATGCTTCGTAGGTTGCTGTACGTGAATAATAACCACAGTAGCTTGTATAGTTACAATTATAATTTGTTCATTATGCTTGAATAGCAGATTTATGCAACGTCACGTCACGCGTCTATGCAAATAGTAGGCCATGAGAATCTGGGTTCAGAGTGTGCATTCTACTTCTCTAAATTCACGGCTGCTCGCCGGTACAGCGTGTGCTACCCTGAACTATGGCGATATTATATGTTTGAGGTTGCTGTTAGACTAATGCCGCATTGAAGTCTTGGTATTTTGGGTATGTCTGCCTGTTCTCGTCTATCGTTTGTTGATGTCGCTATGTGTATTCTTACTTGAACGTATCATAGTGTTGTGCATTTAGCATAGTAATTGCATCAACGAATTAGTGAGTTAGTTTAATGGAGCAACGCCGTATCGTTTTATTTTTCTTTTGCTATCGTAATTGTTGCGGCATGGTATGACAATTTCGAACAGTATACGGGGAAACCAAGTTTCTGTAAATGTATTGTTCGGCTATTCCAGTTTACTAGCGTTAGTAACCGTACTAACAAATCAGTCAATATTGCTGCGAACGTCTACTGACATCTCGCTACAGTACTTTCAACGAACTTTTTTTACTGCGAGGATAAGCTTGAGTTAGTACTGTCTAATAACTTCGCAAGGTGGTGAGTTTCGCTGCCTACATTTTGACTACGTGCAAATGCTAAGGGGGTAGTGGTTTTGGGTCTAGTAGATGCTTAGCAATGTGTTAATGAGTATGCATACCTTTGTTTTAAGAATGTACGGTGGGCGGTGATGGAACTTCCGCCCACCGTACCCGCAGTTACCACAATGGTAACCGCAATGGGACCTCAGAGATCGCCAACTTAGTGAGCGCACTCGAACACAAGCGCCCTTGCTTCCGTTTTCTCTGCGCTTATCTCCTTTCGGAGTCGATTCTCTTGCATTGATGGCGACGGATGCGCGTCATAGCTGTCAGAAATGCTCATCAATTTTTTTTTGAAATTTTTTTAAAGGAGCTTCCACTCTTTACGGGCTTCGCGGCGCCATAATATCGCGCATTTTGCTAGAAAACCTTTTTGAGAAAGACATTTGCAATTCAGAAACTTAACATCTCGACTCCCCTCCCTCCCCTTTTCGCTGTCGATATTGTATTTATTTAGTTATCTGCACGGTACTGCACACCACATTGGTCTAAGCAGGATGGGCAAAAATAAAATATCGAAACGCCAAGAAACAGAAGTGCAAGTCAGTAAAATACAGGGTTGGTCGCTAACAGCAGAGGGGCAGAATATGGAAAAAATGAACAGGACACAATTATACAATGTTGGCAATGGCATTTCCAAAATTTTCATTTTGAAACACATCTTCTGGTAGTGAATTGCATTCCGTGGATTGTTCGCGGGAAATATGAATATTTATATTGGTTTGTGCGAGCAAAGTAGGGGAGGTGGGGGGGCTAAGGTGAAATTATGTTTGTGGCGGGTTTTCCGTGTAACTGAGGGCGTGACGTCAGGGTCTGGAGAAATTCTTAATTTCCTATGAAGACGTGAATGAAGAAAGCTTAATCTGGAAAGCTTTCGCCTTATCGGGAGGGGCTGAAGTTGGTTAGCTACCATTAGAGCAGATGGAGAGTCAGTACTTCGAAATTTGTTGTAGATGAAACGCACTGCACGTCTCTGTACTTTTTCCAGTTCTGAATTTTTTTTTTTTTAGTATGTGGATCCCAGATTATTTCTGCATATTCGAGGTTCGACCTGATGAGAGATATATATGCCAGTTTCTTAACGTTGCTTGGTGATCCTTTAAGTTTATGCCTCAAGAGACCCAGGTTCTGTTTTGCAGATGACGTGATACAATTAATGTGGTCAGTCCAACTATGCTGGGAATTAATCATCACACATAAGTACTTATAATATGTGACATTAGAAATGGGTCTGTTATTAAGAGAATAGTCAAACCTAAGGGGCATTTTCTTTCTTGTTATTTGCATGGATACGGATTTTTCTGTATTAAGCACCATTCCCCATTTGTCGCACCAGTTCATTACATCGTTCAGTGCAGCATTAAGTAAGGCTTGACCAAAGGGTGAGTGGATCGGTTTATAAAGCATGCAGTCATCAGCAAACATACTAATAGCAACACTGAGATCAATAGCAGAAACTATGTCGTTCACATACACTAAAAAAAGTAAGGGGCCGAGTACACTTCCGTGGAGAACACCTGCGGAGACAGGAAGAGGTGAGGAACAAGCACCATCAACTTCTACGAATTGTGAATTGTGTACGCCTTGAAATAGGCGGCAATCGAGATAATGAGGGCTAGGGAACTCCAATTATGTTAAGCTTGAGAAGCAATTTAGTATGCGAAACCTAATCAAACGCCTTTGAAGTGCATATGTCCACTGCTCGAGAATTTCTTGAAAGGACCATGCTTATATATATATATATGGAATAGTACATAATTAATAAAGTTGCATCGACTCCGTGCTGATTAGTGCTAACTGTATGCGTACAAGTGACTGTCTTCATCTCGCAGTGTGCCCCGTGCAAATTGCTGAACGTATATCGCTTCAGTCTGGTGCTACTCGGCCTTCTACTGTCTCGTTCACGCGCGGTGCTACCAGATGGGGTCGCTCACCTGCCTACCCGTGCCTGTCGCCGTAGCTATTTCGACGTTTTCGGGGCAGCGTGCCTTTTATTTTTTCTCTTATTTTTTTTTCTTCGGATGAGGGGGGTGTCTTGCGCGTCGACCGTCTGCTCTCCCTCGGACGCGGCGATGATCCGACGCGGCCCGCATCATGCCCCGCAGGTCCGGCAGGGTGGCCGCTTCTTGCGTGTCGCTGAGAGGAGGAGGCCTCTGTGTACGTCCTCCGCAGGTGACACACGATGAGCTGGCGGCCCCGGACATTTTACACGGGAACGGCAGCAGCAGGGCGAGCACTGCATCGGGCGCGCCTGTAACGGATCGCGGTCAGGAAAAAAGAAAAAAAGGAAAATGGAGAAGGGGGCCGCCAGCGATATGGCCGACCGTGGAAAGACGAAACCGCTCGCCCGGTTCGGCTAACTTGTCCACGCACGCGCAACAGGTATATTCGCTTCGGTTACTCATTGCCGCCACGGGGCGATGCGGCGTACAAAATGTATCGAGTAGGCGCTCGGTAAGGGCGTATATATACGCTTGCGCAGCAGTGAGGTCAACGCACCGTCCGTCGAGGCTCGAATGTGTAGTTACTCGAGGAGTGTAGTCTGCGCGCATTTGTGGGTCTATTGGAGATTTCTTTTATCAACCATAGTACGTGCAAAATTTATAGTTCACATTCAGTATATACGTGCGCTGTATACCGCAATATTAGCCGATTGCGACTTCAAATATTTTAAATAAAAATAAATGGAAGTTACTGCTGACTGCCGTGGGACGCCCAGCGGCGATCAGCAGCTGGGGTGGTGTTGACGCAAGGTGTTGACAGATCACTCGTGAAGGCCTTCGTTTTGTAACGAACATGATAAGCACGGCTATGACATTGCAGGTGGTCAAAATTTGCGGAGCCCTCCACCACGGCGTCTCTCATGATCATATCGTGGTTTTGGGACGTAAAACCCCATATGTCGTCGTCGTTAATTCGAATGCGCATTGTGTGCGGAAATTATAATTCATAAATTATCTGTAACCTGCCCTAACGGTCTGAATTGGAAACTATACTTGTATGCCAAGGCAATGTTTTTGTACCATGCCGAATGTTTCTGCGGAGGGGGGGGGGGGAGGGGGTTATTAGTATAGTTTCCAGAGCATGAACTAGGGCGAGGAGCATCTGTTAGACCCCTGCGCTTTTCACCTCGCAGTAATACATCACTTCAGAGACGCATGATATTGGCCGAGTACTATTTAGCGTCATTCGTGTTTCCCAGTGCTCTGTCCCAAAGGTTGGCCGAGTGCCCTTCATTTGTGGTGGACCTTGGTCACCAGTTACTCGTCCTGTGAGCTTAGTTTATTAAATGTTTCCTGCTATCTGTCGTCGAAGCGCGTTCTGCGTTGCTTTCGCCTTTAGGTTTCATTTGGCTAAAGGTTACGCTGTCCGCAGCGCTGGCGGACATCTGCTCTCGGCTTTCTTTTCTTCTTCGTTTATTACTAGCGAAAAGTGCACTATTTAGCGTGAGAGCCCTGCGTGTGCGTCTAAATGAGGCGCCTCGCGATACTTCCGAAATCGCAACAATGAGATGCCTACTTTAATTCTTGGCTGCTCGCTTTTGCGTGAGGCATGAAATTCTTCGCTAGCGTCACGTTTCAACGCCAGGCGCACGGAAGAATGAACATCGCGCGCCTCACCAATGCGGATATATTCCTGGGCTTCTCAGTATACATGTTGGGGAATAATATAAGGTACGTGCGAACACCCCTGAAAGCGTGAAGCGTTTACACACGCTCGTTGTCGGTTAGGCGTGGAAAAGAATGTAGTAGCTGCTGGTCCTAAGTGGTGTACTTGCCGTCAAATGTACGGTATATAACAAACTAAACAGCTTCTTATCTGTGTCTTTCAGAAAAAAAAATAACAAATTGCGAATTTCCGGGCTTAGAGTGATCGCCTGTCTAGACGGGGTGTTACAGTTCTGTGGCACCACGACTGCCGCTTTATTATGGCCCTGCTCACTACACCATATATTTTTCAGACGTTCAAGCGTCTGCGCACAAGCTGCGCGTTTGCAAGTTTCGCAATTTTAGTATACGGAATGCACCCCACCGCTATTATTTACGGTATACTTTTGGCTCATCTTTGGGCCGGTAAAACCTATTCGTTGTTATCACAGTTGGCCCGTAATTAAAAATGAATGTATTAATTTTAAGTCGTGAGTGTGTTCGTTGTTGGCGATAAGTTTAACGTTATTTCTTCAAGTGTGTAAAAAAATGCTCATGCGTATAGACGGAGCGTGAATATCGGGGTGTCTCAGTTAACTTTAGCCGAGGTTTAGAAGTATATCCACGTATGCCTCAAGAACATGCAGCCGCCTTAGTGTTGTTTCCTGTCGTCCTGACCATCTCAGCCTATATTTTAGGGGCGAAGCTCCTTAGGGTGGGGGTCATTCCCTCCTCTGTAGTAGTGGTAGTAGTATGTATGTAGCCACCTCGCGCCGCCGCGAGGCTCGCGCTCGAGAGCTCCCGCGCCGGGAGGCTCGCGCTCGCCCTTGGCGCGTGCCTCCCGGCGCGCGAGCTCTCTCTCTTCCATCTGCTGTCTTGTGAGAGAAAGTGAAAGGCGCGCGTTGACTATGGAAACGCTCTTTCTTCGATGAACGCTCCACCAGCTCGCAAAGAAGGAGAACGCGCCCTCACCCGCGAGAGAACAACGTTGGCGCAGGCAGCGTCTTCCAGCGAGTTTCTTGATTGAAAAATACCGACTGCTCGCGCTGGAGAACCGTTCACCGGCCACCCATATATATATAATATATATATATATATATATATATATATATATATATATATGCACTGGATCTTGACTTGCAATGAAGTGCCGGTGGGAGATTTCACTTGTGCGTAGTTGAACCATAAGGATTCGTAGCGTGCACGTTAACTAAATTAATCCGGAACTCGGCACGATCTACGATGAACCTCCGGAGCTTCGCCCACTCATCATGATTCACTCCGTGGATATGCCGTGAATTTTTTAATTGAGCTCAGGTGATCAGTCAGTATTAATTAACTGACTTTTAAGCTGCTGCTTTAAACGCAAAATGCTCATTGGTAAAGTTGTAGAGCGTGTTAATTAGTGTCCGGAGGAGATATTTTTATAATAATAGGTGCAGTGGATTGAACTTTTTCGGGCTTCTAATAAAGTATACGAAATTTGAAAGAAATACCTTGTGACTAAGTGCTTGAGCGCCGTGACGTTGGCGCTCAGGCATGCTACGAACGAATGATCGATGATGCACGCATACAGGCAGCACTCGACGCGCCACATGGGAAGTTGATAAGCTGTGGCCACATCTTTCGCCCTCCCGGCTTGTCCGTGTCCGCGATTCCCGTGTATCGTCGATCGTTGTGTGAGAGCGCTAATGTGCCTCAAGTGAGACTCCGCCATTTGCATAGTTGCGAATTGCTGCCTGTCAATTACTGGTCATTATGTGTGTTCCTGGTGCCGTTCTGCTACTCCTACATGTTCTGTCCTTATTCTGACGCTTGTGTGTGTGTGTGTGTGTGTGTGTGTGTGTGTGTGTGTGTGTGTGTGTGTGTGTGTGTGTGTGTGTGTGTGTGTGTGTGTGTGTGTGATCGACTACGACTGGTACGAATATTTTGCTGCGTTTGAGTCTAGCCCCGTCTGCAAAACCTGCTGCTTTCTCGTGTCCGCATCTTATCTCGTTGGCTCTGCTCTGGCTGCGTCCTTCATGTTATGAGGGATACATTGTGTGGACACGTGTGGGATGCGTGTTGGCGAAAAAAAGAAGGGAGGGGGAGCAATATCATATTTCTGATCTCTCGCCATTTTCTTCTCTCCGTGTTGTGTGTGGTAGTTCATGCCCGATATTTCCAATATACTTATTCCTGTCTTGTACCAGAGACTCTTTCGTATGGCGATATGCGTTGAGGTTCTTCGAGTTTATCCAGTGTGTTGTTTAGTCCTGGTGCTTGAAATCTTCCCGCACGAGTGCTTTTTTGGTAGTCTTCTCCAGAATGTCTATTTCGGACAGAAGAGCTTGTTGAAGTGCGGTAATCGGTGAAAAAAAAAAAAAAAGTGAGGAACGTCAGAGTGATATCAGGATGTCGCAATCACTGTTCCCACTTTCGTTGCTGCTATACACATCCCACTCGTTAAGTTTAGCTACAACTAGCATCAGACGCCATTTATGGTGACAGGTCGACTTACGGTCGCGAGGAACATCGACTTACGGTCGCGAGCAAAAGTCCGAGGACAATTGCACCGGGAGAAAATAGAAATTTATTCTAGCACAGTTACAGAGTGTTGTACAGCTTCAGTGTACTGCACTGGAATGAGCGTATGCGCCTAGTCCGTGCCGCTCGACTTCATCCTATGCATTCGGGCTTCAAATAAAAATTGCAAAGGTTACCCCTAATGATTAAAGTACACCATGCAAACGCTAGGCCCTAAAGTTTGGTGTACTTTTGGTTGACAGGGATACAATTAGGTTAACTTTCGGTGAATTGGCTCCTACTATAGCATACCCAGTGTAGGTATGGCCCATAGCCACGCGTTATTTATTTATTTATTTATTTATTTATTTATTTATTTATTTATTTATTTATTTATTTATTTTGTAACAACCCCCATCCGGAGGTGCATCTGGTGTGCTGGGAAAGAAACATGGAAGTCGCTGTGTGCTAGCGCCATAAAAGAATTATTTACGACACCAGTTATAGTTCCCGGACACTGACCATACATGGGGCTCGGGAAAAATTGCTGCCAGTGATTTTCAAATCTTCAGACCTCAAAGCCATCACACTTAACGACGTAATCGACTTGTGTGCGACCTAGTAATATGAGTCGCGTCTTCCTCGCTTACCCTCAGATTGTTACTGCTGCTTCCCTCTCCTTAGCCTTGCAGGATTGTGCACTATCTTGATCTGCATGACTGATATACAACTTCGCACGAAGCGGAGTAGATTTTCAAATGAGCTCTGTAGAACAAGCATTGAATATTACGTACCTGGGCACGTGCTGCAGACTGGCTTCTCGGTAATGCAGTGACCCTGAGCGAGACATCCTCGGCGCGACCAAAGGATCTGTTGCTTTTGCTTCCCTTTTTACTGAAAGTTGTGATATATTGCACTGTCTGTCTGGAATATGCCCTCTTTCAGCGCTCACTTCCATTCTTCATATCGAGGGCGGGACATGTCGTGACCACAGTATAGACTGTGTAGACCGCCGCGTCGGTTTAGTGCTTACGGTGCTTGGCTGCTGACCCGAAAAACAAGGGTTTGATGCCGGGCCGTGGCTGTCGCTATTTCGATGGAGGTGAAAATGCTGGAGGCCCGCGTAGTGTGTGTGTGTTATCAGTGCGAGTTAAATAACCCCAGGTGGTCAAAATTACTCTTCGGAGCCCTCCACTTCTGGACGTGCCTCATAATCGTGGCGTGATTATGGCACGTAAAAACCCAGCAGTTGTATAGACTGGGCACCAGCATCTCATGATCCAGCCAGTGGTTTCCTTTCTGAAAGCCTCGGTTCCGCCTCAGAGTAGTTTTACTGGGAAATCACCTTTTGTGGTGAATGGGTGCCAGCCGTGGACAGCCGCAGCATATACCGCGTGCGCATTCGTGTAAGGTTCAGGTCCAGCAAAACTCCATTGGAGGCTCGTGCGCTGGTTAACTATGATATATTGACGAACCTGAATAACTTTTCTTTTATCCTATGGCACCGACACGTGTGCTTACTTCAGCCCGTCTACGTAACTGGTCAAAGTCTACTTGTCCACTTTATTCAGGTGCAAGCGTGCACCTGATGCTAATAGGAGAAGCACTGCAACTGGGCCCCGAGTCTTTCTAACCGGCAGTGCGGGCCGTTACGGGCCGTACGTACGCGCGCTGCTCTTTGGGTCAGCCAAACCATTTGTCATCGATTCGTCGGCTACGATCGGTCCTTGAAAGGAAGCCGGGTGAACGACCGGCGCATTGGACGCTATACCAACGGCTTCTTTGCCGCGGTCTGATTCATGTGGGAAGTATTGTTTACGGAAGAGCTTCGAAAGGGTGGACTCACGAGTTGTGTTTCTCCATAAGGAAAGAAAAGCGAAACGTGTATACGCGAACTTTGTCCGTTCGGACTCGAAAGGGAAATGACTCGTCGCTGTCACGCTCTGAATGCGTCGCGCGGATCCTTCTTAGCGTGCGCATTTGCATAAGCGCGCCACTGGAAATGGCCTGGGAAGTTCCCCCCCCTCTCTTTTTTTTTTTTTTTTGGAAGCTTTGTCCGTTGCGAGTCCCATCTGGAGCCTGATTTAGCCAGCTGCCGCGTATGGCGTCTGTCGGGGGCTGCGTTTCCACGAAAAGAAAGCGCGTATCCCAGGGAAAATCTCCCGCCGGCTGTAATCCGCTCTCCGCTTGCGCGCGAGATTCAACAAAGCGCATCGCTCTCCGGTGTTGCGGTTCCTTTTGTTTAAGCGTTCCACGCCTGCTTTGCGGCGAACCGTTTCATTCGCGCGGTCTGTTTTTGCGCGCACGGCACGCACGTCTCACTGCGCCGGTAGATTTCGCTCGGATAAAAGCGTCCGCTCTTGCAGTGGTGCGTCGGACGTGACACGACGATGCCGGCGGTTCTATGATCCGTGACGGCCGTTCGTGTACCGTCTGCCCAGCATGCGTGCGCCTTGCAGGGCCGCGGCTCGGCCTTCGCCCTCGACGGAGCCACGGCGAGGCTCGTCCCACGCGTTGTGAGCAGGTGGTCGCGTGAGCCGTGGTTCTTCGCACTGGGAGCCCCGGAACATTTGCCTTGTCGATGGGCGCGCTCCTCTATTGTCTCTCGCGCGATTGGCCGACCTTCTTTTTCCCCTGCGCCCGCATCTGGGCAGCTTTTTATAGCCGCGTTCCTTGCCGCCGAGCGGCGATCGCGCAAGATGGGTCTCGAATCTGGGACGAGCGTGCTCACGGCGTCCGAGAAGCCGCGCAAGGTTAACGACACGGCGAGGAGAAGAAGCGTCTTTCCTGAGAATCGCCGCGAACGTAACCGCGCAGGCCTCCAAGGGCAGAGTGGGGAAGAAGACGCCGAATCTGATCGAACGGGCCCCACGTCTCTTTACCGGTTCCCGGTCGGGTACTGCACGCGGCCGCTCTCTGTCCGCGACGCCGATGGCTGGCACCGGGTGCCTCGGGTCATGCGGCGGCCACGCGCTATGCGCGCTTTTGCCGCATGCTCACAAGCGCCGTCTTCTTGCATGTAACGGAGATTTTTTTTCCGGAGTGCTGCAGCCGCCGCCCCGATGTCGAGTCCACACGCTCTAAAACGCCCGACGTGGCACTTCGCTTTGTTGCAAGGGCAGGGCAGTCTCCCAAGTGTGCGTCCCGTGCCACTAGTTCGGCTGTGTCATACTGCGTCGAGTGGGTTTTGTGATATCTGGGCGTTTTAACTTTCGGTGTGAATTTAAGTCTCACGGTAGTTCTGCGAGCTTTAACACTGCAGGTATGCTGTCATTTCCACGTCGCGCACGAGCTGTCATGCGTGACGAGCGAAAACAGCTCAGGATTGGAAGGTGCTTGCGTCCGTCCAATTCGTATTGAGATTCAACACACTGATTTTTTTTTATTTTTTAGGAGTGGTGGTACTTGCTAACCTTAAGGTATTAAATTCTTGCGGAGTAGACGGGAAAAGATGCACCGACCAAAAAAACATGAATTTTCTGACGTTTCGGCTGCCCGTACGGGAGCCGTGTTCATGTCACAGCATTCAATACCTATGCATTAACTGCCTAGTTAGCCACTTTACTGCCATGACTCCTTTCTTCGTTTACACCGATTCACTTTATATGTGCCCTTTGCGTGCCATATTAAGTGATTTCTATTGCAAAAGCACAAGATCAAATAAAACAGGGAACAGTATGACATTGTCCCGCTACACTAATTTCGTGTTACACTCATTGCGCTGTGTGTTTAGCATAGTAAATGAGCAGCACAGTGGCACGTCCAGGTCACAATGGACGCAGAGACATGTACGAACCATAAACGAGAACACACAGGCTTTTTTGTGTGGTTCGGTTAAGGAAAGGACGCTAATTTCTGCAACCCATGTCGGGAGCACAGCTAAGCGTCCGTGGGGCCAGGGGAAATGGAGCGAAATAGATATAAAGGAGCGGAAAGCCGTAGTGGAGGGCTCCGAATATTTTGGCCATCTAGGGTTCTTTAACGTGCAGTGACAACGCAAAATACACGGGCCTCTGGCATTTTCGCCTCCATCGAAAATGCGACCGCCGGCCCTGGCCGTGATCGAACCCGCGTTTTTTGAGAATGACACTCAGATTACCCAGGCTTCTACGCGACATGTGCATTACTCTCACTTGAAAGCTATTTATGGCTGTACCGCGGTGGTAGCGCACGTTGTACCAGGGAGCAGTGATGAATTCAGTAAATAAGCCTTCTGACCTATATTAGCATACATTACTGCCTGCTTATACATATCTACCTATCATACCTATAATTACTGCCTGCATATTCTGTCGTTCGAATCTGACCTGTATGTGTTTAACTTTATCTCTTTTTTCCCCTCCCTTTCTCTACCCCGTGTACAGACACTGCAACACGTATCATTAACCACCAACCCCATTTTTCATCGCTCGGGAACATCATCCGCGTTAACGCAATATCATGCATATGAAGAGCCGATCCCAAACGATACGCACGGTCTCCTTTCTCACGTGCTAACATCGCGTAATTCTTGTTTTTATATTGGGCGTTGATGCGATTACAGAGAAAAAAAAAAAAGGAAGCTTGCGCTGGTTAATTAGATGAATGCTTCCGCAGGAACGAATGCTTCTTGTAGTCTTTTTATTATTATTTAATTTTTATGAATGGCAGCGTACAATCATAGCTCATGCTCTACGACCCCCCCCCCCTCCCCCACCTCTCCTTTCCGTTCTCTCACTCTTCCATATTTCGTTGAATGTTGCCTATCGTGCTATAGAACAATGAATTTATCATAATGCACGCCGTCTATTGATGGATCTTATTAGATGTAGCTGAATTTCAACCGTAATCAGTTTAATTAGAATGATCGTATGTAGCGGCAACCATTCTTCGCGTGTACTCGTGTATATGCCGTGGAAAAATATGGTACATAAATAGCGTAGCGAACAAAGAAAAATGGGGGGGGGGGGGGGGGTGCTGTAATTTACGCAGCTTTCAGTATTTGGGATTCTTCGTGACCATTCCTTTCAGTATCTTTCACACATGGAAACAGTTTGTTCGAAAGCCAACCAAAATTTTATTTTTGAGAAAAATATTACTGTACGTTACTAATCCAAACTAGAAGAGAAGGTCAGGGGAGATGGATGCTTGAATCGATGAACAGATCGCAAAATACGATTTAGAACAGGGAATGTCGCAGGAGCCAACGTTTCGACAAGCGGACCCGCCCTGACGAAGACAAGTCCGCTTGTTGAAACGTTGGCTCCGGCGACATTCATTGTTCTAAATCGTATTTTGCGATCTGTTCATCGAGTACGTTACTAAGGAGGTTAAGCGTACCGTGTATAAAACATCTGTTGGTTGTGTTTTTTAACATGCTGTAGTACACGGAGCCCACACCGGATAGTTCTGAAAGTTAATGAAAAAGAAATGCCGGAGTTTCTAGCTGTCGCTTAAAAGGCGTGACGTAACTGGCAGCACCGCCGCTTGACTTTTCTTACATACCTATACATTGTCTTTATTTGTTGTACTCAAAACCAATAAATACATCATTTCAGAAGGTTTTTCCACGATCATGAGATCTACCCACACTATTTCTGTTTCAAAACGGCTTAGTCTGTACCCCTTAATTTGTAACGTCATTTTTTCAAGGAAGTGCGATCGCTTCCTTGGTGTATTCGAAACAAAATTGCAAATTAGGTGGTGCGTGCAGACATGTTCACAGGAGCAACTGATCGGCGTCGCTTCTTGTTAGGTTCAAAATATGTTGCAGGGCACCTTCGATTGTGGTTTAGGGTTCTTTGAGTGCCGTATGGGAATAAGTGTCACTTAAAATTAATTTGTCTTATTTTGAAGGGAAAGAGCAAGATTAAGACACATTCGATATCCAGGTGTACGTGTGCGAAGGAATATTAGGGCTATTGAAGGTTACGTGTCGCGAACCGATGCGTTGAGTCGCTCGTATTTGCCCCCAGTGCCTGATATGGTCAAGGCGTGGAATATACTATACCAACTCCGTCGTTGATAAAGTGGCCTTCCATATTTTGAGCGGGGTTGAGATGAGCGCTTTGGCGTTCTATAATATGTTGTGTTTGTTTATCCGGAATTTGTATTTAAAGTTTGTTTGATTAACTGTTATATTAGCTCTCGCCGCGGTCACCCCATATAGGGTTTTATAGTATTAACAAAGATGAAATTTATTAGCTACGTGATCGCAGTTTCCGGACACGTTGTATGTCGTCGTTATTGCTTTATATTTTCTTTGACTTTTTACCTCTTGACAACAAGCGCAGTTACAGTGGAATCCTGATGCACATTTTTTTTTTCTTTCCTTTGTTTTCATTTTGCAGGTAAGTGCCGTCCTGGGATATTACTTGACAGCGGTGGTGGGTTCCAGAGTGCAAGGGGCACTGGGCCATGGCCTGCTGCCTTACGTTGGTGCTTCTGTGTTACGTACTTTGCCACCGCTCTGGTAGATTCTTATCTGCGGGGTGATCTCAACGTGTGTGGCTCATATATATATATATATATATATATATATATATATATATATATATATATATATATATATATATATATATATATATATATTCCTGTGCTTCAAGCGAGCACGCGCAAGTCGCGAACCCAAGTGCACAAGTGACCACCGTCAGTATCGACGAGGAAGATCGTCATTTTCGTTAGCAGTATACGCTGTGAGTAGGGGTCGCACACCCGTTGCATAGTCGTTTCCGTGTATTGTTGTTGCGGATACTTCTACAGCTCTCCGCTCTTCTGACGACACTGAACGGGTGGTGCCCATGGCCAGCAAAAGAGCAAGCCCTTCCACGCTTCCTCGAAGGAGCTGGCGTCTGTGATGAGTATTGACTGGACCACGTCGTGAGTGCGCGTCGCATAGTTGTGTGCTCCAGACATTCGCGGGCTGTGTTAGAAGAACGAAAATGTTGCCTACTGATAACCGAAAAGGAAGGGTGTAGCCCTCGTCAGAGAATACCGAAAACGCCTTCGTTTATTCTTTACTTCAATGTAAAAACAGGGAGGGTCTCATCTTCTAAATAAACCCTTGATAATAGAAGCAAGATCGCGATTAGCACGTCGAGTTCTTATTATTTTTTTTTGAATGAGACGTCTCTTGGAAAGTTTATTAGCGAAACAAATTTCCGTTGCCGTAGTGGCTGAACTTTATTGTCGCTTGTGTGTGGATATGCACAGATGGGAACTGCTTATGATGATTTATTTGTTTGTTTATTTTATTTATTTATTTATTTATTTATTTTTCCGCGACGGTAACATAAATTTTAACTACGCTGCTTTATGTAGTGGAGCTGATCTAAAAGGCTTGCAATGCGTGTCTTCATCTCCTGGATATTGCGATGAGCAAAACTACCGAGGCAGCGTCGTCTTTGTCTTCGTTTTTCATTTTTCTAAAAGAAGGTAGTTGTACTTAGTAACCTTGATGTAGTGAGTGCTTGCCACAACAGTCACTACCTCTCTATGTTAACTGCGGGTTGTAACTTCCTGTTGAAAACTTGACTATACCGCGACAGTTACTACCTTAATTACACTAATTCGCTTATATGCGCTGTACGCATTGCGATAGCAAGTAGTATTTATTACAAACGCGTGATAACAAACTAGAAAAGGGTGTGGCGTCGTCCTATTACTTGATCTAATAATTACTTTATCTAGTTACCGTGCTAGTTACACAACACGAAGAAATAGTCAGGCGACAGTGCATGCAATGCAAACCATAACTAGAGCACAGGAGTGCACGCAGAATATCAAGGCTTCTACATGTCTAGCACATACTCAACAGCAACATTAAGGCTATTTATGGTACGTCCTATTTTCGAGTAGCACACGCTGCACCGGTGAGCAGCCATGAAGTTAGATAAGTAAGGAACGTTTTGTATCCCGATACCTTACTGCTTGCGTACACGCCTGCCACGATGTAGCACAAAACCGTAATTGCAACAAACCACAAACGTTGCAGTTTGTCTGAAATTTGTACACGGCTATCTTAATTGCAGCGTAATATAGTATGGCCATTTGAGTTAATAATGCTATTACCCCGTCACTTACGAAAGTAACGTTTACTAACCTTGACTCATTGGGTTGTAAGGCCAACGTTTACTACCTACCATATATCAGTAGAAGGGAGCGAAGTGTAGTAAACGCTGCTGTTACTACGTTTAGTAGTGTCGTAGACTTGCCATAGTGGACAGGAGGTATCGTGCTGTCGCTCTGTATGAAGATCACTTCTGTAGCTTCGTGTCGTTTTTGTCTCATATGTATAAAGCTGGAAAGCGCGCGCGAAAATGAAAGACACTGGCGTTTAAGGCTCAACGCGTTATGTAGACGTTGGGAGGTGTTTGTTTTTCTGGCTTGCGCGTCGCCCCATTTTCCCGCTTTGTTTTCAGTGGATCCATTGTCCTCAGCATAATACACAGCGCTCCGCGAGTGAGCTGCAAATAGAGATGCCCGCTCGCCCTAACCTCCCCTCCCCCCTCTTCTATGAGCAGTACACTTTTCCAGATGATAGTTTTCAAATTTATGAACGGGCTGTCGAAAAATTCAGTTTTAGGTGTTGTAAGTTCACGAAGCATTTTCGCAGTGCCTTTTTGTCATATAGGTCAGGCTTCTTCTTACAAGCAGTTTATGTGTGAAAACGGCGCTAGTGTATACTTTAAAGAAGTTAGTGCCCCGCCACGGGGGTCTAGTGGCAATTGTACGCGGCTGCTGATCCGAGGGTCGCGGTATCGAATCCCGGCCGCGGCTGCTGCATTTCGATGGAGGCGAAATGTCGAGGCCCGTGTGCTGTGCGATGTCAGTGCACGTTGAAGAGCCCCAGGTGGTCGAAATTTCCGGAGACCTCCACTAAGGCGTCTCTCATAATCAGAGCTGGTTTTGGGACGTTAAACCACAAATCAAAGAAGTTAGAGCAGGCGCCAGCTAACTTTCGGTTGCTTACGTGTTAACGAATGTGGCCGACCTATCAAAAATTGGTTTTATGCGGACGAAAATACCTCGCGGATTTCGACCCTGTCATAACTCTTGCTTTCGAATCGCAGAACCTGACGTGAATCTATTTGTTGCTGCAGCAATTATGAAAACTCCCGGCCCTAACCGGCGCTGTATTCTAAATGCGTATGTCTGACCAGGGTATGCATGTCCCTGCTTGCCATCCGGTCACCGGCCACGCTGGCAGCACAACCATTGTGTCGCGGTCCTCCGCTGGATCGCAATTTGAGCGCCAGCTGGCCCCCTGCAGTGCCTGACTTTAGGTCCGTATAGAGACCATGGTGCGGCTGTGAATGTGGTGCCCAACATTCGTCAGAAAAAAAGCAAAGAAACAAGGAAGTCGAGGAAAGAAAGAACTCGTTGGTGTTTAAGTTATTAGTGTGTGTGTGTGTGTGTGTGTGTGTGTGTGTGTGTGTGTGTGTGTGTGTGTGTGTGTGTGTGTGTGTGTGTGTGTGTGTGTGTGTGTGTGTGTGTGTGTGTGTAGAGAGAGAGGAGGGAGGATGGGCAGGAGGAAAACAAAAAAAAAATTACAGAGTCTGCTGCCTTGGTCATGGGCTATAGAGGTGGTTACACTCTGGTCGATGAGGCTGACTGACAGGAAGTGGTCAACATTACGATGTTGGCCGTTGGGCCGGCGAGGTGGCTGCTTCTGCGAGACGATTCTCCTTAGAATACGGGTGTCCCTGGGACGCCGATGTTCGCATTTTTCGAGAAGCTTTGTGTGTGTGTGCAGTTGCTGCGACTACGAATGCAGTTACTGTTGGATTTGAAGGTTTCTGCGCAGCCACAGTGTGGCTTTTGCGTGTAATTTGGGATTGTGCATTGGTCAAGTTTGGTTAGTGTCGGCGGGTGCTATGCAACGCCGTAATTTTCGAGGTAACTTTCTCCTTTAAGAGCCTTGTGTGAAGCGTCCCACTTTTGTTTGCTCCATACTTTTGCGCCACCAATGCTCTAAGTGCCTTTTACTTATATCTATCGCCGGCATGTTCGGCTTTCCCCTGTTACTCCTGAAACCCATGGCCTCCTGTAGGGTAGTGTCCACAGCTACACCTGGGTGGACATCTGTACATTCAATCAGAATATGGTCTGTCGTTTCCCTAGCTTTTCCACAGCACGTACATGTATCCCCTTCTTTATTGAATTTCGCTCTGTAACTTCGGGTTCTCAGGCAACCGGACCTTGCCTCAAACAGTAAAGCGCTTCCCTTTGAATTATCGTAAAATTTTTCTCTCTTGATTTCGTCTTTCCCTTTTCGGTAGTTGTTCAATGCCGGTTTCTTCTCCATTCTTGCTATCCAATCCGAGTTTTCCGCCGCTCTGACGATGCTCTTAACGCTCTTTTTCGTCCCATCCGTTTCGTTACTGGATGTATACTTACTGGTAAGCCTCCTAGTTCTCTTCCTCCATTGTGAATCGACGTGTTTTGGTCTGCGCCATCTGTCGAGGCGCTCCGAAAAGAAAAAAAAAAAAAACGTTATAAGCTGCTCGTCAGCTGCCTGTACATCCTTGCAGTTTCTCACAGTGGGAAATGCGAGTTTACTGGTTGGCTTGTGTTGAGCGGGGCTTGGACTGAACCGTCCATACGGCTGCATAAATACAGTGTGGTGCACGCTATCATTGCTCAAACCCCTACAGCTCCGGACACGTGTTTACATTCTGTGGCCGCGCCACGTCACGCGCTGCCGTAACCGGAGCTTGCCTGCGCGTAGGCGCATCCTTCTCCCCATGACCATCGTTGCTCCGGTATCCCTCTCCCCTAGAGAACGGAAAAATGAAGTTCAGTTTGGTATTCACGGCTCTCGGCTGTTTCAATCATCGCCTGCGCTAGCATCCCACAACAGCTTCCCTAAGCATTCGTAAACTGATCTCACTGACATATTTAACATCAAGCGGCAAAAAGAAGAAACAGACGGCGAACTGTCGCACTGTAAACGCTGACCTTGTCACCTATTTTCCAACTTTGGCGGCCGGTCGGTACTTTTTACGTCTAGCGAAACTGTACGCTCAAGCGGAAGTTCCTCAGGACTAAACAAAACTTGTTTCTTCGCAATGTCAACAAAAACAAATGTAGCCCGTGACGTGCTGCTTCACTTCGAAATTATCGTTGTGACGACAGAAACGCTTCCAGCAAGACGCGCGTGAGCAGACTTCTTGCGTTTGAGGTGGTGCACGCATCTGTGGGTTGTCCGGGCTCTTCTTGAACGATGCCAATACGAATCTGACACAGAGCGTTACCATATGCATACGTCAGCTTCGCAGCGCCAGTTTTCGCTCCAGGTAGTTCTAAAAATTCATGACATACCCTGTTCCGTCGACGCGACGGCAACGCGCGGGCATCGCGGAACACGCGGTTTCGACTGTTTTCATTTAGCGGCGCTTGTGAGTTTTGGCGAGATCCTTGTTGGCCTTGATTGTCATTTCCGGCTTCCCGCGAGTGGTATACTGCTTTTAAACTGTCTTGTCAGAGTAAGGCTATAACGAACGGGGGGGGGAATGGTTGCCTATAGTTTGCGCCCGGCTGCGTTCGCAGGAGTCGTATATATGTAGTGCGCTGTTCCTTCAGCTCCGACGTTTGCTTGCTGCCCGTGCCGACAGAAGCGCGTGCGAGTCCGTCGGCACTCCCGGCGAGGATGAGTTGCGCAGCCCGAGACGCGGCTTCCGCGTTCTGTGCTCCTTTGTGCCACGCGGTTCGCCGAGAACCTTTCGTCCTTGGCGCTCCCCATTCCGCCGTCGCCTTTTGTCGTTGCATGCGCGGCGTTGACGCTGCCACCGCGACCCGCGCATTCGTGGGTATAGCCTTCTGCCTGCCCACGGCACCGGCTGGCTCTTGAACGCACTCAGCGCGAATCGAGGCGTCCCTGGCTTTGCATTTTTTGCTTATTTTGCACCGCGACCGCGAGTGCTGCGTCTCCTCGTACGGCACATCTTAATCGTCACCGCGAGCTCTTTCCCAGCTTCCTTTACAGTGCCACCTTGTGTTTGTGCGGCTATTATGTGTGTGCACTTCCCCCCTCTTCTCGTCCCCCACCTTCTCGCAAGGATGCTCGCGACCGAGAGCGGGGCGGCCCTTTTTGTACGTCTCGCGATGGCGGTTTATACGGTGCGGCTGCTTGTTTTGTAGTTACTGCGCGCACGGTCCGCCCTTGCTCGGCGGCATTTGCTAGTGGTTTCGGTTTTCTTGCAGGTTTTCTTGCTGTTAGTGTGCTTTTGTAGTAGGAAGAAGGGGTGAAATTAAGAAACGCCGCTTAATGTGGCAGGCTGCATAGCGCCTGCAAAAGTGACGGTCGAGGCAGCGTTTTCCCCGCTTGGTTTGACCTTGAGTCGGAGGTTAGTCGCGGCAAGATGGACAGAACATTGCCCATTGATCCTCTCTGCTGAATGTCATTGTGACGTGTCGCAGTAGTTGGTCATAGTGCACACTTAAAACAACGCATGGCGAGTGAGCACAGCCATGCACACGCGTGCACGCAGGACTGTGTTTCTCTCCTTTCGTGTCTTATCGCTATGTATAAGTACGGGATGTTCGTGTCAAAAGCATCGCTATGTACACGATGTCTACGATGAATTTTGGTATATAAATCTCCTGCGGTTGCCATCCTGAACTTCACAGCGCCATAATGTCAACTTGTTAATCTCTCTACAATGCCCTTTCTCTCTCTCTTCCCCCCCCCCCCCCTTTTTTTTTTTTGTTCGAGTAGCTATACAGCGTGTATTCATAGCTCTTCCTGGTTGGATGTGCGCATTATATGCACACCAAAGGAGACTGCATCCACTTGAACGAGTACGGAGTGTACTATGAATATGCGGGTTCAAGAGATGAAGCATGGCGTTAACAAAGGGGCCATGTTCCGGCACTCCAATCATACCTCGCCGTACTTGACACTACATATAGGCGACGTGCACCACGGTTTGTCCGATAGACCAGGCGGGCGGCGGCGTCGCTGTTGCGCGCCCTTCCGTGCCAGTGCACATTGCATACCCAGGAAAAAACGTACACCGCGTACTCGCCTTGAGGCGGACGCGCGCCTTTTCCTCGTCTCACAGGCGACACACATAGACCGTGAGGGGTCGCGCTCTTGGGGCGTCGCCTGCTGTCCACCCTTGCTGCTGTTGCTGCTACGCAAGTTTCGTTGTTTGGAAGTGGCCGGTGCTTCTGGCTGCAACATTACTCCGTTTTTTTCTGAAGCGCTTTCGTCGCGCGTCGGCGGTCGCCTACGAAACGTGCGTTCGTGGTTGCAGTCGGCGTGTACGACTGTCGTGTTTTCTCAGAGACTGGTTGTCGAGATGCGAGTGGGTTGGTCGTAGATTTCTACGTAACGCGTTACAAGTAATGGCTGACTTGTATTCGATTACATGTTGCCGTAATTTTGTAACGCTAAAATTACTTCCCTTAAGGAGTAACGATTATTAAAATGGAATTACCTTTTCCCCCTGTAATCTTCTGCAAGCATACAAACCGAAAATAGTCTAACCGATTGGTACCGGCACTTTAAGTTTCAAGCTACGCTTTGAAATTTGACACGTTAGTGTTCACCAGTAAGATAACCTTTGACGAAAACTTGAGGTGCCGATTTTTCCGACTCGATTATGCCACGCTATATGTGTATATGTGGGCTACTGTGATAAAAAATTATGGAAAGTAACGTGGCTAGTAATCGATTACACTGTAGAGTAATTTCGCGATTACTTTTTGAGGCTGTGTTTTCAAATGTAATCGGTAACAGCGAAGTAACCGTAATTGTAATCTGTTACTGTTGTTCAGTAGCGTGTACAAGTCTGATCGGTGGTTTGGACGTCTAAAAACGGATGCTTGCTCGGTTGCTGCGGTACGTGGAACTATGCAGGGTGTTTTTTTAGTTGCAATACACTTTTTAAATTAGAAAAACATAAATCGCGGGAATGTCATGTGTACCATTCGAGTATACGGATTGGCGGCCTCTAGGTACAGAACAATTTCTGGACTTGTGCGCAAAATTAGCGAAATTACGCTAAATAACTTTTTAAGTATCAGTAATTGGTGATTACAGCAAATGAGTACTTTGGAGCACGTCCTTCGACACTATTTATCCCAACGATCAAATTTTGAATAGCGGAGTGCATGTCGGAGCTACGCGAGCAATTAGTTCCCCGAGGCAGGCTCCTTGAAACCGAAACTGGACGGAAAAAGAGCGTCTGTGACTTCGATGTTGCCGCCCCCACGGCTTTCGTCACTCGCCACTCGCCCGTGGTCACCGCCGCTCCGGCCGCGCAGGCAGTGTGCGTTATCTCCTTGTTATCTGCGGTGTTGGGCGCCGCGGGTGAGTGACGAAATCCAGGGAGGCGGCGACATCGACGTCACAGACGCTCTTTTTCCGTCCAGTTTCGGTTTCAAGGAGCCTGCCACGGGGAACTAATTGTTCGCGTAGCTCCGACATGCACTCCGCTACTCAAAATTTGATCGTTGGGATAAATAGTGTCGAAGACGTGCTCCAAAGTACTCATTTGCTGTAATCACCAATTACTGATACTTAAAAAGTTAATTAGCGTAATTTAGCTAATTACACGCACGAGTGCGGAAATTGTTTTGTATCTAGAGGCCGCCAACCCGTACACTCGAATGGTACGCAAGACATTCCCGCGATTTAAGTTTTCCTAATTTAAAAAATTGTTGCAACTAAAAAAAAAAACACCCTGTATAGTTCTCTTGTGTATAAGCTGCTTCGAAGTACGTCTGCGTTCTGGGTGGAATTACCGCTTCATCGACTGCTCCTACGAGTCGGAAAGTTGTCGCTCTATATGGTTCACGGGCTTATTATCCGCGATGCAAATTATGGGTAGTGCGCCTTGTGTTATACCTTCGTCGGTGCACTTTTTCGGTTTGTTACATCCGCTTTCGAGTACCGTTGCTACCGGGCAGCATTTCCTAAAACTGCCGTCTGTTTGCGATTCGGACGTGAGCGATAGAGATGAAGGTTCGACCTAGGAGAGGGTTCATCCGCGCCAACTTCCCGGCGTTCTTGCGGAAGGACGTTTCTGGCCAGCGTGCGTCATGTAGTGGCTTTCCTTGAAAGGATTCCCAAAGACATTTGATGTGTCGTAACTCTCTGGTCCGAGTCGTGGCTGGCGAAAGTCGAAGGCGTTGAGCACTCTAGCTAGATTTCTTGCACGCTGCAATCTGGCCGCGTACGAACCATGCTCAGCGTCCAGCGCGCGCGACGTGCTCCATGTAATCCACGTATGCAACCATGTTCCAGCGTAATGTGTAGCACATAATGTGTGACGTTTATTTATTTATTTTTTTTGCGTATAAGGAAAACGTCATTATTTAACCCCCCCTGTGCCAAGATAAACAGAAAGAATAAGCCCAAACACCGCTTGAGTGATTTTGAGCTCTGCGACGACTGACGAACGATCTTTCGAATCGTTTGTCGCACGACCATAGAGGTCGCTCTTTCCAGTCACTCGGACTGTTCGGGCCTACCTCGAGTGACTGGCCAATGGGTCAAGGGGCTGGAAGTGTACACATTATACTCACATAGAGAAGGAATGCATTGTTCCAGGAAATGCTTATATGACAAAGCTTCGCCGGTACAGTTTTTGAAACATTGGCTCTAGCGACATTCACTGTTCTTGCTCGTTTTCAACGGTATCTTCATCAAGACTCCGTGTGGTTTCTTGTGCAAGGCGTGGTGCTTTTGGCTGCGCCCTGATATAGAACCGCTTGACCGATCCCCAAAATCGTGACGATTGAGCAGCGCGCACCACGGCAACTACAAGTTTAGTGCGAGCATGCGACCGTTGTCGAAACTTTTTTTCTTCTTTTTTTTTCATATTGTGTCTTTGTCTTATCATGGCGTTTCCTGTATTCTTGCATTAACAACACCTGCTTTGAAATTGCACCGTTTCTCCAGTCCCCGCATGTTGTCCGATTTGGCCGCAACTGTCCAAGTCAGAGCTTGTAAACTTTTGCTTTACACACGCAAGATAGACGTCGCTAGGCGGCGAGAATGCTCGAGACGCCGATAAGGCCAGCGGTCAGCCCTGGCACTCGTCTCCGTGGCGCCAATCTGTGAAGAAGACGGCGACGGTGGCGCTGTCCCGCCTTGTTGGCGTGGCCTTGCTCGGCTTCGTTCTGTTTTGTTCGCGTGGCCTCGCTCGGCTTCCAACACTCGGGAAGAGAATGGGCAACATATTCCGGCTTCCTAAGGGTACGTGCACCGTCTTTTACCTGTATTCTAACGACGATACGAACGCGCTAGACAGCTCATCCAGCCTTTGACAGTGACCACACCTGTTGGTTGGATTACTCCCGCTCGCCACGAGCTTATAGCTCGCGGTGATGGTGCGCGCTCTCTGCATCTTCTCCTCCTGTCCGTAAATGGGCAGCGATAGAAACGGGGCAGGTTTATATATCTGATGGCGTTTCGCAACCACCTCCCCGCTAAGAGTTTCTTCATTTCTGCCGCGGGGTGGGCATCGTGTGCGCGATTGAATGCCGGCTGCTGCTGTCAGAATGTAGGGCGGCGTTTCGCTTCCGGCTTGTTACAGCGCCGGCGCGTAAACGCGGAACCGTGTTTCTCCCTCTCCTGCGGCTCGAGGCGCCGGCCACGGCGCCTTTCGACGCCGCTGCCCCCGAGGGCCTACTGCTCGGTGACCGGTTTGGCTTAGCCGACTGACTCGCTGTGCGCGGCGAGCCCAGATCGAGGCGCCGCCGTGACCCGGTCTCGTTTGTCTGTCGATCGGGGCTGATTTTCTTGTTTTCTGTTCGGCCGCTCGTTTCCCCTGGGCGTCTAGGTGCTCTCGTTCGTTCCAAAATGCACCTCCTTTCTCTGCGTCCCGTTGCGCGACGACACGGTCGGCCGCAACGAGTCAATTATCGCATGCGCGGCCGGCATGCTTGTCCACAGATTGACAGCACACGGTGATCTCGAAAAAAACTGCGCTGATCCACGCACAACGACGCGGAAGATTGGTGTGCGCATTCCTGGGCGCTTTGTACTCGTGAGCGAGCGCGGGCCGGTTTGTGCTTCGAGTACGCGTTTTTTCACTCCCAAGTGGATTCGGACCCGTTTTGCCTCGATGTCCGAGTGCGCGTTGACCGTTGCGGCAGCCCTTTGTGTCTAGTGGCTGCCACGCTCTCGAAGCTCGGAATGTGTAGCACGCGACGAGAGCCCTCTCGCCTGTAGGTTACTGCTTTTTTTTTTTTTTTACCTTGCTGGTGTATCCGCGCGCGTGTTGAACTGCAGGCCTGGGTACACGCACCACCACGCACGCCGATTGTGCGTGCGATGCATTATTGGCCTAAACTTATCCGCTTGGAAATGCAGAGGTATCAAAAGAGCGTTTGTGGAAACACCTTCTTTTCTTTCTTCTTTTTTTTTTTTAGCGAGGTCTTCGACCAAGTTTTATTCTGCACCATTTACCTTGTTTTATTTTGTACATGTGCCGCCGAAGGAAGGCCTGTATCTTTGTAAATAACGTAGCATAGGTGATAGTTTTAACGGTGAATTCTGTTCTGGATATAAGCCTTGCAAAGAGCGCGCGATTAACAAAATACAGGAATTTACATTGCGGTTTTGTCTTTTCATGACACAGTTTGCGTGCTTACTCACTCGATACCGGGCACTCTGATGAGTCGGCCTGACAAAACTGTTTCAAACTTTTGTCGCTTTCAAAGCTTCACTTCTTTTTTTACGCAAGATATCTGCGCATGTGCAGCTTGTACTTATAATTTCCCCCTCGGCACACACGCACACTGTATAGATGGGAAGCCTTTGACTTTGAAGTGTGTGCATCGTAACTTTTTCAGTGTTTATTAAATGTGCTTAGGACGTATATTCAGGTTCTCGTACTCGATTCAAAGGCACATTGGCACTATAAGAAAAGTTTCCACGGGGCACGTTTTGCTCCGAGATATGCATAACTTGTCAGTCAGTGCGGCGAGTTTCTCACTACATGAGGTGTGGATGTCAGTGCAGTGAATCGGCCCTGAATCGAGCAGTTCGTCGCGTGGGCCCCGTCGGCGCGTATTACGTGGCGAGTGACGAAGCCTGTCTTGTAGTGCTGGCGATCCCGCCTCATAAATGCGAAACTAGGAGCACTGAGCGATCGTGATAAATATCGCCAGAATGCGAATCTTGCGCAAAAATTCCACGGAACGAGCTCGCTTCTTGTATGCGATACGGCCGTCTCTAATTATTCTATATGAATACGAGCCGCGTTGGCGGCATATACCGTGGGAAGCGGGCTTATGCTCTTATCGCCTCGCAACCACGGTGTGTCGCATCCTTATACGCAGTGCGGACGGGTACAACGAGATATATCTATTGCAATCGAACACACTTAACGACGCCGAGTGGAAAACAAGACGACGCGTTAGTCTCTGAAGACCTCATTGTGAGAGCGCTTGTCTCTGCAATGGCCGATTGGCGCATAGATCGCGCGGAGAGGAAATCGGGTCTCGCGTGCCGCCAGAGGTGTCGGCTATGCGCGCTCCGCCGGTGGCTCTTTGTTTTTCCTCCTTCCTCCGGCGCAGTCTTTGTTTTGGCGCGCCTCCGTGGAAGTGCGCGGCCCACATAATTTGTGCCTCGCGTTCAGGTGTGGTCTGGTGGCGTAGTCGCACGGAAGTGTCGCTGCACTTCGGCGACCCCAATCTATCCCCGGTGGCCACATCGTATACCAGGAAGGCTTCCCCTCCACTGCGATAAACGGCCTCTCGAGTCGCGCGTGGCTTCGATTTCCCTATGGATATAGCCGTTGCTCTCGAGTCGTCTTCGGCGTTTCGCGTGGTCTCTCGGCCGCCACGGTTTCTGCCTGGCGGTCTTCGGGACAAGCCCTTGTGTTTTCGTACGGTCGCATGGTTTCAGTGACGTAAGCGTGTACGGCGACCGTATTGGACCATCCTGCAGTACCCGGCTGTGGGGGACACTGTCATTCTGTGGCGTCTCGGTGGCTGAGCTTGGCGTTATCGCCCCGCGGCAGCGTGGCGAAGCCGGCACCGCCGTGTGACCCGGCCAGTCGGCGCGCCCAAGGAAAGGCTCGCCTCCTCCGAGAAACTGGATCAGGTCGGCGGAACGGCCGCTGGCGCTGAAATCGAAACGACGCGTGTGCGCCGCACTGCCAACAACGCCCAGCACAAGGGGTTGCGGCCGCTGACTCGTTGTATTTTTGTGGATTGCCCCTCCTCGTACTGTGACTGACCTTTCCGGCACCTTAATCACGTTTCGGCTCTCTCTCTCTCTCTCTCTCTCTCTCTCTCTCTCTGTTTTTTTTTTTGTGTTGTTGTTGTTGTCCGACCTATGCTCACGAGGGTCGTGTTTAGAGGTTGGGTTGCTTCACGAGGCTTTTGTTTTGTTTTTGTTTTTTTGTTTTTTTCTTAGCGTGCAGCGTACATTGGAGCCATCAGATTCGCGCGCCACCCCCCAACATAGCTCAGTCGCCCTGTGTGAGGATGGCGTATATGTATGAAGGAATAGTATACAACAGAGCGAGAGACGGGGGAAAATGGTACCGAAAATTAATTCGGAACTCTCCACCGCAGAACCCCGATACCGTGCAACCTCGGGACAAAAAATTGCACACTGTAGTAGTATCTCTTTGACTGAGTGTTACTACATTTTTTTTTAAATCTTTTTGAAGTGCTTTTGGATGGAATGTTCACAGTGATGACGTTAAAGAGAATTCGGAATGTACATATTTGCGGTGTATATCGTAGCCACAACGCACACACACACACACACACACACACACACACACACACACACACATATATATATATATATATATATATATATGTATATATATATATATATATATATATATATATATATATATATATATATATATATATATATATATATATATATATATATTGTTGGAGGGCTCATTTCGTCTCGTGACATTAAACTGATGGTGCGACATATTGCGAATGGGTGTTAGTCGACGAAGTTTAGTGACCTTTACTAAAGACTCCGACCTGAAAGACGCAGGTTGAGTGTCGGCCACGGCGGTCGCATTTGCGATGGAGGCGAAAGTGCATGACGCCCGTTTAGTGTGCGATGCCTGTGCACGTTGAAAAACCCGAGGCGATCGAAATTTTCGGAGCCCACCTCTACTGCGTGCTTCAATCGTGTCGTGGCTTGAGCACGTAAAACCTCAGCGATGATTATTACTTTTTGCTTAGGACTATACTCTAACTTGCTGCAGATGTTGCACTTCAGTAATTGTAGTTTACTCTCGGCTTGCCCGTCTGCAAAAGAATTCTGGACCAAAGCCATTTTAAAGTTACGTGTCCCTTAAATTGGGTGGAAAGGTGTTTGTTTGGCAGAACTGACTGAGAGTGTCACATGCGACGCCGATATTGTACGGTCACTTACACTATATGTGGTTCGTACCGTATTAAATGTACGTGTCTTATAGCCTTCGCTGTCTGGTATTACACTATTACAAACGTGCGCCATATATATTTACGTTCCACTTTGCGTTGGCCCGCTGTGTGGCTCAAAATGGAAGGTCCTCTAGGCAAGTACGCATAAGTTCGACGCAATAAGCATACTTGACAAAACGGTGTCGTGTCCAAACGTTGTCGAGTTTAGGAACGATATGTAACGCGGTAAGAAAATAACGGATCTATTCACTCAACTGACACTTGTGAAAGGGAGAATTACCATCCAGCCGTTTGGTAGCCCACTGGTACCTAGAAATCCTTACGGATTTATCAGAAATCCGAGCCTTTGACGAAAAATTCGCCCTGGTTCGGGTTGGCAGCTAACACTCGGTCCATCCAACACTTGCAAAACTTAGTTTTAAACGATGCAGTACGCATATTTATGCGTTTGTGTGCATCAGAGGTATCGCCGTTACGGAAACTAATGTGCTCGCTCGCACTGTAGCTTTAGTGCTGTCACGCAAGCTAGCACTGCTTATATTTTACTGGATTAATATTTGTATGGTCCTGTATACGTCATCTTTGTGGCATATGTAAAAGGGGGAAAATATTGGTGAAACTTATCTAAGGAACAGTTCTACCTGTTCAGAAAAAGTCAGTGTATCAAGCAGGAGTTGACAAGGTCCCGAAAAGTATGCCTTACGTGTGCATCCTCCCTTCAATGTATATAGCAAAAAAGCCTTCGATATGTGACATGCAAGAAATCTTTTTACTTTACGTGAAGGGAACTAGTTCTGACATTTACGTTTTTTTTTTTCTTCCTCGCGGCAGCCGTAACTGCCGTTATGGCTATAGTTTATTATTAAAAGTATTGCTTTTCTTTGTGTTAGTAAAAATAATAATGGTTTAAATATTGCACTTATTACACTGAGATGAAAATTTCCCTGTTTGTTGCACTAGCTGAAAGTGCCATCCCCGTGCAGTGCTCGATGAGGCTGTGCGGTATATTTGCGAGGAAACGCGTAGTGAACGTGCCACTCAATACATGCAAGGCTTCGTTATTTACGAAGCAGATGTCAAGGGTTACGACCCTTAGAAATGGCTAGCCTATCACCTAAAACTGCGCCTCTGCTTGTGAGTACATAGGCTACTTCTCTACGACAGTCAGTGCTTACTCTTGGTATGTAAGCTTGAGGCAAAAATAATAATAATAATAATAATAAATACGGCTCATCGGCTCTAAAGAGGCTCAAACTAATTAATTGGCAGCATCTTGGCAGTGTGTGGTATGTCTTTGATAGCCCGTCTGTGGATAGAACGCTTCAACGTGGAGTACAGCATCGCGGTAACACTGCAACACATGATGTCTCTGGTAATAAAATCAGCTTCGCCTTCAATAACGCGCCGGTGAGTTTCTCTTTAGAGACGACAAATTTGCTTCCAATCGCACCAAATGCTCGGAAGCGGCGCGTCTTTTACCGAGGCGCGCACGTTTTCGCTATTCACCCATCGTCATTAGCTTCTCCACCTTCCAACCCTCACTGTCCCCTTCATATATGAGCTGGAAAGAGCGGCGCCGGCGAAAACGCCGGCCCATTCCTTTGTCAAGTCACAGAGGCGCGCCTTACATCTCTTTGTCCCTTGAGGGAGAGAGCATTACTGCAAAACTCTTTGTTTTAGTGCACGGTTGCCGGTGACCACGTGATTAGCGAAAGTCCAGGTTATACGAGGGATTGCTTTGCATTGCCGGTGCAGCTGAGGTTGCTGACCGAAGCGTGGTTTGAGTTGGCAGGTAAACTGGTGGTCATCGACTAACTGTGGTGCGTGAAGTCACTGTGCGCTACATGATAGGGCCTCTCTCCCTTTTTCTTTTTTGATTTTGTTTCGACCAGGACGGTCACGTTTGTTACGTAGTTCGTGGACAGTAAATGCATTCTGTGTCGTGCACGTATAGGATGAGGCGTTGTATATACGGCCGATTCTTTCGCGACGCGTCGTCGCGTGCGAGCCGGACTCTTAAGCCGTTTTCTACATTGATCGAGCCCATTGCTGTGCCCGTTTCGGATGCTTCCTCAACGAGCGGCGGCGGCAGCAGCATCAACAAGGCGGCGACGTGCGAGTGTGGCGCCTTTTTGGCGCGCACGTTCTGACTTTGCGCGCTGCACGAGGAAGCTGCGTACCGATTAGCGGCCTGTTTGCTCAGCCATCGTCTGCCTGCATTTGGGGACGAGGCACATGCCCAATATAGAAGACTGCGCTCGACTGTCGCCACGGCCTCGGGGCGATAGCGGCGTCTACCGTCACCGTCGGCCCGTGTGCGGTGAGAGAGGCTGTTGCCGCCACTGGGTGGCACTTGCGCGCTGCACATTGGCGCACTGCCTCGGTGTTTTTGCTTTGTGGTGTGTTTGTGTGGTGGGAACCGGTACGGCCGTCAATCACCTTCGGGAGTGGGGTAGCCGACCCCGTCGCCCTTGCTCTCATGCATGCATGCATTGAATCACGCTGGGGCTAGAAGATGCGCGGCTCTCCGGAGGGCCCGCGTGTACACCTGCGCGGGCCTTCGCAGCTGATTTGCCTCATTTGTAATCTTGCACTTTGCGACACAGTTATTTCTTCGTGAGTGATGCGCGCTTGCTTATACGAAGGATGGAGGCCTCTTCCGGCGGATAAGAATAATGAAGAAACTGAGGCGGGGTTTACGGGGCGGGGGGGGGGGAGAAAATCGTTTCCGCGGCCCGCAAACGTGAGGCCCTGCCGCAACGCCGAGGCATCTGACTGGGATGCAACCTCTGCCGTGACCGGTGGTCAAAAGAAAAGAAAAAGAAACGATGGGGATTAGGAAGCACCGCATCGAACAGACCTGTCTCTTAGAGCTTATGCATTTCACAACAGCTTGGCCTCATTCGCCAAGAAGCGATTGTCTGCGTGCTACGCGCATATTTTCGTTGGTGACACCTCAACGCCAGCTGGATGCTCGGCTCTGCATACGGAAACTTGAGAAGTAGGTCACAAAATAAATGTCTAAAATGCTAGAGGAGCTTCGTGACGAACGCAGCCAGTTCCGCGGGCATTGTCATGGGCGCGTATAATCCCATCGAACTGCTGTAGCTGGATGCATTGCGTAGCTGAATATAGACGCCGTAATTCAGTGGCTTCCATAGCTTGCTGCTAAACCCTTCGGTGAATGAATTATCGTGATTGCAACTTAGCTGCGTATACTGCGCCTATGTGTCGGGACTCGGTTTACGGTGGCTAGAAACCTATACTATCGGCCAAACATGTAAATGATCCACGGTTTGGGTGGTCGGAGAGCAATTAGTCAAACGTGACAAGTCACTGGCGCGAGAGTGAGGTCGAATTTTAACGTCAATCAGGGCACTCTCAGCCTGGGCGTGCTGAGCGAGATAGCAGCGCCGTGTTCAGGCCCTTCAGCCACTCAGGCCACTTAAGCCGTGGCCCGAGAAGCCTCCGGTAGGGCTTCTCACTATGGTAATCGGTCAGTCGATCTCAAGATCTCGGCCTTTAGTGGCGCAAAAAAAAAAAAAAAAACAAAGATAGTGTCGGCCGCTCCCGAAGACGTTCGCTGCGGGTCGAACCGCGACGCACGTAAAACAGGCTTCCCGCAGTGCACTACTGGATAGCGGGTCGGCCCGATATTTACCCCTTTCTTGATGCCGGGTTACAACGCGCAGCGTAACACGCTTGGCAGACAGTGGCCGGTAGCTGTAGCGCAATAACGACGTATAGTTACGTGTCACACTTTAGTAGCCATAAACCCGCACTCGGTATGTGGGACCAAACACGTAGGCAAGGGTAAACGCGAGGAATGAGTACAAGACACACGCAAGAGGGAAATATAGGGGATTGACGAATGCAAAATGCGAGATATAGAACGAGTGTATATATGCATATGCGTTGTCCTTATTAATATACGCAATCTCGAGCATTCTTCCCACAAAGCAACAAAAGCAAGCCGAACGGAGATGTAAGCGCCGCGCACCGCTCGGGGATGTTTATTTTCTAAACTTGCTTCGTTCCGATGAATGTCCTGCCCCCCCCCTTGCTTTTTTCCAGCTGAATGCGTTTCATCCTGCATGCACGTGCTGCCACGGACTTCTTCGGCGTGTGACCTGGTGTGCCGGGGCGTCGCCCCCCTTCCTCTTGCCTATAGCGCGCACAGGCCCAGGGGCGCGCATTCCCGATTTCCGCCTCTGTCAGCCGGCTGTCGGCGAGTGCGCCGCTATACGTCGCGCCCGATTTAGGCCGCCACTCCAGTTCTTGGCAGAAAAGAAAGCGCGCTTCCCGCACGACCGTCGACGACGAACCGGGCGCCGTCTGGGCGGCTTCGTATTCCTGCCCAATTTTTTTCTGGCGGTTACATTGTGCGATCAGCGTCCGCGCACTGGTTGCCGGAGGATGGCCAAGTGGCGGACACCCGTCCGCGTAGCGCGGGCTTTTCATTCGCTACAAGGCCGCACGCGGTGTGTATAAGCGACAGACGGCGAGCGACGGCTTTTTTAATGATGTTTCGGCGCGCGCTTACGGCGTTATGTGCGGTGTGAATGGGCCTGCTGCGCGAGCATTATGAACACGTGCGGTAACACGTGGGACGCGCCGTTCCGCTGACCCGCGCTTCTTTCAGCACCCGTGTTTGGGACGCGCGCGCATGTGGAGCGTCGCTCATTGTCTCATTGTTTCGAGTGCGCCCGGCTCTTATTTGCCCCCCGGCCTCGTTTCCCCGACAAACGGTGCCGCTCAACAGCGTGGCGTCGCCCACGGTTGTCCCTCTTGTCTCGTCGCCTTGTTAGCGTTGTTATGCATGCATGCGAACTATATACGCCTCCGTCCGCGCTGGTCTCTCTCTCTCTCTCTCTCTCTCTGATTGTTCTTCCTTCCTGTACCGACATTTTCTGCGTTCTGTAGCATGTTCACGACTCCTTCCTGCGGATCGTGTCTTCGTTTTCATTTTTTTTTTTCACCATAATATATTCGCGTTTATACTAACTAAAACACAGGCAACATCGTCGTATGCAGCTGCAGAGCACGGCTTCTCAGGTTTTCCTCGTGAGGATGAGCGAGAACGCGACTATGTCGCCAACCAGTCTATATCGATCGCGCGTTATAAGCTGCTATCGAGACAGGCTTGGTGATAGCCACAAACTGTAACGAGGAAAAAAAAAAAAAGAGATTAAGAGGAAGACAGCGGGATATCTAAATTTAATGTAAAAGTAATGATATATAAATGTAATATAGAAGTAATTGGGTTAACTTGTTTAGTTTTTATTAACTATCTTTAATGAAGTAGCGTGTGGTTTCATTTGACTTGTCCGCGGAATTAAGACCGTTGGCACAGGGAACGCGGCGGAGCGCCGATTGCGATTGTGGTTAACATCAAACGTGTATATATGCCCTCTTCAGCCGAAATATTTTCGCATTGAGGGTTAATATTGGTGGGAGCCGTATCTCTGTGTGTGTTTCTCTCATTCATTCTGCGCGTTTTAAGACCTATTGCATTAAAAAAAAAAGGGGGGGGGGGGGGGCAGTCGCTGTAGTATTTGCAAGATACAATATGGATGTTGCACTAATCCCATCTCTGTACATTCCCGTTCTTGGCATTATCGCGTAACCTTGCGTCTTACAGCGTGTAAGAGAGTTGTTCCAGAGTATCGTTCTTCGAACTGCTTTATACGACTGAAACTTTGGCGCAGCAGTTGTTTCAATGTCGCTCCTTTCCTCCCCGATTGATCTGCTTATATAGCGCGCTTAAGAGCAGCGCTCGCGTCCCGATGCCGTGCGCTGATGCCCTTGCGAGCTGCATCGGTGCGCTGGTCCGTAATAATGCGAGCCGGCTTTTCGGATTGTCGCATCACGTTTTGAATTCCGTGCAGGATGCTCGCTTTGAAGAGAGGCCAAGTTGATGGACTGATTCTGTGATGTGCTACCTGATGGCACCGCGATATCTTATAGCAAGGTTGTTCGTTTCATGTCTAGTTGGATAAAGCACACTATCCGAATTGGCTGCTTTTGGTTGCATCACTTCTGTGTGTGCGTAATTGTGCGAGAAAGCACGCTTTCACCTCCGTCATCCTCGTATAACACTGCAGATTGCGCGGTGCTGAGTTCGAACCGTGCAAAGATGACGAAGTGCATATGCATCGTTGCTGAATAAGTTGCCGTTTACTCCTCTTATTTGTGCACCCCCCCCCCCCCCCCTCATGTTTCAACATTGAAGCTGTTTAAGCTATTCGTTAAACAGTCAGAAATGTGCAGAAAACTCCGGCGATCCGCGCGTCGCCATAGCAACCATGGTAAGCATAGCCAACTGAGCAAAGCATATCTGAGGCTATTTAAGCTGAGCCAAGCCTAATTACACTAAGGCTAAGCAAAGAATTATTCGGCTAAGCCTAATTAAGTTAACAAGGTTAATTTAATTATTCTTGTAATAATTAAGGCAATCCTAATTGAGGTAAGCCCATCGGAGATAAATAGGTTGCAAAGTGAGCCTATAGCAAGACATAGCAAGACTTTGTCAAACTTCAATCGACCAGCTTCGCTGCGTAAGCCATGCGCAAATTAGCGCACGCTTCGCCATTTTTTTTTCTCATTTAATCACGCAGCAACAAAGTAGTTGAGATTGTTATAATTTGTTCCACGAGTGAGATATATGCGATTACGTTGCAAGCAGGAGATGCTAAATCGGAGCAGTTCGCTGAGCAGGGCGTGCTCCTCGAAAGCTCAACGAGCATGCAGTTGGTGAAAAGCAGTGCGTCGCTCGGTTATGCCCTCGAACATCGATTTCTGGTTTTGTGAAGTACAGTCAGCGCTTGCTATTGGTTGCTATAGATGCGCTTGATGTACGCCTTATTTCTCGCGAGTTAGATTATTGCGTGATTCGGTTCCACCGGAGGTTGTCCGGTATAATATACAGTGCCTCGCAGACGAGAATTCGGACGAACTCGAACGCAAAATGACTGAAGCCGTCCGTTTACGTCGTCTACCGTCATTATCCGAAGCCAGCTGTCGCAGGAGAGAACGCAACCTGCAGATGTGGGCCACAGGTCGCGAGTGTAACGGCGGTTAGCGCGCGACAGTGCGACGACGATGCATGCGCGCGCGCCATCGGTTTTCGCGATGCCACTGCCACTTAAAGTGCGCTAATACTCAAATAGTTGCACTTGCTAAGGGCGTGTCGTCGTAAGATGCATTGAGATTAGACGACACGAACCGGTGAGCAAGAGGACTCGTGGCTAAAACCGTGCGCTGGCAAGGGGCAATCCTGGTACATGCATACGTGTACAGGCTTGGATCGCGTTCTAGTTTACAATGCGGCAACTTTACATTGTGAGTTAATATCTGCTACTCACGTTAGTCAGGTCTGTCTTCTTGTTTTTCTTTTTTTATGTAGTTGGCGAAAGCGCGTTCTGACCTGCACGCGGAAGGAGCATGTGATATGGCTGTCTTTCTTTCTCTCAAATTTATTTCATTTTCAGAGCGTGCAGTCAGCATTCGGCGTATCACATTCGCATATGTTTGGTATACTTAAGACGGCAGGTTGGACGTCTGACTCGGGTGAACGTTGCGATAGAATTCGCTCGGTGACGTTGAAGTTCGCCGCTGTAAGGTTCCTGTTCGTATTAGTTAGTCTCACGTGAAGGAAACAAAAACGGTATGGGAGACGATTCCGCTTAAAAAATGCGCACCGCAAACGAAAGTGTGTGTTCGTGAAACCAACTGGCACATGCGTTCGCGGAATGTGAAATGAAAATACAAGTTTCACTATGATGAGGCAAAAGTCAAAAACATTCAGCTATTAGAGGTCGTGTTTTGCGATGCACATTATTTGTGATCTCTTCATCGTTTCAGTCAGTCCAAATTCGGGCTGTAGGTTTCGTGTAGGGCGAAGTGAACGTGAGAAACTACGGGAGCCCGCTCATATCACCGCGCTTCTTGTGCGTTCATTAACGATTGTTGGCAGGCTAGCTGGTGGCGCGTAACATCGTAGGTGTTTCAGCACAAACACGAGACACGGAGGGAAGACACGGGACAGAAGAGTGGTACTGACTTCAAGTAACAGTTTATATTGGTTCAGCATGCGCAGGCATGATAAACTGTTAGTTCAGAGAAGTGGGGACTAGAGCATTATTTTGATATTTTGACCGTCGCTTTGATGCATAGCAGCGCAGCACCATGACGTTATTATTATTATTATTATTATTATTATTATTATTATTATTATTATTACGAACATTTTTGTTCGATGGCGACCTAGCGTACACATGGGCAACACATCGTGGCAAACCATCCGACTATGGAACACCAAAGCGAGACAGCAGGGAAAAAAAAAACAAAAAAAAAAACGTCGGGCGGTTGAGGCGCTCGTTGCCTTTCTGCCGGTGCCAAGTGACGCGCTGTCGTCACGGCTGAGGTGCGAATCGAGCTAAACGGCCAACTATCCAGCTCGTTCGCCGTGGGCGTCGGCGGCAGCCGCGGGGCCGTGAATCGTGTCACCGGCGGCTGATGCGCGCAGTCTTGCCGGAAGCGCTCTCTCCGGGGGCTCCGAGGTTCGCAGCCTTGGCTGTGCGCACTATACTGCGTGACCCCGTTTTTCGGGCTCTTCTGCCGTCCACTCGATGTTTTCTCGTCAGTGCAGTCGCCTGATCAGCTGTCAGCGTTGCGCAATCCTCGGGACAATCCCGGGGCGAGAGAAAAAGCGGCGCGAGTTAATCACTTCTTTTGGGCAGGTTGCGGGCGGACGTCTTCCGGCTCGCCGCATTGACGCTCTCTATACTGCCGTGCCGAATGTGTTGCGCCGGCGTCACATCTGCGCGCGCGTGGGTCGTCCGTCGTCGTGGCGTCTTTTCTTCTTCCTGGGTCACACATCGCCTCGTCGCCGTGTTTTTTTTTTTTAATTTTTAACCGTTCCTCATTTTCGGCGAATGCGAGCGTTGTGCATCGACGGGCCGTATATGGCCGCGCGCGCGCGTGCGTGCGTGCGTGCGTGTGTGTGTGTGGTGTGTGTGTGTGTGTGTGTGTGTGTGTGTGTGTGTGTGTGTGTGTGTGTGTGTGTGTGTGTGTGTGTGTGTGTGTGTGTGTGTGTGTTGGGGAGCCTCGTAATGCTGCCTTTCACCAGCCGGAGCCCGCATTATTGACCTATGAACCCATTTCCTTCGTGTCTCCCACGGAGAGGCTCCGGAAGCGTCGTTTGTTTGCTGGGTCTGCATCATGTGACTGGCAGCCGGTGAGAGGGGCGAGAAGTGAGCCCGAGGTTAATGTAGCGCCGAAGAGTAGTCTCTAATGTCGAGGCGCGTTCGGTGGCGGCTGCCGTGGCTGCTAGGCTACATTTTGACCAGTGTCTTTCTGCCTTCGACGCCTGTCTGTCACGCGTGTCGATCGAGACGACGTTTAACCTTGTGGAGTCGCGGCATGCTGCGCAGTCGTTTGGCGCGCGAGGACATTTGGAGCAGGAAGCCATCAAACGAGGGACGAGGTTGGACGAAACGGGCGCACCCGTTGATTTCCTTCCAAGCAAGTGGTGGATCTCGCTTTGCCGTAGCTGGATTTACGCGATCTCAACGCAATTGTGCGGATATTTATTGAATGGCGTCCACTTCTTGCCGTCTCACGAAATGTTTGCGATCCAAGTTTTCATCGTGGCTGGGTTGTTGTGTACCGCCATTCTCCTCCACCATTCACATCCTTGCTCGTTTTATCGCTATGTAGCGCATATACCGTCAGTAGGTCATAGCGCTGCTAGACGTTCAGTTTGGAAGAAATATGAGACTCATATCACAACCATGAAAAACTGTTTTAGCTCGTTTCTGGAAAGCCATCTTGTTTGGGATAATACATGAATGACCTCCGTAAGGGGCGTTTATAAAGGTCGCTTGTTATCGGTACAACAAATTGTAAAAATTTGCGCACACGACTGGCACCAATGTAAGCGGAATATCTTCCTTTTCTTTCTTTCTTTTTTTTCGATATAAATCTGCGGAACACATGGAATAAAAGCGAGAATAGCAGCGCCCATTTCAGCAATTTGGTTGAAGCACTAACCTGGGTCCACTTTCTACGTTTTAGGTAGAACACTGCGACATCGATTCTGTAATGCGAATCCTCGAGGTCTAGGCTCTGAGATTATCGGACTCTAATAGCCGTAGTCTTAAGATAGGGAACATCTGCGCCCTGCGAGGCCGGGGACTTCCCACACGCCGGATGTGTAAATAAATGTTATTTCTCTCTCTCTCTCTGTAATGCGAAAGGCTGATGAGTGGTTGTTCTTCAGCAAACTTTATCAATGCATACTGTCGTGCTTGTTTTAATCCCGCACCTGTACTCTAAATAGAAAAATTGACCGTCCATTTTACTGACGCTATGGAAAACACAGACAAAAGCCTAGGCTCTCTCGAGACACTCATTTAAATTATTTTGATATTTTCAGTTGGACAGTCTCGTTTACTTCATCCCTAATTCACTTTGATGCTCCTGAATCCGTTTTAACTCGATACTGGAGTAACCATACCACCGCTGGACTCCAGATTTTTCGACTCATGGGGCATCTTCTTAGCGTTAATATAACATTTCAGTTAGCGCAACTCGAAGAAAGAACGACGATCGATGGTGACAGGAGACTGGTGGCTTGCTTGTTCTTTCCGATTCAGATTTTCACAGATTTTAGAAGAAGCCGTGCAACTCCAGTTCGTGCAAACTATCACAATCACTTCGGTTTAACTCGTGTTCGCGCTTTATTTATTTATTTATTTATTTATTTATTTATTTATTTATTTATTTATTTATTTATTTCGATGTTCTAAAGGCCCAGTCTGCATTACATGGAAGGGGGGAGGTGTATTGTGCAATCAAAAGTACAAAACGAACGCAATGAAGTGGCACAGAAATCAATAATTTAAGGCTAAAACGCTATGTTCAACATCACTGTAAAATCGCTAATCGCTTATAACTTTACAAAAATACAAAACAAATAGAAATAGCGCGACGAGAAAGTACAAATAATGAAGGAGAGCACCTCAAACGGTTACCTCACTTTCGCCGAAATTAAGCACTATATGAAAGCTGTAATTACGTGCACGTACTGAATATAATGGTTGCCAGTACAGTCAAGATAAGCCCATAATTCTACCCTGTAAGATGATGCGTCAGTAAGTGTTGTCAATCGTTCCGGCAAAGCATCTCGCTCGTGAACTTAAAACACAAAAGGTGATGATACGTCCTAAAAACGTGCTCAACTTTCGGACGATGATCTGTATGTGAAGAGATGTGTTTCGCTGGGGGGCATTTTTCCTAGTTGGAAAGGTGGAATTACTGTACGATACGGCGAGTTGGAATATTGCAAACGAGATAACGTGCGTCGTGTGTCGCGGTTGTTAAGGCTCCGTACACTCGCGTGTATATGATGAACTCAGCAGACAAGGTGAACCCTGCTTGCTTCTTACGTTGGTGCCATTGTATCCGCCATGTCGAACTGGAAAGACGGCATATGAGCGCGTTCGCGTGACATCGTGCGCACGAGCGTGCGGCAACCTTTAGCCTCGCTCATAAGCAGAGGCAAATGCGATGCCGCCTTGGCTGCTCGGGCACGCGTGCCACTCGCGGGCACACACTGATACCGATCGGGGAGACGGAGCAAAGCCCAGCGATGCGATGGCATGAAGCTTTCGCAAGCACCCCGGAGGCATCAGACAGAGCCCGCGAGAAACAGGAAACGGGGCGGAGGCAACTTTATAGCTGCCAGCCTCTGTGCGGACCGCAGCGGCAGATCGGTGGTACGATTTCTCGCCGTGCACCATCTTCCCTTTATTTGCGTGCCTCTCTGCCGTGGCGGCCCTCGTGCCATGCCCGGTGTTCCGCTGCAAGATTGCTGGTTCAGTCCTCATGCGCCAGCGATCGTACGGTTTTTTTTTTTTTTTTTTTTTTGTAGTCACGTGTCGAATCTATATGAATGCAAATACGCGCTCGCTCTGTGGGCTCATTCCGAAGAGAACCGGGGAAAAATTTTGTATCACATATCTTAATCAGTAAAATACCAGGAAAGAAGAAAATTGGCGCACATTGCTGTGCGATGTCGTGTACGGGCACCCCGATAGGGAACAAAACACCTTAACTTTCGCCATCTGTGAAGAGCGGAAGAAACAAGGTGGGCGCGGTGAAGCAGACGTGTACAAGATACTTAAAAAGAAAAAAATGGAAACCTGGTGAAAAAGTGACTGAGTACTAATGCTTCTCGATGGGTAACTGAGTAGGCGACTATAGAAGTATAACTCCTTACGTTCCATTCGCTTGAAAAGTCTCATGTTCACAAAGAATATGAAATCGAACACCATACCAGATGACTTATAATGCCCTCAGAGGAATTTTCTGCATGCGGCAGTGTAACTGTAGGTCTTTTTGAATGACTACAGAATCTATTACACGGTTGGCCCGTTTCTGTGTCCCCTTCCCCCCGCCTTTTTTCTTTTTCTTCCTTTCCGGTATACTTCTCTTGACCGATGTTCGGTTGTCAGCCCGGAGCAAGTTACGGTTTGGTTATAAGACAGCCAAGTCGTCGTCAGCCATGCGTGTCTTGTAGCATTTTGTTTGCATGAACGGGTTTGGCTATATATCGTGCCGTAATACGACCAGTGGCCGTGGTACGGCGTCTCACGGCGCGCCAGATCTGCTGCACAGGAGTAATAATAGCAAAATGGCTCGGCGCAAGCGGTTGTCCAACGGTGTCGACCGATGCGAGGATGGCAAGCTTTGATGCATCATTTCCGCCTGTGGCGCATTGCAGCGGTGCTCACCACGGCAGTTTATATTTCTTATGTAACGAACGCTGGTTGTGGAAATTCCGCAAATTGATGAACCATGGAGAGTTGTTGCCTTCATGCTTTGTACAATAACCATAGGTTTTCTGTTACTATGTAAATGATACTCGCTAGTACGGGTAATAATTGCGCCCTGTTACACTTCTCTTGTTTCACTCGCACAAATAATGTTGCAAGTTGACAGTTAACAGTGCTTCAGTCGTAAATATTTTGAGCTTAAGGCTTGCGAGCGTAATAGAGAAAGGGCTCACACTAGGTGATATCGAAGTAAACACTGTGTATAAGGAGCGCCGTTACTTTCCACCAGTTGTTTCTGCATATACGCGCAACACCGGAGACCTGCGTTTGTGTTTACGTCGTGAATGTTTAAATAGAACGTGGTAGCCACGACGCCAGCAGCATATACTTCTGTGGTTCCTCCTTCTCGGAACTCATTAATTGTTATTGATTGATTTGTGTGGTTTAACTTCCCAAAACCAGCTATGATTATGAGAGACGCCGTAGTGGAGGGCTCCGGAAATTTTGACCAACTGGGGTTCTTTAACGTCGCTGACATCGCACAGCACACGGGACTGAACATTTCGCCTCCATCGAAATGCAGCCGCCGCGGCCGGGATTCGATCCCGCGACACTCGGACCAGCAGCCGAGTACCATAGCCTCTAGATCATCGTGGCGGGGCCTCATTCATTGTGAAAGCAGAAGCACGTGCACCATTTACAACGTGCTTTCATGCATGAAATTGCGTAAATTCTGTACGCTCGCTTGTAGCGACCAATACGTTGTAAACGAACATGTTTGCCTCTACATGCGGGTCTGTATACCGTCAATGTTTTCTCATGGTCAGGAGCAGTGCAATCCAAGTGCCCAGTCACGCTTAAGGTGACAGCTAGCGCTTCCGCTTCTCTATTTATTTATTTATTTATTTATTTATTTATTTATTTATTTATTTATTTATTTATTTATTTCAGCTGTAACTCAAAAGATACACGCTGTTGTGGGTAGACGACACTTTCAAAGGACTCGTGCATTTACTTGTATGGTGAGACGAATTGAATGACGATTTAGGTGATGTCTAAACAATAAGATAGCGTGCTCACATGAAGGCTCGTCCCTGGCTAAGTCCGCAAGTCGAAACGTTCGATTCGGGCTGAGGCATCTCTTTTGTTCGTTCGGTGATGATCAATTTGAACGGTTGACCATGGTTACATCATGCAGCTCGGCTTTGTTGTTTCTGATCGCCTTGAAAAAATCAAAGCTGAGCGTCGATTTCGCTCATCCGTGCATATCATGATGTAAACTTCACTTGTGGTTTAGCCAGTGTTCTCGATCGTTATGCATAGCTGTGTGTCGCAATCCATTCTGACTTAGAGACGTTTGCGTTTTGGGTTTCTTACACTGTCTGAAGCAGAACGTCAACGCCCGAGCTGACTTATGCTCAAACCGCCCCGCCAATGACTGGGAGAGGGTGAGCGATGCTTCCACTGTTATTCATTTATTATACCCTCATGGCCAAAACAAGGCATTACAGAGGCTTCATCAATCTGGGACCCTCATAACAAAAACCTTATCAAAGCATTAAAATTGGCCCAAAGTAACGCAGCCCGTTTTATTCTTTCTAATTATAACGGGACTGGCAGTGTGACAGCCATGAAAACTAGCCTTTCACTTCAGTCTCTTGCAACCCGACGTAAAATTTCACGTTTGTCATTGTTTCACAAAATTTTTCACCATTCATCAGTGCATGATGCCTTAACTGTCGCTCCATACTACGTATCGCGTCCCATTGATCATTTTTATAAGGTTAACGTCCCTTTATGCAACACAAAAGCATGTTTCGACTCATTCGTTCCTCGGGCATCATTAGAGTGGAACCACCTTCCCAAAAACATTATATCCATCACTAATTCCTTGTTTCGTGATGCCTTAAACAACTTTATTGAGTAAGTGAACAGCTTGAGATCTTAGCCCCCAGTATACTACATGGTGGCAGCAAGTGGGGAACATAATACATATGATGGGTTGACTGATCAGAATAAGAATTACACAGTAGTTACAAACAAGAGAATTGCGAGATTATACAAAGCACATAAACAGAAATGTAGGTGAAGAGGCATTCGTTCATTCAAATAATGCAATTAAAGAGGAATATCATACAGATTAAAGTTTCAATGCACAAACTTTTGAATGGTTCTTGTAACATAAAAAAAAAATACCTAAACGAGTGACCGGATGATTGAGAACAGTTGTGACCGTGTCACGTTTGTGGTTTGAAATCCAGTGTGATAAAGCGACTTCAGTAGCCTGGGTAATTTGTTCTTCTTTTATCATTTGCGTGACATAATTTCTTCTTTGTTGGGTTGTATTCCAAACTTCTCCTTGACGGGTATATATAGGCTAGCTTTTCTTTTTTTTTTTTTTTTTGCAGACATGCTGTTAAAAGCGCTATTTTCCGAGTTTATGAGTGCCATCACGAAGCAGGAAACGATTGTGTAGAGAGTAGACAGCGGGAATGTTGTGTAGTTAATGAAGAGGTGGCTATTATGGCTATAACTAAAGAAATCAGTACGGCCTTGATGAGCTTTAACCAGACCCTTCTGTTGTGTTTACAAGCGGCGCATGAGTCAAACCATTGTGCATATAGCCAGTATAGCGTGGCCGACTAATTGTGTACAGTATTTGTGACAGACTTAACGCTAGCACCTAAACTTGCTTGATTTGAACGGCGATTCATCATTTCACAATGTGAAAAAAATGTAGCTCATTCGCTTATAGACACACGATTCACTATTCACGGTAGTTCGTTGGCTCAGCAGTCATATATGCCAGCCTAAAAATGACCTAATCTAAGGTTAATGGGATTCGCCCCTACTGTTTCCAATTTGTTTTTCAACGCTCTGGCTGCCCTACTGAAGTATAGGTATATCTCGAAGGGCTGTGTACGCACAGCCAAGGAGGAGCAAGCCGTCTTTATAGATATGTGTGAGCCGGAAAAGTCGCTCGCCGAGCCGCATCGGCAACGACATTTTCCCGTACAGGCGCGTATATCGCGCGCCCCAAGTTTTTCCAGCATTGAGGCGAACGCGAAATAACGACGGGGACCCGTTTTTTATCTCGCGACGTTCACCCCCAGCTTTTCGCGGCCGGCCGGCCGTTCGAGAGGAGGTGTAGGGGTCGCGAGAAGAGGGGCGGAAGCGGCCTCGCGCAATTCCCGAGTTTCGACTCTGGTCAGAATGCATTTAAGCGCGCGTTATCTGCCGCTTGCCGCCGAGGAGTTCCCCTCCTGGAGAGAAAGGGCGGCCCCAAATGAGCGTGCCATTGAACGGACCGACGTGACCGGGCAATCCGCGTGTACGTGACTCGCAGCGGCGGAAAAATTTGGAAGTTTCCAATGGGCCGCCTCTTCCTGCAGCAGCGCCGAGGGAGCTCGCGGGACGGCACGCTTCTCGATTCTTGGTCGTCTCGTTATAGAACCGTCCGCGCGCTAATTTAATGACGGGAGAACGCATGTCTCGCGTGTTTATAATCCTTTATATTAAAGCATTGCCTGACGAGTCTTTACGTTCACCGCGAGTCGTACACAGTGCGCTGAAAGCGAGCGACGTGAACTAAGAATGTCTCGAAAAGATTCGACAACCGTGGATATATACAGAAAAGGAGCGGTGGTGGCAAAGGAAGGTGCGTGCTTTCGCGTGGCCGGCGTGGCTAGAGTGTCGTAGCACGCTGTAGCACTAAGGGCAGCCCTGGCTGCGCATCCGGCAAGCACGCGCGGCAACTGTATACGTAACATGCGTGAACATGATACACGTACACGGATTACATTTCTGAATCAAATAGAGATCGAGAAGCTTCCGCATTAAATAAACAAACGTTCAAACTACGGAGTGTTACGCGCGAAAGCCGATGTCTAGTTAAGGAGACGCGTGAAGGACTGCCCGGAGTTGTTTAACGTTCACCAAAATATTGTGTTCATATTATACGAGCGTTTTTCGTCCAGAGTCGAAATAAAAGTGTGCCGCTGTCGGGATCGATCGTGCATGCAACCACGAGCTCTGCAGTTGAATTGTGCATGACCAAGCTATCTAAATATATTATTCTGATAATGTTGTTGCAGGATTGCATTGACGTCGTTTTTGTATGGATAGCGAAAAAATGAATTTGTATAATTCAAGCATTGGCTCAGTTAGTGGTCCCTGATTCTCACACCATGCTGAATACGCGTGCCTGTATGTGGGATTCCCGCGGGTGCCTCTCGACCTCGCCTGGATTCGTCCCCAACCCTGTTGTCTCTCGTCAGCGGCCGGGTGCTGATTGCGACCTCGATCATCCCCTCGGGCGCCTCTCGCTGTGTCTACGAGCCACTTTGCTTCTGATGTGTATCTCGTGTCTCTCTCAAAAAGATAATGAGCGGAAACTCTATTTCTTAACCAAATGTAAGACATTGAGATTCGCAATTAAGTGTATACCGTGTGTAATACATTTATCGGTAATAAACGGGCTATAGCTCTCGAGCTTCTGAAGACGTTGAATTTTATAGTAGTACTTTTTACTAACTTCAACGTTCGCCGCAATTGCGGTTGTGCGCATTGTTTACGTTTCGATTAGATGTGCGTGAAATGTTTGCTACACGTAACGAGGAATAAAGAAATGTCTTGTCCGAACAATAAACAATATGAGTGGTTATGTTAAAAAAATGGGGACGGTATTTCTCTGTGACGTGAGAGCGCATGTATTGCGCGTATAGTTGTCATTTCGAAAGGAAGGCGTGGGAAGCATGCACGCAGTTGTTGCGTGGAAAAGCTCGGGGGCATGGAACGACGCGTTCTTTCGTGCTTTAGCGTTCGTCGCAGATTGCCGTGGGATAACTTTGCGAAACTGCCTGGCCATTTCCATAATGACGTCTAGCCGGCAGTTAAATGCGTGGTACGCCGCTCATTTTTTACTGTTACTTTCCCTTAAGCACACGATGAAATTGTCGAGTGAAAGAGAGGGAGGAGGTGTGTGTGTGTGTGTGTGTGTGTGTGTGTGTGTGTGTGTGTGTGTGTGTGTGTGTGTGTGTGTGTGTGTGTGTGTGTGTGTGTGTGTGGTATGCATGCTTGAGAAGGAGAAACTGCTGTTTACAATGATTGTTATCGTCCGATTGAACACATGCACTCTTCGCGGAACTAAACGGGAAGGCTGACCCGGGACAGTGAGCACGCCTCACCCTACATATATCCCGCTACTGTCTACCACGTATGCCTGCGTTTTTAGGTCATGGAAGGATGATGCGCGTATCTGGGCGTGTACGACCGCCAGGATGAGAACGGTTAAAGTATAGTTTCACTAGTGTGGCAAAAATCCCCGTCCAGCAGATGTCTTAACTGTCACAAGTATACTATACAGTAACCGTACCACCCAGCAGAACGACATACCAACCTAAGTTAATAACGTTGCGAGATACCTGCATAGTGGAGCGCGCCACGCGTGCACTATGTGCGTTTTCCCCAAAGGCAGCGTGTCTGTTTCAAGTCGTTCTTCAGAAGCCCTGTGTACGTCTGTAATGAAGGGATTTATGGGGACGTGAAAGCTACGGGGAGAAAAAAAAATGTAAACATAGATAATTTTGTGTCATCGAGCATGGTATAGATGGGTCAGTTCAGCCGTGCACATGTATAGACCTCGTTTACTTAATTCCCTGAGTGTCGCGGCGGCCTTCAGTAATCATTTCCTTTGTTCCTGCTGCGCACCCAAACCGTGATCGCATGCTGACGCGAGACCGTCGCTTAGAACTGGGAATTTGCTTAGAAATACGCGGTCGTCAGTTGCGCAAGTGGGAAGGGCCTCCCGCGGCGCCTGTACGCGTGCGTGCACCCGGTGCCTCCCATGTGTACAGGCGTGTATATGTAGTGCGCGCGACGCGCTGCACGCGGCGTCCGGCCTCGTCTGGGGTCGCTATTCGCGTGTCTTTGTGGCGTACATACAGAGGAAGGCGGCGGCTACGCAATGATTCCCCGCTTGCTTATCCTCGTCCCGCGTGTATATATGTCAAGGATGGCTGTCGATTCGACGGGATGGCGACTAATGCGCACGGCGGTCTTTCCGATCCTTCTTCATCTCTGACGAAGCGCGCTCGGCACGCGCCTCGACATCGCCGTGATTGGATGGATGACGAGAAAGGACGCGGCGAAAGCGCGCAGTGAGGTTGTTTGGGTCGAAATGGATGGCTCCTCGGGCCTCCTTTCGCCAAGGGGCCGAGGATATTTTCGCACCGCGCCAACGTAAGCCCGTTCGCCTGCGTAACAGAGAATCGCATGACGGCTCTGCTTTGCAAAATGTCCGTGGCACGGAAAAAAAAAAAATTCCTTTCTTCTTCATTTTTCGTTTTTAGTGGAAGTTGAGAAATATTATTGCGGTGCTCATAAATATGCAGCATAAAATAAGAGAAAGAAATGGAAAGGGACCAACGGCACACCGACTATTGGGAATTCCGCCTTTTGCTGTACCCTCATGATTTGAGCAGGGGCAAAGAAAGGAAGGCGCCAGCGAACGGCAATATCTTGTCGCCTTCTTTTGGACCATGGCGCATGAGCGCTGCGCCGTTCGCTGATATACACATAGCTGCCTAATTCTGTTCTTTGATGCGCATGTGAGAACATAAATGGCGTATACCCCTGTCACGCGAGAAGGTTTAACGTCATTTTTATCTAATGCCATTTACATTTAATCTGATTATCAGGTTGCCACAGGGGAACATCTAATGTCATTCGACGAGAACTACTTCTAAAAATGAACGAGTCTGGCGAACTCATTCGAATGCGTTCCTCGAATCCTCGTTCGAATCCTCGTTCCCAGCAACATTGTCAAAAACGGTGCCGGCCATGTGGTCGTCTGTGCGTTCAGTCGGCTCACTCGGCCCAGTAACATTTGGATGTGAATGATAACCTGCAAAAAGCAATTTTTATTAGCATGCATAACAAAATCTTATTACATAAGCGGTGACTTTTTTCTTCATACTTGTCTCCGCTGCATCGATCATTGCTACCATCTGCAAATGACGTTTTGTTGTTCCGTGTGGTAGCGAACGCTATCCAGTGTCATTGAGGAATGAGTGCCATTAGATACAAATGACGTTAAATCTTCTCGAGTGACAGGTGTACGCTCCTCGGCAAAAGAACCTTGGCATTGATCCATAGTGCTCGAATTCTTCGCAACATTTCAGGGTTGAACCATGGCGTCAGAACAATCTTCATCCCTTAGTATGCGGGGAGGGAAGTCAATGCTGCCCCTCACCGACCTTGTCTTCCTAACTGTCGATGCGGGTGAATTAACACGTCCGGTAAAATGCATCTTCGACTGAAAGAGAGCAGTTCTTAGATGTAGCGGACTGAGAGGCGCGAATCGTTTTTGAGCGCGCTGTTTTTTTTTTTTTTTTTTTTTTTCTCGTTTGAAGCGCTGTTGACGATCTGCTAAGTATCTAAGTCCGTGATCGAATACAGGGTGTTTCAACTAACAAACGGAAAGGAACTGCGCGGAAAAAAAAAAAAAATCAACGACCACATAAACCGGACACAGGCACGATCGCAGGCTGGCAACTGAATTTTATTTCACGAAGACCACATATAAATTAAATACATGAAAACTTCCGTCACTACGCCTGCGCGACAAAACAGAGTTCCTAACTCTGTTTTGTCGTTTTGTCGTAACTGTGTTTTGTCGTTTTGTCCTAACTCTGTTTTGTCGATGTTTGCAATGTAGAATGCAAAGCTGCAGCCTTTACTTTCAGCTTACTCTTCTCTTACGACGCGTGGTAATTTCGACCACGCGTGCGCATACAACTGCGTGCAGTCCTCGCTGGCTACTATACTTACTCGTCGTGGTGTCTTAGCGGCTATGGTATGACTTGAGGTCTCGGGTTCGATCGATTTCCGGCCGCATTTCGATGGCGCCGAAATGTATGAACGTCCTGTACTATATATACTTACATTTAATTGCTCGTGAAAGAACTTCAGGTGGTCAAGGTTACTCCGGAGCCCGCCACTATACACGGCGTGTCTCATAATCTAGCGTGATTTTGGCACTAAAGCCCTATTCAAATACTCTATCACTATTATTATTTTTGGCGAGATGATGCGGGTAAGACAGAAACTTGATTACGCCCTGGGCGCAGCAGTCTTGCCCCTGCAGCGGCACGTTTTCCCGCGCCTGCTGTCACCGCGCAGGACATCGGCGGTGCAACGCGCACGTAGTACTGGCGCGAAGGTCGCTCTCTTTCTTGGGCCGCTGCCAGGCGGTTCTCTGGCCCCGTGGCACTGTTTATAAACACAGGCTGCGAGGTGACTGACTGCGCTGCAGCGCGGCGCTTATGGCGTCATCGGCGGGACGAGGAGCGTGCGTTTATTTCTCGGAATAGCCGTTCCAGTTTTGTGGCGCGAATGGCAGCATCCCGTGATCGCGTCCTGGGGTTAGATCATCGTTTTCTCGGTTGATCAGGTGATATACTTTTTCGGTTGCATTCCTGAAGCAAAAAAAAAAAAAAATGAACGAACAGATTTCTTTTGTTGCTGTGGTTGTTGCTCGTCCAGTAAAAAGCCGCTTTAAAGGGGTGCAGTTGAATCGGTTATTTTTGTCTACCTAAGGCGATTGTAAATTTTATGTTGTTCCGTATTGACGTTCGGTCGAAAGAAGACGAGACTAGACCAAGGTCAAAGGCTTGCGCCCTCGCTAAGGGCTCTCGAAAGGAACGTACAGGCGAATATAAAGCGTGCAGTTCTCGCCGCTTGGCACAAGAGTGCATGTGCACGCAAAAAAAAAAAAAAAAAGGAAGAAGAAAGAAAGAAAGCGCCCGCTTGTGTTGTTAGGCTGTTTTATTCTGAATGTTAACAATTAACTTAGTTTCAAGCACAAGGGCCTGCAGTAACTCATTTGCACATATGTGTACCTGTAAGTTCTTAGTTATGTGCGCATGGACAGAAATAGTTACTTCGCTGAAGCCCGTTGCTCTGTGTTCGCACATTCTCCTGACTCACGCGTGAGTGCACGAAAAAAAAAAAAAAAAGCGTCATCGACATCACAGAACAGTGTGTTATTTCCGTGCGTGCCATTTTGTAGCTGTCATATCAAAACACCACTTGCGACAGTGGGTGCGTACGTGCTTAGCACTTATTACATTTATCGATCCATTTGGCTAAAAATGTCTGAGAAAGCGACGGAAGGCGTCTGTATAGAACAACTCGGTATTTATTTATTTATTTATTTATTTATTATTTATTTATTTATTTATTTATTTATTTATTTCACAATACTGTCAACTCTCTTGCGAGAGTCCTTACAGAGAGGGTAACGTAATAAAAACAAAAAAGAACATCATTCGCAAATACACAAACACAGGTTACATTAAGGTCAAGCGGTACACTCGCACAGATAGTCTTCCAAGGTCTGTTCAAATTTCGACAAATCATTCTGTTCGACAACACGCCGCGGAAGTGGTACTTTATAGCTGTTATCATGATCACTCGGAATAACTCACCGCAGTATTATTGTACCGAATATTTGCGTTTAGTAGGTGAACATCTTGGTAATATATCTGCGTCGATAACGGGACACGCGCTCTATATGCCCAGGCGTTCGTTACAGTAGTATTACCCAACACCGTATGTAACCAGCTGGCCCTTATTACGTCTCTTGTTCCGAAGAGGTCGGTTGTGCCATTCCACTCCATGTACATGAACGGCTGTGTCGCAGCGAGAAGGTGAAGGAACGAGGAAAAACAAGAAGAAAAACGAAAAAAAACACCTTTCACGGGCTTCAACCATTGAGAAGGCCGCCACTAATTTGGGGTCTCTTCTGAAGCGCTGTCCGCGGCCTGTCATCGCTTTGAGCCCCCGTAAGTAACTCGCCCACGAACGCGTTGGTGCGGTGCTCGAAGTGAATCGGCGGGTCGGCCGTTGGCACAGAGGCCGTGCGCGATGCTGGCCCGAGGCCAGGCTTCGCAGTGTATGCCTCGGGAGGTTGCGTACAACAACAGCCAGGGTCGTTGCCGCACGGGAACGTCGCGGTTTCGCTCCGTCTCGCTCACGTATATACGCGGCGCTCTGTCTCATCGGCTTTGGCTCAAGCCGCGCCAGTGCATCGGTCTCGACGAGCGTGCGGTATGCCCGTGCCGGCAATAATGAGCGGCTCAGCATCACCGCCGCTTGTCCGCACCCCGGTCGAGAGGAACGGCAGCCCCAAGTCTGTCACGCTGGTCTCTCTCCGCCACCGAACAGGTGCGTGACTGTGTGTGCGTGTGTGACCTCGCCTCCTTCGCTTCCTTTCCGTACTTCTCCCGTTGTGTGCTTTAATTCCGTGCATAACATGCTCGATTCGATGCGTCTTTCTTCTTCTTCTTAAGTGTTACATCCGTGATGGGTGATTTGCCATTCAAAACGCGCCTGTCTGGACTCCGTCGATGGCGTTCCTCATTTAGACTGATGCGATCGAATATTTAGCGTCATCGTCGTCTTTTACGCCATGTTTTGTAAGTGATGCTTGAACGATCATCCGTATACATTACATCGCTCGGTCAAACGTCTTTCTTCGGCAGACCGAACTTGAACAATTGCCTCGTCGACCTGAGAGCGCTTTTATTTCCACACCTGTATAGATGCAATTATGTATGCATGCCACGCAGCGCTCTTTCATTGCTTGCTTGCGTGCTCCTTGCAAGTGCACGACGACATTGAGTTAGCCACTATACGTGTATAGAATTCTTATGCGTGCCCCGCCACGGTGGTGTATAGTGATTATGGAACTCGGTTGCTGATCCGAAGGTCGCGGGATCGAATCCCGGCAGCGGCGGCATGCATTTCGATGGAGGTCAAATGTTGAGGCCCGCGTATACTGTGCGGTGTCAGTAAACCGCAGGTGGTCGAAATTTCCGGAGCCCTCCACTACGGCGTCTGTCATAGTCATATCGTGGTTTTGGGACGTAAAAGCCCAGAAATAAATAAATAATAAACATTATTACGCGCCTTTGCTGGCAGAATCGAACAACTGCCGAGTCCCGCTGTGCTGGCACCATTTTGTTGGGCGTCATTGTGAAGGCGCGCGCTTGTCATCGTATATACTGCGCGGCTCTGATGGAGAGACATCGTATATAGAAGAGCGCTTGAGAGTCGTGCATCCGGACGCATGAGCCAGGCATATCTGCGTGAAACAAGGGACCGCGAGGACTGCATACTTGTACGCGTTCGCGTAATCGGTGTCGAGGGCTCGTGGCAAAAGTGAACATGCATGCGGTGCTGGTATACATACTTTACCATCCGAGGTGCGTTCCAGATTCCAGGAGCGACAACGGCGCCTGTGTGAGTGGGACTACACGAGTAGGACCGTTTTTCTCTGCTCGTGGGAGCCGGCATATTCGTGTACCGCAGCCTGCACGCGTGCATTTGCTTGCAGCTGTGGCCCTCCTTTTCGTTGTTAAACCGTGATTCTCTCTCTCTTCTGTGTGTGTGTGTGTGTGTTTCAAATATATTTTATTTCAAGGAGGTAATTTCTGCTTTAGAGGCAGTCGTCTTGCATTTCATTATACTTTAATTCTTCGCGTGAGCGGCAGCAGGTTATTTCTCTGCACACAGCCGCCATCCATGCACTCTTTAAGATGGTGTGGAGAGAGACAAAGAAGGCGCACGCACCTAGGCTCATTAAGTGTTGTCTCTTGCAGCTCCATTTTGAATGCCCTTGATTGCTCGTGCATGCAGATATGTGCTGATTTGGGTCGTCTTGTTTCACGCATCAATATTGAGGACTGTTTGGCTCTTGTTATCGCCTTTCCTCGGGCACAACTTCGCCAGAACTGTGTACAGGGCCATCACGGTGACCTTTTGCGCGGAATGCAATTCCAAAAGCGAAACATGACTATACGAATACATGCTGGGCGCACGAGAGGTTTTAAATTCAACACGGTATATACACTCGTGCCGCAAGTATATAGCTTTAATTTTTTCGCACAGTTTATTTCCTCGCAAACCCGAACTTAACGAAAGCGGCGCATTTCTGTTACGTTGTGACTAATTGGCGCATTGCAAACGCGCTTTTGCAAGTTCCCTTTGGGACTGATTTTGTACACCGTCACTTTTACTGCTGCGTAAAGGTATTGACTAAAGAAGAACTGAAACATTTGCGCACCGTGGTCGTGGTCTATCGCTGTGTGAGCTCGTGCACTGTCTTTCAGGCCACTTGCAGGCCTGCGGCTTCACGGATGTGCATGTTCTGCAACCGTCACAGGCTCGAAATCGTTGATATCCGAGCTCGACGTACGTGTGACGATGTATTTGGCGGTTAAATCCGCCGCAATGTGCGTCGTTGCGTTCGTGTTTCAGGTAGACCGTTTTAACGGGTTCCTACGCCAGCAGCATGCCGAGTGAGCTCACTCGTTGTGTTGGCGTGTTTTGTCTCCCGTCCGTCGATCACTCTCGTTGGCGTTGTTGCTCAACGAACACATTCCCAGGATTTCAGGGCATGCGCGAGTCACGTCGTCTCTCGGCAGCTGTCGCATGTCCCGTCATAACTGAATGGGAAACAACAACAACAAAAGAGACATACCTTACGAACAAATCTGTTCGTCAAAAATTTACTCAGGTTTGTATTTACTGGCGATTCAGCGAGGCTATATTGCGAAGTTCCACTGCCTTTCAGCAAAATGTGTCACTTCCCGCGACATTTGCGTATGATAACGCATGACACGCCTATGGACCGTGCAGGTATGCTCCATATACTATAGGTAGCATTCCTAAAGACGAAAATTCTTTACTTGAGGCACTTTTCCTCCTCAACTTTCTTTCTAAAGTTCCCGTAAGTTTCCCTGCAAGAAGACATGTATATTTCGACTCGTTCTTTGAAGAGTGAATCGGGAATGGTGTTGTTCTTTAGAGCAAAACTTCATAGCAGGTCTTGGAGGTGTTACCCCTACCGTAAAGGCTTGCTGGCGCGGCATTGTTCACTGGCCTATAATTCGTAATATTGGCTCCAGAAGTGTAAAATTTCCTGCAGATTGGAGAGATCCCTCTCCGTTAAAATTAGAGTAAAAAGAAATTTCCGGAAAGGGGGAAGATTCCCTGCACGGAACAATCACTGGGTCGGCGTTGTACTTTCGTAGGAAGCTGCACGCTTTGTGGTACGATACTAGAACTTTACCAGGATGTTCCGTTGGATGTCTAGTATGCCTAGCTGTGAGGTAATTTTCATAAATAGTTTTGTCCTTCAGATACGATGTTTTCTCGCCTATTCCCCATCGTGCGCCCCGCCACGGTGGTCTATAGTGGCTATGCCCCGCCACGGTGGTCTATAGTGGTTATATGCCCGCCACGGTGGTCTAGTGGTTATGGTACTCGGCTGCTGATCCGAGTGTCGCGGGATCGAATCCCGGCTGCGGCAGCTGCATTTCGATGGAGGCGAAATGTTGAGGCCCGTGTTCTGTGCGATGTCAGTGCACGTTAAAGAACCCCAGGTGGTCAAAATTTCCGGAGCCCTCCACTACGGCGTCTCTCATAATCAGAACTGGTTTTGGGACGTTAAACCTCACAAAGCAAAGGTCTATAGTGGCTATGGAACTCGGATGCCTACCCGGAGGTTGCGAAATCGAATCCCGGCCGCCGCAGCTGCATTTTGATAGAGGCGAAGTGCTTGAGGCCAGTGTACTCGAACCCCCCGGGGTCGAAATTTCCGGAGCCCTCCACTATACGGCGTCTCTCATAATCAAATTGTGGTTTTGGGAAGTAAAACCCCGGAAATTATTATCGCCCATTGTTTCGGCAGGGTGCGTCGAGAGATGCCGCAATGCCGGTCATGTGCCGTGTAAGTGTGCCTCGGTGTCTGCCTCGGCCGTCGGTGAGGAGGACGTCGAGACACCCTGTGGTGCGGAATTCCCCTCAGATCTCCCTCTGCGCTTCTCCTCGTACCCACATTTCGTCTTCAATGATTCGTACTCGGAAGTTGTGTCCACGAATGGAACGTTGAAGCGTAGGAAAGAGTCAGTGTTCCAGTTATAGGGTCCCCGCTAAAAATCGACTGGAGGCTTTTTTTTTTTTTTTTTTTTGCGGCATATCGCCGCACAAAGCGTCTGTGGCTGCAAGATGGACATTTCTGCTCGGTAATTGCGGAAAAGGCGGAGCATGGTGCGCGCTTTGCGGGGAAAAAAAAAAAAAAAAAACAAGCGCTCGCACGCACAAAAGACGGTCACCGCCAGGCGAAGCGGCACTGAGGCGTAGGTGATGACGCGCCCAGTGGGACTCTACGGCAAGGGCACGGTCAGCTGGGGAGCAGCAGCCCGCGCGCGCGTGTCCCCTTAACGCACGGACCGCCATCTGATTCACGCCGGCGCCTATTCTTGTTGCGTGGACCGGCCAAGGATGCGGCGGCCGAGAAACGGGGTCATTGGAGCGCTGCACGCCGGACCGAGACGCGCGCCTCCCCCGCCCGCGCGCGGATCGCCTGGTGCTGCCGTTCGTTCCCTTTCCAGCGCCACTCCTGTGGCTTTGTGTACTACAGCGTGTTTGTTGTGGCAGTCGCTCTTTGGACGCTCACTGGGAGAGTCTCTCTCTGTCGATGCTGTTTTAGTGCGCTCGCTGATGGCGTTTCCCAAACGAGGTGTGAACTCTCGAGGGTAGCGCGCGCGCTCCTCGATGCATGCATGCGGCGTCTGTCGTCTTAGCTTTTCTTTAACGCTGCGTCTTGTGTGAGCATATAGACAAAAAAAAAAAAAAAGTGGTGGGGGGTGAATGAAGGCTGAATGTACGGCAGTCGGTTAGTGACTTCCTTTACCGCTAAATTATTAGCGCTCAAGCGTCTGAAGAAGTACCCAAAGTTCACCTGATAGAGGACAAAGCTTCCGAGTCTCTTCGGTATTGAAATTGGTTGTGCAGGTTGGCTAGAGTATAGCCTACTTAATGGGTTTTCGACGTGTGTGGCCCATTTAATTAGAACCGAAACACCATGCGTCCCCAGCCCCGCCACTTCACCCTTTCTGCGGGAAGCGGCGTTCGCATCCGCTTTGAAGAGCACGCAGTGCTCGTTAATTCACATGAACATTGTAACTTCTGCATTCTTAAAAACTTGAGATCGTTCCTCGTTATATTTTAAATGCGATGCATTTCTGACTCTCGTAATTTGTTTCGTGTATCACTGTGTGGTGTGTCACAAAACTATCATCATCATCATTACTTCTGGCCCCAAGAGTGCGCGTGCGCTTCTATGCAAGAGCCAATGTGCGGCGTTCGTTCGCGCTCTTCTTTCTTTTCTTGTGCTCTTGCCCTCAGCGTGGCGCCACGGGTATAGGCCTAGTGCGCTCGTTTGGCGGCGCCACCGCTCTCTCACCGCGCAGCGCCACAGCGGCCAGGATGGGCATTATCTGCGAGTTCCTGGCGCGCGCAAATCTTGGAGGCCATGCATTCGCTTTCCGGAGCATAGCTCGAAGTTGCACCGAAAGGCGAACCCCGTTTACTGTTTTGCTGCTACAGGCAGATCGCCAACGTTGGCGATAGTTTAGAAGGAGCAGTCTGGCTCGCGGGGGCGACTTATACGCCGTTATAATCACACATACTGCGAGAACTGCTCAGTGCCGTCGATCCGTTAGAAATCGGTCAGCGCATTGCGCAGACGAACGTGGATTGGGGCGTGCGTTTAGAAACTCACATTAAACTTTCCTTGGTGTATTTCATATGCGTGTTTTGTAAAGCTTGAATTCAGAAAATTAATCTAACGGTAACATAGCGAGCTCGCTAGTTTCGTGGTCGGTGTGCACTACCAGAAAGCTTGGCTGGTGGCTTTGCCAATTATCAGCCGCCTTAAATAATAAAAAAAAATCAAAAATAAAACGTGGGGACCTCACGTAGCAATGGCCTTTTCGCTTTATAGCAGTGTTAACGCGTCAAATCAGCGCGCTATATCTGTCATGCGGTGGCTGATTATTGCTTTGAAATGCGCCGTCCTAGTCCTCCGCAGACGAACAGGTAGGTTTTGTTCTATGAATTGCATGTAAACAGGCACTTTTGTGAACGCATAGACACCCTTTTCGCCGTCTCGTTGTCAGCTGCACAAAATAAGGAAAAATTGCGCAAACTTATTTCACCTTAGTGGCGCTGACCGTGTACGCCTATACGACGGCATATCGTACCTTAATTCCGTGCACTTGGAACAAGCAATCGACATATGCTACGTACGCACGCATGATCACAAAGCGAAATATCCCGATCGTGTTTTTAGACTGCGCGTAATCGTTGCTTTGAATATGTTAAAATGTGTTTTTTTTCGCATGTAGGTCGTCTCACGACCAACCGATCATGAGAGTCAGAACTATCTATGCAATTCGCGGATGTCGCACATAAAATTTGCAGAGAGCTGCGCGACTAAAGCACCTGATCCTGTTGGTGCCATTCGAGTGACGATATAGAACTCCGAGCATGTAAAAAAGATATTTACCAACGAGCGGCAGCTTCACTGCGCGCGCCCAGCGGTTGCAAACCAATGACCATCGTTTCATTTACAGGGAAACGAATAAAATTCCATCGTTGGTACCTTCCTGATAGTGTTCTTAAAGCTACTATAGAATCCATACACGCGACAGAGCGTAGATGTAAAATATCCCCGCCGCGTACGCACGCTCGCGTTGCTTTGGCATGGCCGGCTGTGAGAACTCGCAGTTTTTTCCGGCGGCCGCCGCTAGTGGCCACAGCGGCGCTGCACGCACGATTCCAAACAGGAGCGCACGAGGCCTATAGGCGGAACAAGCGTCGAAAGAACTGCAGTGTTTTCGGGTGCTTCTAAGGCTGCTTCAAAGGATTGCCCGCTCCATACGTTCCGCTCGGGCTCCAGCTTTGTGGAAGATACCGAATGCTCAATTGCTGAAGTTGACTGCGCAGTGGGAGTTGAGCAGAGCGCCTGCTTAGTGCATGCGAAATTTGCTTTTCGTGTTCAGGTGTCGTTGCAGGTAATAATGGTTATGTTGAAGTTAACGTAGTTCATCAAGGTTGAGCGTTGGGCTAGTTGGCGCAACATTTTCCTAAGTTTTACAGCGCGAATCGGCACACGGACAACCTATAATGACACACACAGCGCGACGAAGGAGCACGAGGAAGCAGCGGTAGCAGCTAAGCACAAGCCAAAGGGGGACAAGGCTCTGCTTGCCCTGTGTGTCATTATATGTTGTCCGGGTGCCGATTCGCGCTGTAAAACTTACGAAATTATCGTATACTCTCAAAAATTGCATTCAGTTCCTGTTTTGTCACTTTGGCATACTTGCATGAGGTATTGTGAGGAGTTCGTATACCGTGCGCATAGTGTATATGGGACCGAGCTCCTATAGACTGAGCACACCACTTGCTTCGCGTCGGCGGGACAAAAATACGGATGACGACTCATAAATCGAAATGAATAAACTTATTCTCTCTCGTCATCCGGCGCCTTCGTCTCCTTTCAAATTTAATTTTCAAGCGTCGCTACGTTGCGAAGCGTACGCCATACATGTTTCAGTCGCCACAGGGCGACTAATGGTGGAATGGCGCGTGCATTTGCGACAGCTTTCCGCAACGCACGTATACGCCCGGCATGGTGGCGACGTCAGTGTCATTCTTTTTTCTTTTCGTCTGATAAGGTTTCTTCAGCTGACATCGAGCAACGAAAAAATAAGCTGAGCATCGGTAGCCGTTCCCATTGCTCACTTGTTTCGGCGCCTCGTTTTTTGCGAAACTGACAGCCAAATGAGGTACTGGCGGTGCGCGAACGGACAGGCAACGCCGCTCGATGCGCCTTGTGTGTGTGTGTTGCCGGCCGGCCACTGACTGTGCGGCGCGTGCGAAGAAGCCCCGAGAGTCGTTCCGGTGGCTGCCACGCGTGCGGGCGGTGCCTTGACCTACAGCGCCGGGAGTCGGTCGGCGCACGCCGGGCGCACATGGTATAGTAGCTGGGCGCGGACGGTGAAGAGAGGCAGCAGCTCCCTGCTGGCAAGCGCGCAAGACAACTTGTCTCTGACGTGTGCGCGCGGAGGAGCGCGACGAAGGAGCACGAGGAAGCAGCAGCGGCGGCAGCTAAACACAAGCCGAAAGGGGACAAGGCTCTGCTTGCTCTACCGTTACCCGAACCTCGCGTGTACAGGCTTGGCTGCGCGCGCGAATCGCCGTCACGACATTGGCTGTTTTGTCTCCGCGCTGCAGTCTTTGTCCGATCGGAGGACGCGCGCACGAGACAAAGATGCCGTGACGCTGCGTACGAGACGGGGCTCCCCGACGAGTGGCTCTTTTGTGATCGCCTGTCCAAAACTGAGCGAAGACTGCCGCAGTGTTTTTAATTAACTTAATGAAGTTTATACGTGAGAAACTTACCGTCGGGTACGATACCCACGTCCTATTTAGAAGGACCACTGGGATACTAGCGAATGTGTTCGGCGGCAGTTGTGCTTTGTAAAAGGTAGAAATATCTGGGAGGGTGTTGGGGGCCCCCAAGTGCCTGGGGCCCGCGTTCCTAAGTTCAACTGTTGTTTCCCTGCCCCCAAGGGGAGAACAAAAGAACGCAAGTACATCCGTACTCAGAGCCGCTTGGGTACCCAATACTAAAACTCTCTTACTTTTTTTTTTCTTCTTTCGCGCGCGTGTGTGCGAGGGGCTATGTGATTATAGCTGGTCCGGTCGTTTATCTGCTCTGGGCTCGAGTTTGCCCTGCCATATCCGATTGCATGCCTGAACTTTATACGTCTCTCTAAGCTGTATATATATATATATATATATATATATATATATATATATATATATATATATATATATATATATATATATATATACAGCTCTTTGCCATGGTCGAAGCCTCCATAACCGTGCACGGCTCTGAGCAACCTCTATGCTTAAGGGACGCGAAAGAATCTCTGACTGCGTTGCCTGTGGCGGCAATGTTCGCGAGCCGTTTAGAGCCCAAGTGGTCCAAACTGGGCCGCCGTGTCGCCGACCCGTGGCAGCAGCTGTTCTTTCCACGCATGCGCCCAGATCTGGGTCGCGGGCCCCCTCCTCCGTCCTCCTTTTGTGCGTCATCCCAGTAGCTGAAACTGACCCATGCCTTCTGTAAACATCGCGCATAGCTGTAGCCCTATAGCCTGCTGGGATTGCCCGAGCTAAATGAAAGCGAGAGTGCGTGGCCACGCATCTCCTGTGAATGCCTTGGAGAGGGTTTGCACGGTGACCACCGTATAAGCCATTGCAGGCAGAAGCAAGCAGCGCAGCAGGCTCCCGGCTCATCACGAATAACGCGTAACCGAGCAGGCGTCCTTGTGCATACGCTGTGCACCCACTGCGCTCGGCAGTGCTTTAGATTCCCGAGCGATGACGATCCACATGCTCTATGCTTGAATATACCTTGTTCTTTTTTCTTGTGTTTGTTTTTACTCCGTGGCAATGGCCTCTGAGTAGTTCTGGTACTTCGCACTTTATTTTTCCTTCCTTCGCCTACTAATCGAAACACTGTTTAGGAGTTCACTTGCACTAGCACTTCCCGTACTTCAGATTTCGCCATCACATTTTCTTTTCACTCGCAACAAGTGCCTTTGTTTACAGGTATAGGAAAATTATGCGCTCAATGGCTGTCTCCGCGCTGCAAAGAACAGGGTTGTGTCCGACCATTCAGAAGGTTACCGGAGCGGTATAGTGGTCGACTTCGCTGGAGTCAGGAATTTCGCTTCGAATGGGCGGATAAACGCGTGCGTGTGTGTTTGGGGGGGGGGGGGGGGGAGAAGGGGGGGGAGGGGGGGGAGTTACTACGCAAAGGGTACTGACGACGCAACGAAGCGGTATTGGGCGCGAGGGCCATCACTGGAGATGCTGTCACTGCGGTCGTTCTGACTTGCACAGTTGGATCACGTGATCCCACAATCCCACCTCGCTCCGAGCCTCTGGCGAAGTGGACGGTTGACACGCATTTTTAACGGCCATTTGGAAGCGTTTTTATCCAGAAACATCGTTGCTTCGCGTTTATTTCACGTTCACGGACACCTAGGGACCACAAAAGCTGAAAAGTGCGCTCGAAGTTATTGGCAGCATGATGCTTTACTGCTCCGTGCCACAGTGCTCTGCTTACGCGACGGAGCAGGGCGTTGAGTTTTCACTCCTACCCCGAAGATCAGAAGCTGTAGGACAACGTGGCCAGCTTCAAACACAGATTCTCCTTATGTCAGCAGCTGCGATGTGTCGTACTGCTTATCGATGAAGGTGTAGATGCTCGACACGGTTATAGTTTCACTGAAACATTTAGACCGCAATACGTTACATCTTGCAGAGTGCTAGTGCATTCAAATGCGTAATGTAATACGTCCGGATGTCATGCTGTATTTTCGATCACTATTGGACCCTAATTGTGCAAAATGCGGACGGGAGTGATTCGTCGAAAAATGCAATCATGATCTGGCCCGATCGCGATCGAAAATCGCCGTGTGTCGACTGTCTGGCATAAGCGGAATAATAAGAAACAGAAAGGAGAAGCAACGGACAACTGTGCCGCAGACAGAAGTGTCCTTGGAGTCATACTGGCAAGAATTTAAAATGTGATCAAGCCACAACGTCGTAAGGGTAACCATAACAGGCTTTAATGACGCGCGTGCGTATGTCCTATGTACACCTTAAATCATGTGGGAAAGGTCGCGATTGAATGCAGCTCTGTGCATGCTATTTTGCTTTACATAAAACGAAGGAACCACTCGCATCGCGGTCCATACGTGTTGAGGCGTGTTGAGCGTGTTGAGGCTGAATACAAATTTACAAATGCCATTTCTTCATGTCAACAGCGGTCCTTTTGCAGATGCAAGTTTACAATGAACCACTTGAACGATGCGCCGCGCGCGCCTTTCCTTGCGGCCGAAAACTGTGTATTTACCGCAACCACGCGCTAAGACCAACTTGATGCTTGCTTTTCATTCGTCAAAATGATATATTACCTCTTAAAAAACCGCATGCGTGGCGTCCTCGCCGGTGGCCATAGCAGGCGACGACAGCAGTCGACGCGGTGCCTAAAGCTTTGTAATAAATCTATTCTTTTTCCGGGAGAGTTAACTTATAGTGCATTCAATGACGTAGCCACAACACTATTTTACAGATTTCGTCTAGCTTAAATAAAACGACAACAATAAAAAGGCGACGCAGAAAGCAGTTCCGTGCTGGCAGAGCAGTCCAACCGGTCCAACTTTGCACGTCACACCAATCATTCCGCATGGCGGCGCCACGGTATATCCGCCCGCTACTGGAGCTTGCCGCGGGGAACCAGCCGGTGTTCTGCAAAGGGGGGGTGGGGGGCGAGTACCTCGACATGCCGCTCTGTGGTGTGGTCTCCCGTTACAGATGTCTTCTCTCTTCCTCTTCACTTCTCGTTCCCTCCACCCACGACTTTACGCTGTACATTCCCTTACGGGCTGCAGAAGTAAGCGTATTTCGTAGCATCAAAACCACTGTCATAAAAGTAGACATGCACTCGCTACATACTAATTCATCAAAAATTTGAGCCATTTTTTTTATTATTTGCAAGGAAATCCATTTTCGTAACGAAGACATCTATAGTCGATTACAACCTATAGGAGCAAATATATGCTGCATGCACCCGCAGTAATCGGCCTCCCAAGCAAAAATAATTTTGTATAGATGCCTCATCCTTTAGGGAAGAAACGTGTGCGTCCCGACCCATTTTGTTTGTCTAATGTCTTGCCGGCAGTATGTAGAGCCAAAATTGACATTTTAGTCTGCAACGAAGAACATTTACTTTAGAATGTGTCTTGTATTTACATTAGTAAATATTGTGCTTCTAACGAAAACCAGCTGCGGTGACCCTCGTACACCGGTGAAGGATAGGCGACGCACAGTTTCGTGGGCAGAGCCTAAATGTATTCTTAGGTTGTAAGCGAACATAATTATGTAATCGAACTTTTATCATGCCTCACCGGTCACATATCAATAAAGCCAGTGCAGAGCACATTTTTGACTAGGGGTCTGAGAAATTAGCATAATTTACGGAAGGAATAATATGGAGGACGAGCGTATCAAAGGAGCCCTGCAACACTTTCTGGACATAGTCTAAAGACCATGGCAATTAGTCGTGGACTCCTGTGAATGGGCCATAATGATTGTGCTCTGCATGCACCGAGGAATTCGCAGTTTGGTTTCATATATACCTGACCTGAAAATCGCTTGCTCTCCCTTCAATAAATGATTCGCATGTATACCACCGACTACGTCGCTTAACTTCTTTTATTGTTCTGAAAGAAGGATACACATGTTTTCTTTATTTGTTGGACTCAAAATGAACAAAGAAAGCATTACCCTGGACATTTCAGTGATTACGGAATCACTAATGCTAGTTATACTTTAAGCGATGGATTTAGCGTTCCTTGTGGCGTCATATGTCGAAGGAAGAGCAGTTGGTTTCCAGCCATATTTGAAACCAGATTGAGAATTGCCTGGTGCGTGCAGCGCATAATATTTTCTTCACGTGTCACAAGAGTCTCCACGACGGATGGGCACCGTTTTCAGACTACGTTAAGAAAAGCGTTACAGAGCCCCTTTAGTCTGAAAGTCGTACCAGGGCCATATTTTCTATGCTCAAGTGGGTGATCAGCTCGATAAAACGGTGCCCTCTCCCCCGACATATCGACCGGGTGCCCCCTTCCCTTTATCCTGCAGGACAAGTGACCGTGATCTCGACCCTTTGTTTTCGTCCCCACTGAAAACAGTCCTTTCTAAGAGAAATATTGAAGCTTTATTGTTGAGAAAAGGCAAAACGATATCTGGTTGGCGTCCCTATAGTCTAGAGCCTCACTGGCTAGAGCGGGTCACTGGGCTTGCTCCAGGAGAGCCAGCTGACTGTCCTGCTTCTCGTCCACAAACAATGCCTACAACAGCCGTGATTGATTTCTGGGGTTTTACGTCCCACAACCATGATGTGATTACGAGAGACGCCGTATAGCGTAGGGGTTCGTGCAGTGACATCGCAGAGTACACTGTCCTCAACGTTTCGCCTCCATCGAAATCCAGCCGCCGCGGCCGGGCTCCGATCTCGCAACCTTCGGATCAGCATCCGAGTGCCATAGCCACAAGACCACCGTGGAGGGGCTATCAGAGCCCTAGAAATTTGTGTTTCATAAATGTATGTTGGCTTCTGGAGGGCTCTGCTAGAAGTCGGGGTTCATGATTAGTCATCAACCATGCATGAGAAGCACAGATCGAGGACTTCAGCGCGTCGAGTTGTCCTCGTAAACACCTCGTGTTATAAGGGTGAATTGTACGTGTCACACTTCTAATATTGTGTAGTACAGTGTATAAAGTAGATGCTGTTTTTAATACTCATTGTAAGCAAATTTTTTCATATGTTCATGTTGCGGGGTAAATAAATATATATTTACAAAATATACAAATACAAGGCGCAGCGTTGTAGCCAGGGTGGACACTATCTAGCGATGGCCCAGACACTTGTACCTCTTCTTAACCTCACAACGTTGTTGTCTGCACAGTGGCGCAAACTCGAGTTTGCGCAAACAACGTGGCGTAAACAACGTTCTTTCGAACGTGTAGGATCGTATACGTAACATCAACTCCCGGCGGCGGAAGCGCTGTTTCAATGCGTTTTATGGTGTTGGATCGGCGTTCTAGTTAAAGTGCTTGAGTCGCGAAACGTGCACGATATCAGTTACTGGCGGGTCAGCTGAAGACTTCAGAGTCGGAGGTGAGTCTAATGTCTTCATCGTTAGGCCGGTGATGTGGCGAAGAACTCGGCACGTCCCGAAGTATCGCGACAGCAGTTTTTCGTAAAGGCTGACACGACTTGAGGGTATCCAGAGCAGGACGAGGGACCCAGGGCAATAAGCTTGCCGACAACGACTGTCGTAATAGCGCGTTTGGATGTAGTCTGATACGCCAGAAGCCTGTCACGGGCAATGAAACGTGCCGTGGCCGCACGAACAATGGCATCGTGGGTTGTGTTGGCATGAGAGGGAAGCAGCGAGCCAAGAAGCAAGAGTGGGTCACGGCCAAATGTAGGTAGCATGGGGAATAAGCAGGGATATCGTGACTTGACGAATTATAGGCAAACGCCACGAAAGGTAACGTGCAGTCCCAATCCTCGTAATCATCAGGCACGTAGTACATATAGACAGCATGCTTCCGTGAGTGTACGGTTGAGACGCTCAGCAAGCAAGTGGTTGGTAAGCCATCGTCAACTTGTGAGACGTTGAGCAACAGTGAAGAAGGTCGTCGGCAACTCTGTAAAGAAAACAGCGCCCCCGATCAGTGAGTAGCGGGCGAGGAACATCACGATATATGGAGGAGCTATAGCAGTTGCACAGGTGGTTGGGAGTAAGGGGGGGAGCTCAAGCCGCAGAATGCTGGTTGAGCAGTCGGTGCTGAATGCGCACTCTGTTCCTACAATCACCTAGTGAGGACACTTGGCAAGAACAGTGAAGAGGACTAACGCATGGTAAGACGGGCGGTACACATTCCCATACGGCTGTTGTGCTGCCATTGTCTACTGGGTCGGCAGGCGATAGGGCAGGTGTGAGAACATATCGGAGACTGCTACCGTGACCTGAGCGCATAAACGAGATTTATCTCCAAAATGAATGGGGGTCTTAACGGCTACATCAGCAAAAACGTCGACAAGGTTCTGTCTAGTTGCAAAGGTTTTACAGTCCGAGTCGTCAGTGCTGCCTCACCTCGTGAGCCGCATTGCTTAGTTTCAAGAAAAGTTGCCTTATTAGTATAATGGGGAGGAGGAGAGTCGAGATGTATTGGCTAATGGGACTGACGGCGTCTCGGCGAGGGCGAGCGACTAGTGGTGTTTCCCCGTAAGGCAAGGCCGGCATTGTATGGTTCAAAGAAGGGCAATGGGACGAGGGTTTCGTTCGAAGCAGGGTCAGCATATGGTCGAGGCGAGGAGTACCAGTGGTTGTGGCAGAGGCGGGTGATGTGACCGACTCGCGAGCACGCAAAACAAGTTGGTCTGTCAACCGCAGTACGCCACTCATGAGTTCCGGTATTGATTCAGAAATGACTGTTGCGGTGCAGCAGAGGCAGTGATTGGAGCGTTAGGGGTGCGACAGGGACTAACTCCGGACTAGATGTCAACGTTGGCTATTTACTGACGAACAATAGCTTCAATGAGCGAGGTGGTCATGTCGTGCGCATGGGAACATTGAGAGCTTGGAGCCAAAGCCTTAAGTTGGCGACGGATGACCTGTATCAAACTTTGTGATGCTGGCGGATATGATAGCGGCCACACACTTTCTGCGGGGGATCGTTGCAGGAAGGAGTGGGAGCCGTATTTTGTGGCCGGTCGAATCTTTGTGTGAGGCGCTTGCTTTTAGCTTGTTCAAAGAAGTTCCGGCACACCTTAATGATTGAATCAACCGTAGCATAGTTCAGAAAAAGCAGGAGGTTGAATGCATTGTCGGCGTTTCTCTTCAAGATGTGTCCGAGCTTATGGGCCTCCAGCATGTTCTCGTCCGCGTTTCAGCACTAAGCTAAGACGTCTTCAAAATATTGAAGCTATTGAAGCAGGGGTAATAACGCCGTTTTATTAAGCCTTGAGGCTACGAAGAATGGCTAACCCCAAGGCGTAGACTGGTACCAAGATGGCAACCCACCACAGACAAAGATGAAGAGACTGAGATGATGATGAGTATGTACAGATGAAGTAGAAGTACCTAATGATTGCCCACACTATACGCGATTTACGATTTGGTGTATCTGGGCACGACACGCTAGCTCTTTCTTGGTTTCCAATTGATGCCCTACAGTTCTTCCGAAAAGACCGCGTAGTTTTCTTTGCTAGTAGCTTCGTGCATTTAGAACCATACCTTCGCGGTTCCTCTCAAGTAAAAGATCATGTTGGTCTTTGTGTTGGGTCCTGTCCTGCTTACCGACCCGCTCATATACCACGCCAACCAGCCTTCGACATCGATTTACCAGTGCCGGTGCAAGTTGCCAGGTCACGCAGCTGGGCTAACACGACTTCTGGTGTCTGAGCGGCCGGTGTTGTGTCGGTAGCCATAACAGCTTAACCGAGGCGACATCCGCTGCGAATGTCCAGGTCCGGCTGTTGGCGAGGCTACATATAGCGCCTGCACCAAAGTGTTACGGGGTAAAGGGTAAATGTATATACAGGGGGCCTGCGTAAAGGTAAAATGTGCATCGGAGGCGAATGGAACCGAACGCGCACTATTCGCATTAACTGATAGTTACTCAGGCTATTTTTGTGTTTCCCTCAACTAACTTATGCTTACAGAGCTTTTGGCTGCAGACCAAACTATACCAGTTTGTAGAGCACCTTCAGAAACCACTGACTGTTTCCTGTGGGATACGTCTCACCCTGTCCTTTTTCCGCGTTGTAAAGGAAGCTGGGGAAATATGAAGGAGAAAAAAAATTCTATCGTGCTGCTTTCAAGCGTGCAATCAACGAAGAAGCTCACCTGTAGCGGACTGCTTCGACGCCTTTTCGGCGGCGCACGTCCAGCAGCATGCGTTTGCGCTGTCGTCCGATTTAGCCGGAGGGTGCAGGCAATCGTCAAAACACTGCCGCTTCCCGTGGCCACACTCTGCGGGAGACTTTATTCGCCGATTGCACGCTTGAGAGCAGCACGATAGCATTGCGCGAGCGCTCCGGCACTGTTTTTTTTATTTCTTTTTTTGCACATTTCGCGGACTTCCCCTGTAGCTCGCTAAGGAGAAAATTCGAGTTTCATAAGGGGGGCTCTATTACTCTGCCTATCATACTTTGGCTATTCGGTCAGCACGAAATGGTTAGTTAAAGAGGATGAGTTAATTAAGGTTAACATAAGTAGCGTGAGTACTACAGGCTGTGCGAGTGCTCATGTTCACTTCCGTCGCTCTTTTCATTTTTAAAGTCTTGGCTGAAGTTGTGTGGGACACCCTGTATATTGGCCCACCGTTCTGTCCACGACGATACCATGCAGGGATGGCCAAAATATTTCTTATCTCCTCTGCATCTCGCAACGTTCCCGTGTCCCCGGCGGCACGAACTCCTGCGAGGCAATATAATGGCGGAAAGGACTAGTCTGCATCTTTTAAACTGCATGCTTTCGCAGCCGTTTCTCCTGTTCTGTCGCCACACCGAGCGCCCTCCACCAAATGCGATGTGGTTTATTGAAGTCCGAACGTCGAGCAACGTCAAGGGCGAGCTTCGACAAACGGCGGCCCTCAATTAGCGAAAAATCCGGGCAAGCGCGAGCTCGAGACGCAAGGCCTCCGCCAATGCTATGGCTTGCCTGCTTGCTTGCTTTGCCGTCTTCTCTTTATTGGCACAGGCGCAAAAAACATCTGGGATCAGCTGAGCAGTCAAGACAGCACATTAAATTTACTCAAATCTCTTTCGGCCGTGTGCCCGACCTTCGTCGGGCCCTCGGCCGAAAAATTCATCAGTCGTTCCACTCTGTAAGATAGGACGCGCAGCGAAGCTGGGGTATATTTTACCTCAGTGGGCGCGTCTGTCACTATATGATAATAATAATAATAATAATAATAATAATAATAATAATAATAATAATAATAATAATAATAATGGTGTTGTTGTTGTTGTTGTTGTTGTTGTTGTTGTTGTTGTTGTTGTTGTTCAATGGCAATGAACTTTTTCGACGGTTACACTCGCGTCGCTGTTATCGGGTCCTGTGCGCATCGTATTTTTCTTTATTAGCAGGCCTCCCTGTGCGACGCGCTACGTGGGAAAGCCAGCTTACAAGCACCAAACCACGGTCTTCAAGCTTACGCTAATTCCCTTAAATCCGTCTTCACTTTCGTGCACCAATGCATTGCTGGGAAGGCATGCCTTGCCCCGCCACGTTGGTCTAGTGGTTATGGCACTCGACTGATGATCCGAACAGTCGGGGGATCGAATCCCGGCCGCGGTGGCTGCATTTCGATGGAGGCGAAATGTTGAGGCCCGCGTGCTGTGCGATGACAGTGCACGTTAAAGAACCCCAGGTGGTCGAAATTTCCGGAGTCCTCCACTACGACGTCTCTCATAATCAAAATCGTGGTTTGGGACGTAAAATCTCATAAATCATCAAATCGGGAAGGCATAACTTCAGGGGAATTATAAGCCATATTATATGAAAACATTAACGCCCTAGACGCTCCTCTTTTAAATTTTTTGATGGGTGGTTTTTTGAACGGCCGGTTGTTATTTCGTGTCTACTTGACGGTGTCTGGGCAACGTGTCGACGCGTGGACAAGATCTGCGTAGCTATAGCTATGTACAATTGCGTTGCGAAAACAATACTTATCATAAAAAGCACTCTGCGGAAGAAGCAGTGAACTTAAAACACGCACGCACGCACTCATACATACATACATACATACATACATACATACATACATACATACATACATACATACATACATACAAAAAGGGGAATATAAAGACACTGGGGAAAAATGCGTGTGTATCTTATTTCATTGTGTGTGTGTGGGGGGGGGGGGGGGCTCTTTATTTGCGCTAGTTCTTCCATATCATGGTTCTACTATGGTGCCCAAGTGGGCAGGCTTCATTTACTAACATGCAACGCCGCCTTTTCTTACCATCCTTAGTGGAACAACGAGTACCGACTTGCATTTTTGTTTACTGCGCAGCACCTACCGTTCGCTTCACGAAACTAAGACGTGAGAAAGGGAAGTATGAGCTCTGCGAATGAGTACATGCTCAGAGTGGTATATGATAGATAAAAAAATATCACAGCATAATTCTTTTAGTAAAGAAGCATTTGACTGTCTTGAAAATTAATGCAAATTTTATCTTGCGCAGAACTTCCCGTCCGCGTTATGAAATTCAAACAAAATAAAAACTCTACGAACGAAGGTCATGTTTAGAGTTGTGTTTCATAGAGAAGAAATCAGAGCACAGGTCGTAATTTCGCGTTACGAAATTACAACATAAAATGGAAAGATATAATCTCTACGAAGGAGGACATGTGGAGAGCTGTATATGATAAATGAAAAGTCAGAGCTTAGGTACTTTATACTTAAGAGAAATTTAACCTTCAAATGCATACCCTGGTGTAACTGCGTTAACCGAATGTATGCACTGCAGTGAATTTGGGAATCCGCTAAGTTTTTTTTTTTTTTTTTTTTTCACCAATGTATCAACGACATTCCTCGGTTCTCGGGTGTTTTGGTCCTGCGCTTCTTAGCTTGCTTTAGGTCTTTTTATGTCCATGTTGTTAGTGCAAGCCTCGCATGCATGCTACCAGTTCCTCGCTCGATGTTTAGCTCAGGTGGTTTGAAGCATGGCCTCGTAGCTCACATAACCTAGCCTCACCCCCATATCCCCTGGCCTCATAATAAATTTGTCACTCACTCACTCTCTCGCTCAGGTGGTTTGTGGGTTTCTTCCTTTCAGGATGAGATCGTGGCTTCATTTGTAACTTCAGCACGTCTGTGGACGGACGAACTCGCGCGCATTTTAACGCCGAGCCGTATACGTAGCTTCGACGCTTCATTCATTAGCCGCGCACGCGGCAGATAGCTGCGAACGCTGCCTTTTCAGCTCGTATCGCAGCCAGCTCCTTGTGCATGCGTATCTCGTTACTGCCGGCCTGCATATACTATAGGCTCGTCTTTTTAACGCCACGGCGGGCCTTCGGGGGTCGAACGTGTCGATCGTGCTCGCATTGTTGCCGAGGGGTCGAAAGCATGCCTCGGAAGTCCGGCGTCTTCCGAGAGCGGCGCGCTGCCCATTAGCCGGCCACTCGGCTCAGCGGGGAGGAAGCGGCCGATTGTTCCAGAAAGGGGATGGTGCGCCGTCTCAAGCGCTTGGGAACACCAGGCGTGCGAGCTGGTCGCCACGGAAACTCCTGCGGCTCCGTATTCTCCTGCGAGGGGCCGCGTGACCCACTGACCCATGGCGCGAATTCCGCTATCTTTATTTCGCCGCGCTTTCGAGTCCGCCGCAGAAGGGTTCCGTTATCTCGTGTCCCAGCCAGGCTACCCGCGTAATTTGCTGGGTCATTCCGGTCTGGTCATTGAGGCTTCCGCGGGGCGTGCCACCGCATACCGTGCGCGAGCAACGGTAATATGCGGAGAAAATGATCGAGCTTGTTACCCACTATGTGTATACGCGTATTGGTGTGGCCTTTACTGACATCGCTTCTGCGAGAGTGATTTTTTTTTTCTTTTTCGGTAGAGGGCTTCCACTAGTGCAGGTTGGGTGCTCTAGGAATTAGTTCCGGCCGCGGGTGCTTTGCTTTCGCATTCTTCTCGCATCCGCTTGCCTTGGGATGGCCCCGGACGTGTCGTCGTTTCACGCCCGCCGGCTGTTCGCGCGTCCGCTTGCTGAGGGGCGTGTCACACCACCCGACTTGAAACCACGTCGTTCGCTTGCTGCAGCGGCCGAATATTTATCACCTGGAACAGGATCGAGGTCGACCCTGTGGCGGACTGTCATTGCAGCGCCGAATGATCGTAGAGTCGCTCTACTGGCGCTACTGTTTGCGAGTTCTGTCGAGTCATCCCAAAAAGCGCAAAAACGTACGCGGAACACACTAGGAAGGAAGGGCACAGGACAGGCGCTTCTGGAGGCATACCGTATAAAAAAGAGGGGTGATAGTTGCGTTAGTCAACAGTCTATCAGTCTGCATTTAAAAGAGTATCAATTCCTAGAAGCACATTACAGATCGCCTTCTTTTTTTTTTTTTGTCAGCTCAGAAGGCACGTGGTGCGCATTAAAAATTCGCATGCGCATTCTGACCCCTCCCCTCACGGGGCAGTCGTCCACCGGATTATCAAATAGTCTTTTCACCTTTCACCTCATGCGCATTCTATGTCATATAAGCGCCTATCTGCCCTGTGTCCTTCCTTCCTATAGTGTGCTCCTTATACGTTTTTGCGCTCGTAATATTTGTTAATCATGCACCAACCAGGGCCTCAACATGTTCATCCCGAAAAGCAACGGCGGCGGCGGTTTCCTGGGGTTTTCCCATTTTTGTTGTATTGTGCTGCCCTAGTCCCCTCTAAGAATTAGGCCGTAAGCGCACGGTAAACGGACGGACCGTGCATCGTATTCGTGTGCCTTCGTGTGCCTTCTCGATGTCGTTCGATACATTTACTCGCCCGGCCACGATGGTCTATAGTCGCTGCGGTACTCGGCTGCTCATCCGAGGGTCGCTGGATCGTATCCCGGCCACGGCTTCTGCATTCCGGTGGAGGCGAAATGTAGAGTCTGCGCGAAATGTACTGCGCGATTCCAGTGCACGTTAAATAACTCCAGGTGATCGCAATTTCCGGAGCCCTCCACATACGGCGTCTTTCATAATCATATCGTGGTTTTGGGACGTGGAACCCTAGAAATCAATCAATGGATACGGGACTCGGGCGCTGTCTGTGACGGCGTGCTTATCAGACATAATCGTGGCTCTTGTTATGTGTAAGACGTTCTCTGTTGTCTCTAGTTTATTCGTCGTGTATTGCTCGTTTGCGTTGCCGCTTCGCTTGTATCTTAGGGAAGAGCCACATCTTGCTCCACCCTGGTGCATTTTTTTTTTCTTCAATCAAAATTATTGGCGAGTTTCGCAGCAAATTGAACCACCCTGCCTGTTATAGGACTATGTGCCATTGGGAAAACAGCGATATCAGAATATGGTGAAAAAACCACCGAAGTTGCCCCTTAAGTCACCTTGCGCCAAGCAAGAGACAATTGAGAAAACAAAGCGTTTGTTTGCATATATGGTAACGGTCCTCCTCCCCCTCGCGGAGGGAGCGGTGGGGGAGGGGGGGACAGTTATCGTGCACTCATCGCCCTCAGTTCCGTTTTTAAGGATCACGTTCTCGCTAGGCTGATTAAGTTCAAGGTTTGAAGGAATCCCGTCTGGTCGGGTGGAGGCATCGTCAAAGGGTAAAAGCGCCGACCACAAAATAAAAACAAAACAAGACGTTTCGGCACCTGCACGGGAGCCTTCTCCACAGTCTTGTTCACCCTTTGACGTTCTCTCTAGGCTGTACGGACAGGACCCCGTTGGCCTTGATGGTGCCTTCGGTCTGTGATTGTGTGATTGAATTTTCGGGTCGGAGCCGAGGAGCCCGACTCCTCTCCCGCCCGGGATTTTGCCCCTCAAGGGGCTCCTTTGGGCTTGACCAGAGTATCTGTCCGCAATCTGCCCTGTCACCGCAATCTTTACGTATCCGAATGGGCATCTGGTGTATACTTGCTTAAAACCGCCGGATTCTGAAAAGTGCCCGTTTTGTGGAGGCGCCATATGTCGTCACCTGCCTTCTGATAAACTTCCTGTGAGCCGCAGGATAGATGCTTCTCTGTAGCCTATAATGTTGCGCTATCGCGATATTTCACTATTCTTTCAAGTTTTGGGCGTTCTTCTCTGATGGTCAACGAATGCGCTTCATAGGCTCGGTCTCTAAGCCTTCGATCCATGTTATCGGCGGCTTCGTTTCCAGGGAGAGAACTGTCGTTTTTAGCGCGAGATGTTCAGTGGAGAATTGGTAAAGCATGTTAATTAGTGTACGCATAACTTATTACCGTGGTAGTAATTGCAGGGGTCTTTTTTTTTTTTTTCAGGCCTCTAAGAAAGTGCGCATGACTTGAAAAAGTACCGCGTGATTTGATGCTTAGGCGCAGTAACTTAGCACCCTCAAACGCGCTACGAACGAAGCGTCAATGATACTCGCAGGCCGCGGACAACAGGCCAAAAGGGCAAGGTTATGGCCAGCCTTTATAATTTTCTCTGTGGTCTCTTCACTACGGTCTGTCTGCGTGCATCATAGATCGTTCGTTCGTTCGTTACAATGTACGTACTTGGTGCGTGCGTGCGTGCGTGCGCGCTGTGTGTGTGTGTGTGTGTGTGTGTGTGTGTGTGTGTGTGTGTGTGTGTGTGTGTGTGTGTGTGTGTGTGTGTGTGTGTGTGTGTGTGTGTGTGTGTGTGTGTGTGTGTGTGTGTGTGTAAACGCGCTCGTGTGTGGCCCTGTGTTTTCCGGGCCGCTGCTTTCCTCGACCGCACAACCGTTCTGAGCTGCGCTACTGCGTACGGAGGTGCGATCGCCAACCGTGACTCTTTCGTGCCCATACATCCAACCGAAAAGGAAAAAAAAAAAAAAGCATTCAAGGCGCTTGAGCAGCAAGAAGAATTTAATTACTCGGGTCTCGGGGTTGCCCGTTAGAATACGTTCTGCGCATACGAGTTCTAAATGCGTGCGTTGACTGCGCGGAAATGGTGTTCGTTCGCATCCCGTGTTGCGACTCCCACACTTCGCATATAGCATTTCGCGGTCTGCAGCTGTCTGCATTGTACGTCCGGCGCTCTCTTCAGCGGCCGCCTCAGGGAGAATATCGAAAGACATTTATGAACTTTATTAAGATACGGCACATGGATACGCTTCTCTTCTTGCGAGTATGTTGACTTCCTGTTTATGAAGTGGTTCAGCGTAAACATATAAAGAATTCTGTGAATAGTTGCGTCTTTCTAGCCTACAACGTGGCTGTTTTTTTTTTTTTTTCGTTTTCGCAGCGCAGTATAGCTGCGTCGGCAGACGTAGGCCACTTACGATAGTTGCTGTTTTAATCTGTTGTGTAGATAACGCCGCTTCTCTTGAGTGAACGATAACGATCTGTCACTGAAAGAAGACTATATTGACAGGACGTTGCAGTCTCAATGTGCGGCCATACGTTGCCTATACATTTACCCGCAGATTGCTTGTGCGGTAAGTTTGGCGTTACAGTTGACCTATTTATACGTATACGCATCGAACGTTCACGGAGGTGATGGACTGCAATATTTAAATTACCGGAATAAACTCAGATAAATTAATTATTTAATAAAGCATGTTGGAGTCGTGCAGGTCGCGCTGTGCAGCTCTAAATACGGTATGTACTCAAGGTCTCCTTATGTTCAAAAGCGAGCTTCGAAAGGAAATCGTTGGATATGGCAATTGAGTTCTGCGGAATCCCGCGAGGGGGGAGTAACGATTATGAAAATTAGCACCCACCCGTTTGTAGCAGGAAGCTACAGGGAAGTCCGTAGGAATTTCTCAGAAATCAAAGCTTCTTAGTTGACGGAAATGTTGGCCTGGTACGGGGATCGAACCCGGGACCAACGTCTGTCCCGGGTGGTCGCTCCTCTTGTTGAGTTAACCAGGAGGCTATAGCGATTAACATAAGCGCGAGGGCAAATCCATCGGCAGCTCGAGGCACGTGGGTGAGAAGCTTTCGTTTCTGAGAAAATCCTTGTGCATTTCCTTGTAGCTTCGTGCTCTCGTACGGGTGTATGCGCTAATTTTCCCTTTCGTAATTCGAAATTCCTTAATCGATAATAGTATGAGATGTGACATCAGGTGGTGATAGTTCAGTGACCGACTACTTGCTTAATTCTGCCTCTGAAACACAGTCTTCACTCTCGGCATTATTTTTGCCTTTTACCTCCCGAAACAACACGTATATATGTTTTTTTGTGCCGAACCAACATCTCCTACATTGCTCCCCGAACAAAGGGGGAGAACATTCCCAGTGTGCACAAGGGGGTTCTTATAGGGAATCCGCGTCTCTCGACGAGGCGTCCTCGCACGGGCGCGTGAGAATGCTCGACGTGCTTTCCCGTCGGCCGCTTTCTCCGAGCGCGACTCGCCCTTTGCGTTGGAACTGTTAATCGTCGCATGAGCAGGATTTGCCGTTCGCGGTCCAGTTGTAATGCTTTGTTTTCGACCCCTCCCCCCCAAATGTGCCCTCGATAGCTGGCGATGCGCGCCCGGCCTCAAGTCGGGACGAGAACGTGTTATGCAATAGGATGTCCACACCGACAGTGCACCGGGTATACCCGCCCATATAGTCGTGGTGTTAAAAAGAGTCGGCTGGGAAGCCTCCGCGCTGTTTTTTTTTTTGTTACTTTTTCAACGCTAACAGAATAACTGTGCTCGCTTGGTGCACGCGCAAACACCAGCACTCCATATATACGCACACCTGTAATTTAGGAAATCGCTGAGCTAACAGTTTAATTATTTGCTTCTTTCGACAGCATCATTCATTCAGCTCCCGGCTGCGACAATATTCGTACGAAGTTTTTGAAAAACACTTCAGCCTATACTGCGTTAATCCTAACCAAACTTTTTTCAGCAATCTTTTGGCCAGCCCATTCTTCCAAATGAGTGTAAAATTGGGGAGGTTATTCCAATTCACAAGTCTGGCAGCAAAACATCTCCTCTTAACTATCGTCCCATCTTTAACGAGCACATATTGTAAAATGTTTGAGCATATTATATTCACTAACCTTCTCAGTTTTCTTGAATCCAACTTTTTTTTCCCCCTCTTCACGCAACATGGCTTTAGAAAGAATTACTCATTTGAAACAGCTAAAATCCTTTACTCATGCTCTACATCAAGCTCTAGACCTATCATCGATTGCATATTTTTAAGATTTTTCTAAGGCATTCGACTGCTAAGGCATAAACTGCTACTGTTTAAACTAAAGAGGCTTAACATTGACAGTAATTTACAGAAATGGATTGGGTGGTTTCTTGTAAACCGTTCACAATTTGTTTCCTTTAATGGCTTTAACGCTGGGTTTACAGAAGTGTATTCAGGCGTTCCTCTAGGCTCAATCCTTGGGCCTTTATTATTCCTGATCTGTGTTAGTGATCTTTCTTCCGTTGTAAACTCTAATATTCTCCTATTCGCGGGCGGCTTTGTTATTTGCAGAGAGATAACCAATACTAATGATTCTTCCTCGCTCCATTCTGATCTTGGGGCATTCGCAAATTGGTGCAATGAATGGTAATGCAACTATATATTAATAAGTGTAAAGTCATGCGTGTTTCTAGAAAATCTTCCTCCACCACCATACCGCATTGATAACATTCATTTAGAATCATTGACTTCATATAAATACCTCGACATTTGCATTACTGCAAACCTAAACTGGTCTACCCATATCTAACGTTACATTAACCATGCTAATCACACGTTGGGCTATCTTCTTCGAAATATTTATTACGTTCCTCCTTTTTTGAAACTCCTGCTCTGTAAGACACTTATTCGATTGCAATTGGAATATGCTACACCGGTGTGGGACCCTATCCATGCAAACTTAATTACTGCTCTGGAAATGGTCCAAAAGAACTTTGCACGTTTCATTCATGCTAATTACAGCCGCACCGCAAGTATAACATCTATGAAATCAGAAACTTCCTCCACCACATCACGCAGAAAAGTGTCACGCGTTTCCTTGTTCCATAAGATATGTCATCATCCTGCACTACGCGATCGCCTCATACCTCAGCCATTTTATGTATCCCACCGCACTGACCATAGTCACAAAGTCGGATTCGCTTCATGTAATACACTATGTACTTTTATCAACCATTTCTACCACGAACCTCTCGCGATAGGAATGACCTTTCCGCGGACATTGTGAACATCAGTCATTGTGAACAATTCTGTAATTCCGTAGCTATAATATTGTATGCTCAGGCTTTTTCTAACTCGCTGCACGTTTCTGTTGCACTTGCGTATTTAGTTTTTTTTTTTTGTGTGTGCATATACTTTTACCACTTCCCCTTTGTAACGCCTCTGGCCCTGAGGGTATAATAAAAGGAAATGAAATTTTGATGAGGCCGATATGCAAAAACGCGCGAGTACTTGATTGCCCAAACAAGAACAGAGGTTCAGGCTTGAAGTGGTGAGCAGGTCGTTCAAAGCGATGAAAAAAGGGGAAATTTCGATGGATTCCCTGTTATTCATCGATGAGCATCATCGATCAATTCATCGATTTATCACGTTAAGCACGTGCATTAATGTGGTCATGCACTTACCGCACCCTCTACTATATGAATGCATACGGCGCGGTTAATATTGGGGTTTCGGCCCATAAGTCTCCAGAATTTACGAAATTGATGCCGGCATAGCGAGTGTACCACCTAGCTCTTGCAGGATATACCCCCCTCCCCCCCCCCCCCTCAAAAAAAGAAAAAAAAAATGTTGTACGCTTCATTGACGCCCCTATTATAAGATCTGCATGGGCGCTTTTGAGAGATAGCCCGTGAAACGGCAGTGTGCATACCCATCAGTGATTTCTGCCGCGTGACTTCTAGGATTAATTTCGACCATATATACGTCCCCTAAAGGGAATGCGGCAAGACCTACATAATTATTATTTTGAATCGGCTAACTTGGTTTGACAATAGGGCGTGCGTGCGGGCGATTCGCGCTTCCACAAAATTGCTTGAGAAACGCGGAACACCACATCACGCTTTCTTGGACTTGGCGTCATATACCTGTCATGCGTGGTGTTCGCGTGTTTTCACGATTGCGGGCGCGTTCATCGTGTACGCAAATTACCGGGAAGTGTTCTTCACTCATTGTGCCATATATATAATGGTGGTAATGCTAAGGTGGTACAGCCCTAATGTTCTATAGTTGTTTTTCGGTTGTTCCGTGTTCAACAACCCTTAGGAGCGCGGCTTGCGTTGGGAAGGTCAGAGACCACATTTGACATCTGGGCACCGCTGAGCAAAAATCATTTCGTGCTCTTCCTGTCTGGTATTATATTTATAAGCAATATACGTCTCCTTCGTATTTTTAACAGCGGAGCCGTTCTATATATATTACTTGAGCTCCTGCCGTGGCCGGCGTTGGCGAAGACTCGGCGCAACTGGGAGGGGGCTAAGAGAAGAAAATAGGGTGAAGAGTGCACGGTAACTGTCTTTCAGTGAGGACACCTCAACCGATACACTCAGGAGATGGGGGGCGGGGGGTGAATTAAAAGGACAGAGAGAAGAAAGAAGGGAGGCACTGCTCATAACCACACCATGTCCGGCCGCGGAAAAGGGAGCACGAACACAAACACACAAACACAAACAGGCAACACAAACAGCCTGGCGAGCGGCTTTAAAGGTGAACGAAGTGAAGAGAGAGTGAAATGGGGGAGAGGAGGTACAGATAGAGACAGAAAGAGAGAGAGGGAGAAATAAATAAAACAATAAAATATTTTGGCAATGCGGGATTCAAACCCGGGTACACACGGTCTGAAGGCGAGCATCATAATATTAACCCTGGGCTATACATCCTTTTTCTTTCATTTTTTTTCGTTTATTGCCAGACACAGAAAAATAACGTGCACTTCGTGAAAGCAGTGGAACAGGGTACAAAAATTCAGTCTTCACTTGAAGCGATCGCCACTACATTGTACACGTACCATGTGAATCCGTCAAGCTCGCGTGGCGATCTCCTTTAACAAAATCACCGCATCTCCACTAATGTGAATCATGACGAGTGGCGAAGCACTGGGTGTCGTACCGGTATGTCACCGTACGTCACCCGCGCGTTGCCAATGCGAATGTGAAATGAATGACAAAGTGTATATATATACGAATGTATTTATTTGGTTCCTCTTTAATGTTGTTGCATTTTAATCCTCTTGTTATAATTCGTATGTCGTCATGAGTTCTGGATTCACAAACACACATATGTTTCGACTATAGCAGCGGTTTTCTATATAACGTGACAGCGAGAGCCGACGATAAAGCTATGTCGTAAGGTGCTGCGGTGTTCCCACAGGAAACGCCAGCCGCTGCTAATGGGCTTGCATTACGGTGGCCACGACGACGGCGTTAGACGCCGACAGCCCGGGCGCATTAGCAGAAACTCAGAATCGTTTCTGACCCGACAACCCTACATATACATTGTCAGGGTGCACTGCCTCCGGGATCGGCCCACACACTATCTGACTGCACTGCCTCCAGGATGGGCCCACCGTGACGGACGGACGCACAACGGACAAGCCTCAACCCTATAAGGTGCTTCGCCCCTAAAACTCCTTTAAGCCAGCACGAGGTTCGACCCTGTTAAGCCTCTCATGGTACACGCTCTTGTTGTTTTAATTCTTCATCCTATCGTATCATACACTGCCTAAAGTATACGTACGTGCTGGCTGGGCGTCCGGGTCGCAATGGTAACCCGCCACTCTGGAGCGCCATTAGAGGTGCAGGCCCAGAATCATTATTAAAGCATATGGCAACCCATCGTCACCACTCATCGTTAGTTCTTATGTCATGGGGACTCTCTTTTCATTGCTCTTTGATCTGAAAGTCGCGGGATCGAATCCCGAACCGCGGCGGCTGCATTTCAAGGGAGGCAAAATGTTGAGGCCCGTGTACTGTGCGATGTCAGTGCACGTTAAAACACCCCAGGTGGTCGGAATTTCTGGAGCCCTCCACTACGGCGTCTCTCATAATCATAGCTGCTTTTCGGACGTAAAACCCCACACATCAGTCAACTGGATCTAAAGGACAGCGTGAGCTTGCACCGACTGAGCCTCACATTTATAGTTCAACGACAGAAACGTTGGAAGCAAGCAGCTTGAGAGAATGTTGTACGAGACAGTGGAACTCCCGCACACGAAGAACGCCGTCATGGCGTTGATGCCGAAACCACGAGAAGCGCGTGTGCTCGAAACTCCCGAACAGCAGCAACACCGTGTAAACGCCAGTGCTCAAGCTTTAAGAATTCCACGAGGATGTCGAAGAGTACGTCGCGCGCTTGGAAGCACAACCATGATAAGCCAAGGCACACTATATATAGACCAGCGTTAACGGTAGTTCGTGATTATTATAGTAAAACCTAAGCCATCACATAATGTTTGTTCTTGCCTTGCCTGGTAAACCTTCCTGATTCGAGTATATTATATGTCATGATGTGAGAGTGACAAAACGAGTTGGATTTTACGCGCGTTGACAGGCAAAAGCGGTACGCCATGGATAATGGCGATGCGCGAGCGGGAGTATGGGACATTGCAGGTGCTATGTCTCCCATTGGGCTCATTGCGAAAACTGTTTATAATAATTGCTGGTGTTTTACGTGCCAAAATCGTGCTGTGATTACGTGTCGCACCGTATAATGGAGGTCTCCAGAAATTTTGACCGCATGGGGTTATTCAGAGTACGCTCAGAACGCACAATACACGGGCCTTGAGCATCTTCTCCGCAATCGAGGATACGATGTCCTCGGCCGGGATTGCACCCGCATCTTCCATGTCACGCAGCCAAGCATCATAACCAATAGACCACTGCGGCGCACATGCGAAAACTGCCGGCCGGCCTCTCCTGCAATGTATACTGTTGCCCTGTTGTATACTGAAGTCCGCTTAGCAGTGGTGTGGGCTTTCTGAGTCCCAGCGGCTAACTTCAGGGGCGTGTCGTTCGAGGTGGCTGGCGGCAGCTGGTCGCCTGTTTAACGCGCTTTATGGCTAGCAGCAGGTATTCCCGGCGGCCTTGGTTGATCGCCTGCCGCTGTCGGTGCACTTGGGCCGGGATGCTGCCGCCTGGTGGCCGTGACATTGCTCCGCAATCGTGATGGGGCTCCGCGGCCGGCCTTTCCGTGTGCGCAGCGTCCTCATTTACATACGCTATCCGTGTCAAGTTTCCAGCGCGTGCTTCACGTCCGCCTGGCCTCGCACGCACACAACGCTATACGTTGGGCCCTCACGCGCCCGTGCCGTTTCTTCCGCGTCGGTCGTTTTAGACGGCACCCTTTCTTCCGTGTCTCGCGCGTGATGCATGCCTCGGAGCGTCCGTATATTCGCTCGTCCAGCTCGGAGTAGCGGTCCCGCAGAGATAACAAAAATCGGCCGGTTTATATGACGCGAATGCAGGGAAATCTCCGCGAGTGCACAGGTTCGATTTGGACGCCGCAACGTTGTCGCCACTCACGTCGTCCACCTTGAGCACGACGATCAACGCGTCCTTGTCGATACTCTTCATACTTATTAAAGCGCCAGCAAATAGGGATGCCACGCATACGTGGTGGTACGTACACAGTGCACGTTACAGAAAAAGAATGTGGCGGACTGTGTTACTTCATCGAAATACGTATACAGCTATAGGACCAAATACTGGACCCCTGTAATCTTCACAGAAGGCGCCTAGGGAGCCTTCTGTGAAAAGGTGTGTCCCCACGTAACTTGGGCCAGACCTTAAAATTGAAAGGTGCGTCGAAAGTGAATGTAGAAACGACCGAATACTATACGCATTAGTAGTTAATCAGGCTATTTCTTATGTCCCCCGTAACCAACTCATGTTTACTTCAGGAGACCTGTAGTATGCTGCACAAAGTTAGCGCCATCAGAAACCATCGAGTAAGCGGTTTCCTGTATAGTCTTATTTTCCGCCTTGTAAAGAAAGTGGGCATGGAAAAAATAACAAATAAGAAATTGCACGTGACAGAGCGTTTGCGGCACTGATATCACGCTGCTCTCAAGCGTGCAATCTGTGAACAAAGTCGCCTGCAGAGCGAGTGTGGCCGCGGTGTAGCTGCAGTATTTTGATTGTTGTCGGCATCTGGGCCTCCAGCCTTTCTCGGATGACGGCGCAAATGCATGCTGCTCGCCGAGCGCTGCCGAGGAGATAGGGCTTCCAAGCAGTCACGCTGCAGGCGGCGTTCGCCTATTGCACCTATTAAGCCGGTTCAATTCGCTTCTTACGAACCTTTCATTTTTAGTCTTTGCTCAAGTTGCGTGGGGACACCCTGTTATCAAGGTCCGGCCCAGAAATTTGAGCGGTGGCCATTTTGAGATAGGGGGGGGGGGGTGTTACACGGTGCAAAGCGGGAGCTACTAAAAACCAGCAGTTGTGGCAAGGCCACGTATGAGACACCTTTTTACGTAACCATGTGGTGGGTGGGAGGCGCGGCCCAGTGGCTTTGGGCGCACAGTGGCTGTTTCATCCTGAGGCGCGCATATTTGCAATGTCAAAAGGGTCAGTTGGAGCGGTGTCTGTCGGTCGGTCGGTCACCCACCATTTTCCGAGCAGTAGATGCACGGGAGACAGTCGCCGGACAAATTCCAAGAACTGACGCCCTTCGAAAATACCCCACGAAAGCTTCGACATATATGGATCCCTTTGGTGTAGCGGCTCCATTTCGATGGCGGCGAAATGTCGAGGCCCGTGTGCTGTGCGATGTCAGTGCACGTTAAAGAACCCCAGGTGGTCGAAATTTCCGGTGCCCTCCACTACGGCGTCTCTCATAATCAGAGCTGGTTTTGGGACGTTAAACACCACAAATCATCATCATCTCTTTGGTGCACTAGCGGGCGCCAGTTGTGGTTCAAATACCGAGTCGGAGCCAAGGGTATCAGAACAAAGCAGTTTACACAAACATGCACAAAAAACGGCTATACACAGATACAGGTCAAGAAAAAAGTGGCGTCTCTCTGTCCAAGGAACCCCTAGAGTCGCTGGAAAAATGTTTAGAGTATCGCATCTGTTTTCCGCGCGCCGCTGGCGCTGCGATTGGCCCACTTGCGTCACGTGATCTCTCGCCGCCATACCCCTTCCAGGCGCTGCCGACGACGCAGCAGTCACTTGTAGACCCGCATTGAGCGTGCAGCTTGAACGAACTTCTAGAGCTCTTCGTCGGTTTCTTCAGAGCACACAAACGGAGGCGCCAGAAAGAGCACCATGTCTGGTTGCTGCGCATTCGGGTGCAGCAACCAAACGGAGTCTGGGAATGTTTTTCTCCCCCTCCCCCAATTCCGACCGGGAAGGACGACCAACGACGTCTTTCGGTGGGGCTCCACAGAATCGGCCGCAAAAACTTCACACCTTCGAAGAACACCCGCTTGTGTGAGATTGTGCGACGTTCGCTGGGCATGTGATGATGAAATGCGGCTGAATACAGTGGAACCCCGCTGTTACGTTCCTCACTGCTGCGTTTTCCCGGCTGTTACGTTGTTTTTCATCGGTCCCGGCATAGCTCCCATAGGGTCCCATGTATTGCAAACCCCGCTGTTACGTCCCAACTGTGGGCGTGTTCCCGCATTATGCGTCGCATCCTAGCACGCTGTACCCGCCCGGGCATCGCTATTTTGATTTTACTTTTGACAGTGTTGGTCACGCTTGCAGGAATCGCCGCCCGCTGATGGCTGCCGAGATAGCGCCAGCGCTATCTCGGCAGCCATGCGATCGCTCGGCAGCGGAGCGACACTCCCCACCCCCCTCCCGCTTTCGTTTCCTCCCCGCTTCGACGGCAGGCGATCCGATAGGGGTGATGTTATCGCCTCCGAGCGACGGAGATGTGCCGGGCGCGTTTGATCTCTGCTTCAGCCGTTTTCGTCGCCCCCACTCGAGTGCTTTTATTCTAGCGACCGTACTTTAGGCTCTGGGGGCTTCCGGAGAAAAGAATCGGAAAAAAGGAACATCGCACTCGCAGTCATAGAGCTGGCCAAATGTCAGGGTGCGCAAATATGCGAGGGGCGCAATTATGCGATAAATACGGTTAAGTAAGCACTGAAGACGGAACGGGAAAGCGTCTATCCGAGCGATCGCGGAGCCGCCGACGCGACCAAGCCGACAAGCCAGTACTCGCAATCAACAAACGCACGCGCGGGGTGCCGGAAGCAGGATGCGGTGAATGCCGCAGTGACGGGGCGACTGGCCTCCAAAATTGGCGCGTCACGCTGGAACTAAACCGTCAAAATGATCACAGTTTTGATTGCGATCTCTGAGGCCACATACTTCTGTCATCAGTGGCGGCCGAAGGCTATAATGGCGGCCCATTCACCTGCGCTCGACAGCCACGAAAGGATTCCGAATTAATCGAATTTGAGAGGCTACGAAACCGTCCGAAATGATCAGGCCAGTTCCGAAATGTCAGCCGGGTTTATCACAATAAAAGCCTATGTTGGCACTATGAGCGGACTACTGCGGGCGGCTGTCCGGATTATCGGTCGGCGAACCTAGATGGCTCATATTGCTGAAATAAACTGTTGAAAGCAAAGCGGCGGCCTCTGTTCTCATTCATTTGGGAGCTTTCCTCACTCTTGCGTTTTCCCGGCGGGTTATCGGTCCCCACCACCCCTGTCCCGCTGAAAAACGTATGAATGGGGTTGCCAATGTATCTACTTGCTTTGCGCGGCTCGTTTGAGCAAGCGCATTACAAGGGCCTTGGCCGAGCTGTTGAGTCGCGCGACAGAAATATGAGCGTTTGCGCGTGAGATACCGGTGATTGGCATTTGACGTTATAGTGCTACATATTTGTCTTTAAGAAAGAGTGCTGTAACGCGCCGGAGTAAGGGCACTTGTGATTGCGATGAGGACAGATGCGGTACGGATTTCTGATCGCGATCAGTCGTCATTTTGGGAGAGAGTGCATAATATGCTCCATGTGTTAATGCAATGCTAAACATGAACGAAAAATTTCGGATATTTTGTTTTTCAACCAGATCTTGTAGCTTGTTGTTCCAACTAATTGGACTGAGCAGATATAGGCTGAACATTTCCTGGAATGTGTTTTTAAGGGGAGTGCCAAGTGATCTTTTTCCATCGCCCCTCTCCTCTCGTACTCCACAACTCCAGGCTAAACTCGAGCGTGCTTTCTCCCCACCAGTGTTCCTATCTGTGATACCCCTTTTCCTTTATTTACGTTTGCACACAATGTTTCTGTTATCCTCCGCCACTGAGGACGGGGGACATTGTGCAAGCTGCCAGCGTACATACATAAGAAAGGCAGTTGCTGCCCTGACTGAGAAATAATCCAGGAAAATGACGAGCGACATCTATCAACTTGTGCTATTCAAACAGTTTCTCATTACTAATACAGTAATTATTTTAGACAAACAGTAATATAATAAAAAAAATTTATTGACAAGCACGGTGCCTTTCCGGTCCGATCTCTCTTTCGGTGCTGATCTCAATCGAGTTGTTTGATCTCGGTTAACTTGCTGAGCAATCGCGCTCGCGAAATATAATCCTGATCGCACCCGAAAATGCCCGTGTGGCGCACGCTATATAAATAATGACAAATATCAAATGCGTACTAACACATTAAATTCGGCTGCCAGTCTCGCAAGCACAATCTCAAGATACGCGCACGTCGCTAGCGTTTTTGAGCGCGTGCACATATCCTCATACGCAAAACAAAACTGATGAAGCAAGAGGGTTCGGAAGCATCGCAACCATTGTTACGATGCTTACGGCACGGCACGTTCATAACCATCGACGCCTTGAAAAAAACACACTTGAAAAAAACATGCACTTGAAAAAAACGAAAATATTTTAGTCCACGTCCATCGATGAAGTAGATAAACAAGCGCTTGAGATCAATGTATAAACACCGACAACACATTCGATTCGGCTGCCAATCTTGCAAGCACAATCTCGATTTATTCAGTGCGCACGTCACAGTAGTGTTTAATACAAATTTGCTAAACGCATGCACATATCTGGCAAACATTAGTAAAATGAGACCGACGAATCCACTGAAAGTGTTCGGGAAGCATCGCAACCACTTCCACACATTTCATAAAAAGTTTGAAGCTTGCGACGTGGCACGGTCATAACCATTGGTACCTCAGAATCACCAGTGGTATCCGCTTGAAGAAAAACACAAAAATATCCCAGTTTCGCCGAAAAGGATGCGACATCTAATCGAATAACTCGGTCACTTCCTATGCACCAGCATATGCGTCGGATTGCCCGGAAGAAAAATGGCCGCCACCTGTCAATGTTGCCAGCATCCAGGAGACCTTTGCGGTTAAAAATTTTTCAGTGACTCCAGCTAATGGTGCTGCTCTGCCAACGTGACGTCGCGCCAGACCGCCTCCGAGCCGCGCTCTGATTTCTCTCTCGGGTCCTATGACGGGGAGACACGGCTTTTTTCTTGACCTGTACCCGGTTATAGTAACTATATACAGATGGGTTACAAGTGAACCAGTTTATCAATCAGCACTAAATATACCAACACATGCATTACAGTAGAGGAATAAACGCCTGAAACCCTGAAATTATATTACGTTTTTCAATGCAAGTCGTATCACCCACTTCATAATCGGAGTTCTTGGTACCGTACACCTGGGCAGCCTGGTTCTCCAGCTAGCTGCAAGATGGGCTTGCTGGCGCAAGGGTCACCACCGTGCTCCATGGTCCCCACCCCGATATTAAGGGGACATTTATCCTTCCATCCCTGTCAGCTCGTTTCAAGTTCAAAGGGAACGATGTCGTAAAGCGTGAAGGAAAAGCTTAAAAGCGTTGTTCGTGACAGCTTTAGGTATCCCGTATTTGAATTCACTTTGTGCTCTTATCTTTATCATTAAAGGTGTTATTTATTAAAGAGTACGTATATTAAAGGTAACATGACAGTAGTCTTAAAGAAACTGATCGTTGGTGAGTCTTGTACATCTTCATTGTGACATAATATGATAGGGGGCGCCGCTGCCCATTTTTATTGTTGCTTACATATACACACATCTATCTGGTGCATCTGAGGTATATGACAAACGAACAGGTCAACCACGTAAAATGTTATAAGCAGTTGCTTTTATGGACATACGCCCACCGTGAACAGTTGAGAATGCCTCAGGCAATAATGTTTGCAGCAGACGAACTGCTTATCGACCTCTCAGACGTCATGAATATCCCTACGTGACCCCGACATACCTACTTTCTGAGTTTCATTGAAGGAACACCGTTGGCATATACTGCAAGCGCCACAAGAGTTTGCCTTCATTTCGTGAAGAGCTTCCTTTGGAAGGACCTAGTTTGGCGCATCCCGTTATGCAGTCAACAGTAAGCAGTCCACTAACTTACATTTTGCTGGGATGTTGCTGGGGGACACGGCAGTACCTCCCAGGGCGCATTCTGGGTAGAGGGCTCCCTAATCTGGGTGCCTTGTTGCCTTCCTCGCCTGCCTCTAAATGAAGTGGCCAAAGAGGACATCAAAGCATTTTGTTAACTCTATTCTAGATCTAGATAAATTTAGGAGGTACACGAGTGACAAGACGGATATATGCCAAATGGCGCATCATGTGCACCCTCTATTGGTGAGTCTAAAACCAATAAAAATAAAGAGAACATTATTGTCCATTTGTTGGGAAGGCACTTAGCCTAGAACCATAAATAATTTAATGCCTTAGCCGAAAATAGCCAAAAATTCGCCATGTCGCCATTCATAATTTAAGGTCGCCATGGGCCTCTCAAGCTCTCCAATTTGCCAAAAATTAGCCACCATGTGGCAACCCTGATGGTGAGCATACACCTCTCACCTCATCCCCCCTTCCCCCTCTTCATTCCCGTGCCGCTGCATCGTTTGCTGGCATCTAGGAATTGTTCACTGCAATGATATATGAATTTGACCCCCCTTCCCATTCTTCTTAATAAGCGCTGGTTAAGGTGTGCGTTTGGAGTGGTAACCCAGGCAATAATGCATTTGAGCACCAGATGCTAATTTCATTTATTTAATTCCCCATTATATCGTAATTACTGCACTTCAGTTAAAAATACATCTGCTCCCTATGCTCTCCTTATCGTCGTTATCGCGGTCATGGATGAAGCGGCAGCTGCACAGTGAGACGGTGCAGGGTGGCTTGAACTTGAATAGGCTCATTGAGAGCATAAGCCAGAGAGATCATAGCTGACCGAAATTATGCAGTCTCCCACGCATCTTTTGGTCATTTGGACATAAGCAGAGAGTCGTATATCGTAGTCAGCTCCAAGAGGGAACTGCATATTTTGGGGAAGGGTTGTGAAAGAAAACACCGGGAAATTATTTTCTTGTTACATAAAATGAAGCCGACAAATTGTACACTGAGGTTGTTCTACGCCACATTTCCTGTTGAAGCTTCACTGAAGAGGAATATGCGGTTAAGCTGTGTTAGTCAATCATACTTCTGCAATACCAAAGGGCCCCTTTTACAATAAAATGAAGCTCTGGCGGGATATAAAAGTGAAAGACTGGTGGTGACACCACCCTGAAGTTCTAGCACAACTCGGTGTAATGTAGTGAAATTTAAGTGTATGATGGGTCTGTTCTATCGGCAAATAACGATAATTGCTGGGATTTCATCTGCCAGAACAACGGTGTGATCACAACATATCATGGTACATAATCATGATACATCAACCGCGGTATATGTCAGCAAAAAAAGACTATAATTTATTCTCGCTTCAAAAAGTAAAGCGCTTCCTCTTGAATTATCATAAAATGCCTCCCTCTTTATTTCGTTCTTGCCCTTTCGGTAGTTATTCAGAGTCGGTTTTTTTTTTCCATTGCTGCCATCCAGTAAATCTTCTCCGCCTCTCTGACTTTTCCATTTACTCTCTTTGTTGCCAGTTCCCTTAGTGCCGTATATTTACTGGTGAGCCTCCTACTTCTTTTTCTCCACTGCGTGTCAGCGCTCTTTCTATATAAATAACGGAACACCTCCACTGCCCACCTATTCTCTTTCATATTCCTAAGCCTCTCTTCAAACCTTATTTTGCTCTGGGCTTCCCTTACCTCGAAACTCGCCCATTCCATATCGCCCTTTACAGCCTCGTGTGTCGTTTTCCCGTGAGCACCCAACGCGAGGCGTCCCACAGTTCTTTGATTCACATCCATTCCTGCTTGTATTTCTGGTCTCATGCACACCACTGAGTTCCCAAATGTAAGCCCCGGTACCATTACCCCTTTCCACAGACCCCTAAGCACCTCGTACCTATTGTGTCCCCATAACGCTCTGTGCTTCATTATTGCAGCGTTCCTCTTTCCCTTTGCTGCCAAGGCTTTTTCGTGTACCTCCATGTATCTATCACCCTCATTTATCCATACCCCAAGGTGCTTGTATTCGCTTACTCTCGGTATTTCTTGGCCCTTTATGGATACCACCTGGTCGTTGGGACCATTGAATACCATCAATCCACATTTCGTTACACTAAATCCCAGTCCCAGAGCCTCGCCTTCCTTTCCGCATATATTCACCAGCCGTTGCATATCATCTCGACTGTCCCCGAATAAGACAGTATCGTCAGCATAAAATAAACCCGGAAGCATCTGCTCAATCATCACGCCGCCCTGTTTGTGTGACAGATTAAAGCCAGTGTTGATATCTCCTAGCGCTTTTTCCATTCTAACCATGTACAGCATGAATAACAGCGGCGACAAAGGACATCCCTGTCTCAGCCCCTTCGTTCTCTATGCTACTGATTCCTTCCCATTCTATGCAAACTGTATTTTCTCGATATATCTCCCTCGATATATCTCCCTCTCTTGTCATTGTGCGACGCCACCTAGAGGGTACCGCTAGAGTTACTGTATAGCCTCCCACAGGGAACATATACAGTGACTCTAGCTACGGCTGCTTGCGTCACATGTGCGTCGGAGAGCGCGTCGCTGTCGTTGCCTTGGAGATGCGGTAGGCGCTGCATCCCCTTCCTATACAACGGGTCTGTCAGATTTCTTCCTTCGCACTTCTTCCTTGGTAGCTTTCTCTATACACGCTACGCGGCGCTTTTTCCATTTGGGATAGTTGTGAAAATATGTGTGATTCGGGAAAGGAAATGTTTGTAGAGGAAAAAGAAATAAAGCTAGAGCTTGGTGGCCCAGCTACCGCCCCGTTATAAAGGGGACGCTCCTAATATCCATCCATCCATAGTCTGTAGTCTATTTCAGAAGTTCTGTGCAGCACTGTGGAAGCTACAGGCCTCTTCGGCCAATCGGGAGGGCGAACACATGTTAAACGTGTCCTTCCGCGGCTTGTCATCTGCCAGTGGCTGACGCTGCAGTGGCAGCTGCAGCCCTGCAAGGAGGAACATTAAAGGGCAGCTCCAGCGGTTTTTTTCACCATGTTCTGATATCAATGTTTTCCAATGGTACTGATAGTCCTGTAACCGCCAGGGTGGTTCAGTTTGCTCAGAAACGTACCAATAATTTTAAATAAGCAATTGAAAGTCGTCTTCAAACCGAAACGGGTGGACGCTTCGTGCAGTGTGTGTGGTGACGTCACAACCTTCCCGTCACCAGAAATATGGAACTGGCGCCAAAGAAATGGCAGTGGCGAGGTCATCTGATGATATATGGAGTTATGCCAGCTTTTCTGATCATGACAGCAACGATTTGAGCGCTGAAGTACCGCCGTTTTGCTTTTGAAGGCCCGATGGCTCAGGTAGGCAGCGTGGAAGTGATGACATCAAAAACACAGGGTGGCCCGCGTGAGAATCCGCTAAAAAATTTAAAATTCATTTACAGGAAAACTAAATGACCTACATTTGCCTGACTTGGCATATATTATTACAGTACCGAGGAGAATATATATTAACAATTTTGTTGAGATCAGTGAACATTGAAAAATCGCTGGAGTTTGCCTTTAAGCGGGGTATGCGTCTCCGAACATTGGCATTTCGTCTCGCTTTGGAAGAATTCTGCGCTCAATGGCCTCGGAGCCTCGGCTCTGCTGCACGGAACTCCTGAAACAGACTTAGAGCGCTGTTTGAAGGATCGACAGGCTTCCGGCATCGAGGCATCCTACCGTAGCCTTATTCGCAGTTCATTGTGGTCGTTCCGTTGACGACTGCTTATCGCTAAACATATCAAAGGCTGTACGTTGTAATGTTCGTGTTTCCGGGGGCCTCTTTGACGAACACCATTTTGCGCGTGTAGATGGTGTGGCCCAAATAGCAGAAATTCTGTCTTCGCTGCAGCAGAAAAACGTTATCGCTTATCACACACGCTATCAGCCATCACAGGCGCGCCACCAGCTAACGTCACGTCTCGTCAACACCCATTGTGACAGACTAGCATGGCAATCAAGAGGGTTTCAAAGCGCAGCACCGCGCATGTAGGTGCAACTTAACACACACATAAAAAAAAAATCAGTTTCGCTGGAAGGCCGAAGAATTGAATGCGATAGCAATGCATGAATGATATACGATGTAAGACTAGCAGCTTTAGGGGCAATCTGAATTGTAGTGAACGTGGGCGTGCGCAGGTGCTTAAAGTGCCATTTAGGGGTCGAGCGGCAAACGGCCCAGCAGACCTGCGGAGCTAAGTCATGTTGTTTTGATGTCTTCTGGCATGTGCTTCACACAGCACGCACTTTGCACCATCTAGAAACTTTGCTCAGCACAGCGGCATCAAGCGAGCGTGCTCCTTCCTGCACTCATAGACGCATTCGCGTGAGGGCTGTATGACGAGGGCATTGTATATTTATGCGAGACGCCTGGAACGGAGCACATGACCAGGTGACTGCCGAGATAGCGTGCGCTGCCAGCGATGGCGACCGCGTAAAGTCCACAGTGGCTGCTCCAGCACCCTCCCCCCGTCCACTTGCACTTCTTCAGGCTCGTTAAAGACGGGCGCCCCACCGCTTCGACGCAGGCCTCCCGAGCGGAGTGATGCTATCGCACTCGCTCTCCGAGCGACGGAGATGGGCCGGGCTCATTTGATCTCTGCTTCAGCCGCGTTCGGCGGCCCCGCTTGCATGCTTCTACCCGCGGGTAGACGGTACGATGCACAGGGGGTTATCAATTTGTTTGGACTTTGTATGGGATATGACGGCGGCGGCGACGGCAAAAACCAGTCGAGACTGTCCATAGTTGTTACCGCAATAAAAATATTTCTTCTGACAGCGGCCATGAGGCGCCACATAGAGGGTGTTCTTTCCCTCCGACTATGAAGCAGGCACAAGCGCTAGCCGACGGGAAAGAGTGGGAAAGAGTCGACGGAGTGGGTGGTGAACAGCCCAAGGAGGTTTAAAAAAAAATGCTGGAGTGGCAACACTCGCTGAACCTTACTGCGACGGGTGAAGCCGGCGTTTGGCTATGGTTCAGCCCCAAAAGCTTTTCAGAGTGTCCAGAAACCAGTATCATTTCAAGCGTTCTTGATCTGCTAAACTCTGGACTAATTGTAATGTGAAAGCGCGTTGTTTTGGATCAATAAAGTTCCATTGACCGAGTCTCAATGCCGCGATATTGCACACAAATTTTCGTGATGGTCAAGTTTCACCCCAGCACCCGTAGCACAAAGAGGCACATCAAGCAGTGTCTGTCTAGCAAAGCTGACCGCTTTAAAGGGATGCATGAGGAAAGCGCTTTTTACTTTGTGCAATTTGGATGCTGTTAATCGATGCCCTGAATAAGATGGCGGCCTCCGGCTTCACCTTTAGCACGAAATCTCCACTCCATAATTTTATTTTAAACTTTCTTGGAACAGCCGAACTGGACACACCCAACTGGCATTAAAAAAAAAAAAAATAGAGGAGGCACTGTCTAAACTGTACCTAAGTCATTATTGGGAAGGAGCAATTGAACAGTCATTTGCCTTAGCTCATTTATATCATTCATTTACTTTAGTAGATTTCGTAATTTTAGCATCCTCTACTGTGCTTCTGGACCGTAACGAGATGTGATTGCATACTTCACACTGATTATGATTTCCAAGTTACTGTTTATTTTTTCTTCTGGAACTTGTTTTTGTAGCTGAACTCGTTTCTGCCTCTCAGATTTGTTTTCTACAGCATGCTTTTAGCCTCTAAAAATGCCAGGAAGTGCTTAACCAACATTGTTTACAGACGCATAGGAGCATAATCATTGAGGCTTGCTAACCCATGAAAGTGGTTAACATAAACAGTCTTTCAACTTTATCAGTGTTCTGTGTGTGCTTATTTCAGGGAGTGCCTCAGCATGTTTGATGCATTAGCGCTACATTGTCTACATGGAAGGAAACCTGAACATTCTAATTAATAGCAATGTTTTTTTTTTTTTTTTGTAGTTACTGCATCGCAACCGCCACAGCGGCCATGGGTGCAAGTGAGACATTCAGTGCGATCTCAGCCTTCAAGTAAGTGGCCTGACCTTAAATTTCTTGCTTCTTAATTTATTCCTTTTCTCTCTCTCTCTTTATTCTCTCTGTGTAAAGGGAAAGAATGGCGTATTTTCTGAATTGCACCTTGAGTATACTAGCACCTCAGCTCTTCCTATTGCAGTACCATATGGTATGCTCACTGGAGAAACTGTGTACTAAAATGCAGATTCTGATGTAGGTTGTGTTCTGATCCCTCTATATGTATGTTCATGTATTTGTTTGTATATGTGCATATATGTATACCACATAAGCTAATAAATTCAACAGGGGTCATTATCGAATCACCTCCTAACTTTCTGGATGGCTGTGGTACCATAATATGGGTTATTCCTTTATGATGGCAGTTGTAGGAATAAGGAGAGAGGGAATTTATGTTGCATTTATGGGAACAATGTTCTGAAGAAAGTGGTGAGATGTTCAGCAAAGAACATCATATAACAATGTGGCATTTTACAGCAATGCAAAATAAATATGAAGAGAAACACACAAGTTTATTCTCAGACTGCAAAAGTCTTGCAGTGGGGTACTGGCCAGCTGATGAGGGCTGTGTCTGCGTGGATGTACCATTGGCACAAGCAGGTAGACATAACAGTGGCTCATCGAGGAATGGTGAAGTATTTAAAGAGATACTGCTATGATGTAGGGTAGAGACGGAGATTATGGGCCCTGAAGCCACACAGAGCCTCGCACTGAAACTTTTGGCTCAAGCAATGCAAGGCAACACTTGGGACTATGCCTGACTGTTACTGGCAGTGACACTGTTCCATGGCTTCCAGGAAGGAGACATGGAGGGCTGAAGTCATGCAAGGTCTTGCACTTCATCTTATGGCTTTAGTATGGCCACGTAACACTTGGGCATGCACCTGACAGAGTTGTTGGTCGTCACGGTAGCTTCCGCTGCTCCAAGCAATGTCGAGGCTTTAGGCCAGATGAAGCAGTCTGCTCTGACTGTAGGCATCCTTAGACCCGACAGCCACGCACTTATCATATGTTCATTAAGGTATTGAAGCTCTGAAGTGTGCTTTCTTGCTGATGTTGATCAAATGTACTAGGACCGTATGGAGAGTGACATTTAAAAAAAAAAAAAAAGGTGCATGCTCGAATCACTTGGTAAATCTAAAAGTTATTCTGACTTTTAAGCTGCCATTATCACTTTAATATCACTTTAACATCTCCCTAGGGCAAGTAAAAAATTGGAATATTTGACAAGAGGTGTGTGTTTGATGCATTCACCATACCTTGAGTCTACTAAGGCAGACGTGCACGGAGTCACTACTCTGGTTACAGTTCTGATCAGGTGCATGCATGTGGATTTGTGAAGTTCTAGTTGTCCAACAAAGGCCAGTATGGGGATCAAAATTACAAACGTTTGACCATAGAGGTTTTATCTTGAGGACTGACCACAAGCTTTGGTGGGGATCGAATAAACCTGAGCGTCGTGGAAGAAAATGGTCGATTTTTCATAGAAGCCTAAAAATACCAAAGGACGATTCACTTTTTGCACACATTTGATTGCCCACCAAAGGCCGCACATCTCGGATTTGTGAAACATTGCCACTTGTCAAAGCTGTAGTAGTATTTGCCGAACTTCAGTCAAGCTTCACAGCTCTAAATGGGCATTAAAACACATCATGTAGCAATAATTCATAGAAATGTGACACTGTTTAAACCAACTTGGCACCTTCGGTCTGTCATGCAATGCACAAACAGGATGCAGTCACTCAGGGTGTTCCAGGGACTGACGTATCTGTCCTCTCAAGGCACGCCATGAAAGTATGGACCTTTAAAAGTGGGTCCTTCAGTGTGCCAGGAAATGCCAGTTATGGTCCAATGGCTGAATCAGGGCTCGGAGTTGTCAAAAGAAAATATATAACACTTATAATGCAAGTTGTGCAGGTTACATAAAAATGCATCTTTGTTAAATCATAAGAAAATACAGATGGGTTTCAACAAAGCTTGGGAACTGATTATCGACCAGCACTGAAAGTGCAAGCACATGCAGTACAGGATGATTATTTAACAATATGAATGCCGAGTGTACTTTCATATTCAACCATACTTATTCTACAGCCTGAAGTCCTTGCGTGAAGCATTTCTTGAAGAACACGTTCTTTGAGAACTGTGGGTGCTATACTCGGGTACAGGTCAAGAAAAAAAATGGCAGCTGCCCGTCACAGGACCCCCCTCCAGCCAATGGTGCCGCTCTGCCAACGTGACGTCGCAGCAGACCACCTCTGCTTCACGCTCAAGAGAAAAAACCAGAGCACAGCACGGAGAGGGCCTACAGCAACGTCACATTGACAAAGTGGCACCATTGGCTAGAGGGGGGTCCTTTGACAGGCAGAAGCCACTTTTTTCTTCACCTGCACCCAAGTAGTGGGGTCGTGTTGGCTGCACTGCTTGGTCTTTCCCTGGTGGAGTCCCTTCGACAGATGTTATAATCTGTAACTTGCAGTAGTTCACCATCGTCACTGAACACAAGTGAACTCCACTGAACTCCATTGCTTCTAGAAGTAAAACACTTTTATGGTCTTCTGCTTGCATTCTAGGTCTCTGTCTGTGATATGTCACCCACTTGCAGCACACACAAAACCTCAAGGTCCCCACCGGCAAGAGCTGGCAGTGACCTTGAGGGCCGACTAGCATGCACTTTGTTGAGGTTGTTGTACAGTGTTGTAAGCAGTGAAACTTTGTTTCTCATTTGCTCTGTGTCTGTTACAGCGCATGGCCTTGACATTGGTGGGGTTTGCATTGCACGTGGTAAAAATTTGGCATGGCTGATACAATCTCTTGCTAGTTTTTGTGAGCGGTGGCACACACTTTTGTTTGAGTAGGCACACTTGTGACATGGTTTCTCCTTTTTTTACAGCCATTACACAAAAGCTTTTGAGTTTGACATCGTTCACCATACCCTGTCCTCGTCAAACCCTTTATACCACTGCCTAAGCTTATTAAAAAAGAGGGAAACATTCTTTTCAATGTTGGGGTAGCCATTTGGTATAATAAACCCTTTGCTTGCATTGCAAATGCACTTCGAAAAATGGTGGTAATTTGCACATTTATTTTTTCAAGTTCCACAAGCCCATCCAAAGAAAGAAAATGAAAAATGCTAATTCCTGATCCCTGTTTTATCAATATGCACAAGTGGATGAAGATTTTCTAGTGTATCTTTTAACAGTTGAGGGATCCCAAAAGGGCTAAAAACCCAAATAGCCTTTTATTTTCTGGAAGTTCTTTCTCCTTAATTCATTGCTTAATTTTACCGCATTTCATTGTAATCAGCATCTTTCTTTGGAGCATTCATTCCTGAGACATTGAATGTGCATTGTGTTCTGTCCTTCCACCATGTTTTTACAATTACTTGTGACTAGAGACTAGGCTTGGAGGTATCATTACTGTGGTATGCTATAAAGCTAAAAAATTAGCTTGGTTCAGTTGCTTTAACTGACGTGCTAATGTGTCTACATGTATGTGCAGTACAAGAACGAGGGTTTTACATTGCCATTGCTTTTCATATACACAAAAACAGATTATCATGATGCATTAACAGCATATTAGTATCCACAGGTGCAAATTACCCCCTTCAGCAGCCTTGTGTACAACTGTGCACATCAATTCTTAGTCCACGTCTCACATTGCATGTTTGTTCACCCAGCTTGAAATGCATTTTGCACATTTGTATATGCTTTCCGAATAGACTAATAGTGCCCACCAGACCTCAGTTTGCCGCATTTGCTACAGCAGATCATTTCGATAACACTGTTCAGCAAGTTGTTCAATGTGCTGCTTTCCAAGAGCCAAGCAAGAATTATTCATTTTTGTTTTACTTGGAACTAATATAACTGATAATATCTTGCCCATGTATTCATGCTCTGGCATTTAGTTATTCCTATACAAAAAGAAAGCATGACTGACTTCCTAATATGTAATGTTTAATTACTCTAATTGCAAATGTTTACTGAAATATGCAAATGAATGTATTACCACCTTCTCACTCATGCAATAGAATATTGAGTACCTTGGAATAAAATTCTGTAAGTTTGACACATCCACAGACAGTGGATGTGTCATAAATCATTACTTGCGCCTGAAGGGGTTATACTCGCGTAACGTATACTGTTGCAAGAAGCTACAGCCTTTCAATGAAGTATCTATAGTTTCGTAAGATTAAGATTCTTGATCCCACTATAGGCCAAAGGCTTCCAAAGTGACAGTGAATATTGTGCTCACATAATGATGCTTATGGAAAAGGGAGTAAGTAAAACTTTGAATAGGGAAAGTAAAAAGATAAGCTGCAGTATGTGTAACCTTGTACCCTGCTTCATGTACACATATGTGCCAGACCCGTAGCCAGGGGGAGGGCCCTGGGGGCCTAGGCCCCTCCCGAAATTGTGGTTGGGGTGGAAGTGTCAATAACATTGTGTAGTGCTAATAGCATAACATTTAAGCATATTAATAATGTTGCATTTAAGAGTGCATTTATTGTACATACACATTTAAAAGTGCACTTATTGTACATACTGCAATTTTCACCAAAAATAAATAATCAAAATAGATGTTTTTCTCAAATAGTCAAGGCCTTCAGCAAGCGGGCCCTCCCCGAAAAAAAAAAAAAAAATCTTGGCTATGGTCCTGGTACTGCCATTTTAAGACAAAATTTAAGTGTGTAGGTCTGCACACAGTTTTCAGTGTCTATTGAGTAGTATGCGGGCTGCATACCGGGCTCATCGCCCACCTCTGGTTCTGGCTGTGGTAGCTCGAAAAAAATTCTTATGTGTTCAAAATGTTTGCTTTTCTTTTTCTAGCTGCATTCACGGTGATGTGCTACAATGTGTTATGTGACAAGTATGCCACAAGACAAGTGTATGCGTACTGTCCAGCATGGGCGCTTAACTGGGAGTATCGCCGAAAAGGAATAATGGATGAGATTCGGCACTATTCAGCAGACATCATCTCTTTGCAGGTAATTTTCTAAAATGGCACCCGAGAATTCTCATCTAACTTCTGTACAGGCCCATTCACCAGAGCAGAGTGCATGGCTCCCTTTGCTTGGTGTTTAGCAATACTAAGCAGCCTGTTTATGCCTCGGAGCTGCTTCCCTTGAATAAAGAGAGCCAGTAACTATTGGTTGACACCTTCAAAATGATGCTGTGCTACATTGTGGTTACTTTTGCCAGCATAGCAATTATTTATTTAAAAAAAAAAAGGAAGGTAAAGCTATATTATTTTTTCTTCCTACAGTGTGCTGGCCCATGGTTTGGCTTTGGAAGCGATGCGTACTGCCTTGGACTTTTGTATACTAATTTTGTTTCCTCAGCTCAACTCTGCTATGAAACCCTTCATCATTTTTTTAAATTCTTTTTCTGCTTCTCTCTGCCACTCCACTGTCTTTCTTTGTAAAACTGTTTGTTAAAAATGCTTTTGCTGGTAATTCATTTTCTCTTTCCATCTGTGCCTTCTAGGAGGTAGAAACGGAACAGTTCCATGAATTTTTCCTGCCAGAACTGAAACGGGACGGTTATGATGGCATCTTCTCACCAAAATCTCGGGCAAAGACCATGTCAGAGAGTGACAGGAAGCACGTTGATGGTTGTGCTATCTTTTTTCGAACAAGCAAGTAAGTAGTTGTGTCCTATCTCAGAAAAATGACTTTCTTTTCGCTTTTATTTCCTCCTGTATTTGTCTCTAAAATTATTTTCCCTTCATTTTCCTCTTATTACCTCATTATATATCTTTCACTGTGTACAGTTCCATTATGTGAACATGTGTTTGCTTGGCAGGGAGTTTTGATTCTTGCAGTAAACTTCCATTGTGTGCAATCTTCTTTTCTGCAGGTCTTAGTTCACTAAAGGAAAGTAGTGGGAATTCCAGCACAAAATTATTTATTGAATATACTCTGAAATCCCCAGCAAGTACCCCCTCCCTTTTGGGCAAGCGATAATTCAACAAATTTATAGAGGCCCTTGCTCAGTCACAGACCAAAATTCAGAATGGCAGCTGAGAAAAAAGAATGTAGAGTGGTTCTTTGTATTAATATCTATGGAATAGGTGTGTTTACTGCTTTTATTCGATGTCATGACTTTCGAAGCCATCAAATGACTCCTCGTAGTAAGACGTGCAAGTTGTGGGCCCATGAGCCTGTGCAGCAATGAACATTAAATTTATGTCAGCAACTCATGCGGTTCACGTCCGTCCGTCCATCTGATTAGAGCAACCTATAACTATTCTAGCTTACTCTGGTCCAATGAAAATGGCCACTCACAATGCCTATCGTCTCCAGTCTATAGTCATGGCTGGCTATGCAGATGAAAAGTATGCAGCTGTGATGCAGCCATTATGAGGCATAGACAGAAGTGCAGCTAAGCAAATTATCTTTGCCTTACTTAATTGTACTGTTTCTTGTAATTTATTGTGCAACTTCCTGATTAATTAAAAAACACTTTCCAAGTGACCTGGCGTTGATGCACACTGTGCTAAATAGGTTTTAAAAAAAAAAGGGAAAGGGGACACTTCCTCAGTCATTAGCACCAATTCCAAATCTTTTGAAAGAGAGAAGGGTGGGCGCTCGCACAGGCAGGGTCACTTGCTCGGGACTTTACAGTAGTAGCCTCTCTGTAAGTCTCAAATTTACATTAACACACGGTAGAAATACATTGGCTATATTAGCATAAGGACTTTAACACAGTGAATTCAAGGATATTATTCTGGTTTTGAAACATCCATTCATGTAGATAGTTCTCTGTAAGATAAATAGTGTGTTCTTTAGTGTTCCCACTGGATGCCCAAAGCATGCTTTGCCTTTTTGAATATAGGAAACCAGCGCTGAAACTTTGTGTTCTTATGTAAGGGCTATAACACATCTACTAGCAAGTGGAAGCAGCAGTTTTTAGTAGGCATGTTTTACCTTCATGTCAATAAAGTGACAGCTAATTGTGAAGAAGTATGCCAATTTTCTAACCTGACTTGCATGGCGTACTGGAATGGACACACTACACAATGTTCATCACCACTGGCTGGACTCATCATTCTAAACAAATGTAGATTAAGTGCACATCTGTTTCCATTAAAAATGTCATGGGACTCGCATGGTCCCCTTGCCAGATGGGGCCAGCATATTTTAAAGGCACACTAAAATTGCTATAGTGCTTAGTAACCAGCACTTGCATATGATTTTATGCAGTGAAAAAGTAACCTCTATTGGCACATGTGAGTCAACTAGGTGCAGTGCAACATGTAGCCAAACTTCACATACTGCAGAACAAGCATATTTACCTCGTCAGCCTGTCTAAATGTCGCTACAGCACAATTTGTAGTTTAAGTGGTGGTATTGAGGTGATTTATTACTCAGTTTGTTTCCTCTACACATTTTATAATGCTAGACATGAATATGCACACATTTTGGTGCAGCACTGATCAATTTTAACCATCCTAATAGGTGACGATGTGGCATTATCCTGTTACAGAAGCACAGCCACACCAATAAATTGCATGTTTGCACCATTTGTTGCCGTGCTACCTGTACGATACCCGTAGCTGACAGACGCTAGGTGCAAGTGACTCCGAGCCATGATGACCTAACGAATGCCCATTGCTTTATTCCCCTCAACCATATATAGAAAGCATGGCACGTAGCGCCTTCTACATCTCTCCCCCGAGATATGCACACAACAAAACACGACACATCATAAGTCAAGTCATTTCGGAGTCTTAACTCGGCGACCAAATCTGGTGACTCGCACTCCGCATTCATTGGAGACTTGTGGCGTCGCTGTTGCCGTGGCGTCTGTAACGGTGGCTTGGTCTTCGTGCCCCTCGCTGTTTTCCCTCGATGCTGGCTCGTTGAGTTGGCTCGTGGTTGGGTCCGAATAGGGCACTAGATGCACCCTATTACGCACAAGCACCGCGGTTGGTGTTTCCACGACGTACGAGCGGGGCTTCGAGGCTGGGCTGAGAACACACGCCGTGTCCTTGATGTCTAGAACCCACACCGTGTCCCCTGGCTCCAGCGGAGGAAGGACGGTCGCAGCACGACGGCGATCAAAGTCTTTCTTCTGTCGCCTTCTTACCTCCTCGTCTTGGCACTTGACAACGTCAGGCGCAGGCCACTTCGGTTCCAGGCAATCCGCTGGCTTGGGAAGCCTGGTTCGTAGGCTGCGGCCCATCAGTAGCTGCGCTGGGCTAAACCCTGTGACGCCTGCAGTGTCTCTGTAAGACAGAAGTGCCAGAAAAGGATCTTCTGCTTTCTCGAACAATTCTTTGACCGTGCGCACCATCCTTTCAACTTGCCCGTTAGACTGCGGGTAGTTGGGACTTGAGCTGATGTGTTGGAAGCCATAATGCTTCGCAAAAGCTGAAAATGCATGTGAAGCGAACTGCGGTCCATTGTCGCTTCGTACAATTTTAGGGATGCCGAAACGAGCGAAAGTGCTTTTGACGGCATTGATGACCGCCTCAGAGTTCGTGCTTCGCATGTAGATGACTTCAGGGTAGCGAGAACGATAATCAACTACTAGTAGGTAGTTGTGTCCTCTGTGACTAAATAAGTCCATTCCTACTTCTTGCCATGGTTGCGCTGGAGTTTTCGTCATAACCAATGGCTCACTTCGTTGCGCTCGTGTGGCTGCGCACTGCCTGCAGCGACTGACTCTGTCCCGTATTTGCTGTGAAAGTCCGTACCACCACACGGGATCCCGTGCTCTCAGCCGGCATCGGTTAATTCCCTGGTGTCCTTCATGGATAAGTTCGAGCATATCCTTTTGCAGCGAAGTCGGGATGACAAAGCGATTGCCTTTTAGCAGGACGCCGTTGCACAAAGAAAGATCACCTCGATGGTTCCAGTATTTCTTCATGTGCTCCGGAAGCCTGTCTCGACGAGGCCAGCCCTGGGTGCAGTACTTGACGAGCTGGTTGCATTCACCATCCTGTTCTTGGTGCCTGCGGACATCATCTGCAGTAACCAGCTTCGTGTCAGTGATCGCTGCAACTTGGAATTCCACGAACTCTTCTACCACATCCACTAGACTGATCGACGGCTTCTCGTCCGGAGCCCTTGAAAGAGTATCCGCAGTGGCTAGCTGTTTGCCCGGAACGTAGACCACGTTGAATTGGTATCGCATAAGTTTGATACGGAACCGTTGAATACGTGGAGGCATCGTGTCCAAGTCAGCGTTTCCAAGTAGTGTCACCAGCAGCTGGTGGTCGGTTTCCACCGTGAAGTTGAGGCCCCGCACGTACTGGTCAAAACGGTGCACTGCCCGTGCTACCGCCAACGCTTCCTTTTCTGTTTGGCTGTAACGTTGTTCTGCATCGGTTAACGACCGTGATGCAAACGCTACCGTGCGTCGCTCCCCCGATGGTTGTTCTTGCAGAAGAACAGTTCCCAATCCAAATGAGCTCGTGTCGCATGAGACAATGGTATTACGACCGGGATGATACTTCGCGATGCAGAGGTCCGAGGTGAGCATCTCCTTGACCCGATTAAAAGCGGTCTCTTGAAGTGGTCCCCACTGCCATGCATTTTGCTCGCCTAGCAAGGCGCGAATAGGGGCGGTTGCCTGCGAAAGGTTGGGCAGGAAGCGACCAATATGATTGACCATGCCGAAGAAGCGTCTAACACCAGCAACGTCCTTGGGTGGCTCCAAGTTGCGTAGGGCTTCGAGTTTGCTGGGACTCGGCGAGATACCATTGGCATCGATGATCACACCCAGAAACTCTACTTTGTCTTGACCGAAGCAGCACTTCGACTTGTTGAGTTTAATTCCGGCTCTCCTCAGACGTTCAAGAACCTCCACAAGTCGCTTGTCGTGCTCTTCTCGGTCTTCTCCAAAAACCAGGATGTCGTCAATCATGTTGACGACGTTCGGTTGTCCTTCCAGAATGCGAGCCATTTCTCACTGAAAATACTCCGGTGTCGAGGTCAGGCCGAAAGGTAGACGACAGTAGCAGTAGCGTCCGAATGGCGTGATGAATGTGGTGTACTCTTGGCATTCTTGGGACAATCGCACTTGGTGAAATCCTGCTGTCACGTCGAGTTTAGAGAACACCTTTGCGTCGCCCAGTTGCCCGAGAACCCATTCGACCGTTGGAAGCACGTGCCTTTCACGGAGAACTTCCTTGTTGAGCTTTGTCAAGTCCACACATATTTGGATGCCGCCTGATGCCTTCGGTACTGCGACCAGACCTGCACACCACAGCGTCGGCTTCGTAATGCGCCTGATGACGCCTTGTTTTTCCATCTGGTCCAGCTCTTGCTTCACCTGGTCGTACAGAGGAATGGGAATTCTGCGAGGTACACTGAGCGCAAATGGCTTGGCATTTGGCTTGAGCCTAATAGTGTACTCCTCCCCTACGGTACCAAGTCCATCGAAGATATCCTGGCTAAGGGTGGCGTCGCTTGAAGAGCTGGCTGGCTTTTCAGGTCGCTGTGCGGCGTCGACGAATTTCACAACTCCCAATGCGAGGATAGCAGGGTAGCCTAGCAGAGGCGTAGACTGCGAAGGCATGACACACACTGGCTGTACGCAGGTGCGGCTCTTCCACTCCAATGTAGCTCTGAATTGGCCCGACACATTTAAAGGATAATTTCCAGGACCTGTTAGATGACCTTCCAGTTTTTCGAGTTGAGACGGTACTCCCGGAAAAGTGCTTGGAACGACGGTAACTTCCGCTCCGGAGTCGTCTTTGAACTTGAGCGGGACGCCGTTCACGTGAACCCAAACGAACTTGGCATTTGCTTCACGACTGGTCTTGACAGCATGCATCTTGATGGCATGTGACTGTCGGCTGTGCGAACGCTGCTTGGCTAAGCAAACTGCTTCAAAGTGCCCTTTCTTTTTGCAAAAATTGCAAACGGCTTTCTTGGCAGGACAAAATTCCCGCTGATGCTTTTCACGTCCACAGAAGTGACACGATCCGTGCGTCGCGTCGGAAAAAGGGGTTTCTCTTGATGCTGACGTTCGCTTATGGGATTGTGTTTTCACTGGCTTGTGCTTCACTGCATCAACGGCGACTGGTCCAGATAACTGGTTTGCGCGGTCACGTTTTTCTCTTTCGGCATCTTCGTGCAGCCGTGCATGCAGGAGCGCTTTGTCCAGCGTCAAGTCAGAGGTGCGGCAGAGTTGTTCTGATAACCTGCTGTCGAACAAGCCGACGATAAATCGGTCTCGAACGAGCCTATCCTCGACGGACGCTGAGCCATAGTTGCATCTTTTGACTATGTTTCGCAATGCAGAATAAAAAGCATCGACGCTTTCGTCTGCTTGCTGTGTCCGCTTGTGAAAACGATAACTCTCGTGAACTTCGTTTAGCGGGTGAACAAAATACGAGGTGAACTTGCTTTTCACAACGCTGTACGACAGAGCTTCTTCGGCCGTCAAGTTGAAAGACGCTAGCATGCGTCGAGCTTGAACACCCATGCAGTAAAGAAGCGTTCGTACCCGAACCTCATCGGTAGCTCGGTGCATTCCAGTAGCATAGGCATAGTCCTCGAACTGCTCAATCCAGGTGGACCACGCACTTGGGTCGTTGAAGTCGAAGTTCGGTGGCTGTTGGAGTCCAGGTACCCCGGCAAACACAGCGTCGGGCTTGTCCGCCATTACAGAGAGCGAACGGCGGCCACTTCTGACACCATGTACGATACCCGTAGCTGACAGACGCTAGGCGCGTCTACACAAGTGACTCCGAGCCATGATGACCGAACGAATGCCCATTGCTTTATTCCCCTCAACCATATATAGAAAGCATGGCGCGTAGCGCCCTCTACAATGCTACCCACTAGTGAGAGTGTTGCAGTGTTCACGTGTGTCCATTGTTTCTCGCTGCCCTGCCGATTTGCTCTCAACATACCAACGTGTGCCTATTATTAAATTTGCGGCCACTGCCATGAGTATTGCTGATGACTGAAGCAGTGGTGCAGCAGAAGTAATGTCCAAGGCTCAAGCTCAGCTCCTTTTGCAAATTATGTACTCGTCTGCTTGCATTGCTGCCACTGGCAGCTGCTGAACAGGGAACATATTAACATGCTTAAGAACAGGGTACAAGATACCTTTATATTCTTTTCTAGACATGTGCCTCCTATGGTTTGATGATAGGCAGACCCTCCTTATCTATAGACCTATTCCACCTGCCCACGTCACGAAGATGCGGTGGCGCTGTCGTCGGGTGTTTTGGTTTCGCATGGCAGGCATCTGCCAACACGCCTACTGTAGCAGCCGCTGTGTTTTCGCTGGTACGGGTACTGCTTACCGCCATGCAATGAAGAAAAAAGTGTGCACCGATGAGCTGTGCTGTGGGTTGGTTGCACAGCAACGAACAAGAAGTGTGCGATAGGTTTTATCGGTTTCCTGCTTATGTCTGTTTTAAGGAATGGGACGAACCTGTAATGCCGGCTGATCAGTTATGCACATTTTCGTTACTGCTGCTTATGTCTAATTATTTAACGGTTAGTGCAGCTTGTTTCATTTGAGAGAAATATCCTTGGCGTAAGTTTGTCTAGTGTAATGCTCGACATCAAATTTCATGGCATAAATAAAGTGTGGACACAGAGTGATGACGCTTACCGCAAAGCGTGCACTACATTGGCATAGCATGCTGTCGTATATATGTACTCAAAGTGAGAAAGTTTTAGGTACGTCATACAAATTTTATTTCAGTTGAGTGAAATAAATATATGAGAGGTTCATTCACGTAGCCGACGCCGTGTGCGAAAGGCCGATGACATCTATGCTTTTGCAAATCGCTTGCAGCTGCGATAGCATAAGAGAAGCGTCTTGGGCAATGCTACAGTGGTTGTGATGCACTTAACATTTTTTCGCTTGTCTGCCTGCTTGAATGAACTGCACGCATGAAATTCCCTGTATTGTTTCAGGACTTTACGCCTTCACAATCGCAACTGAGCGTATGGGCAGAGCCGCGAGCCATGTTTATGTGCGCCTTGCTGGCGGTTACCACAGAGCCTTGCCCTTGGCATGTAATTGCTTTTGTGTGTGTGTGTGTCATCACAGCCGTATTCACATAAATTATAGCATCACCAATATTGCTCTTGTGCTTGAGCAGCTAATCCAATATGTTGTTTGTGCGCAAGGACTTCTCGTAGGGATTAGAGGCTTTAGTGCGAAACAGTATGTTTAGCTGAGGCATTTTCAAGTCGTATTTAAACACGTCTCACTGTTCCAGGTGGTTCATCCTTGTGCTAGTTACCGAAAAAAAAAACATACGCATGAAGCAACGCCGGCATGATAGCTCGCGATCATTCACATCTGTCATGGCAAGGTGCTTGTCGTTTCTATCAGTTTCTCACATCTTGTCAGAGCTCGGCGTCGACGTATTCATTTCTACATTCATTGAATACTTCCTTAAGAGCTACTGCAACTTCAACTCGTGTGGCTACAAACTGTTTTAAACACGCCATCGGCGCTCCGACACCCCATGCTCGGAGGCAGCTTTCACACACGCTGCGCCGGCGGTGGTGGCGCGACCATGCAGGGCCACGGTTAGTGGTTGGCGGGGCCTCCGCGCCGCAACGTCGCTACAAGGCCTGGTTATATTGCCGATGCCTACCACTGTTTACCAACATGGAATAGGTCTATAGAGTGGCTGCTCTCGACCACTGTGCTGTTGCTTCATCATCCGCATTACCTGTCATGGTGATCGAAAGTTCTGGTGATCGGAAGTTATAGTGAATGAATTTCATAGTTCTTGAAAATAATATTCTATCTCTCTAATGAGAGAATCTCTATCATTAAAGGTGTCCTCTAATGGACGCTGGAGATGCTTGTCTGGACACGCATCTAGGATGCGGCTACTCCAGTGACAGCGGTTGATACATGAAGTGGTCCAATCATACATAGTACATGTGCATACACTGCCAGTTCCTTGTAATAAGAAACTAGAATGTCAGATTAAGGCCAATGTTCTGCAAAGATTGTAATATTGCTTGGGGTACAGCCACCTGCTCCAGGCACATAAACTTAACTTGAGACAATTTCCTCTGAAGCAGCACTTCCGACTGCCATATCGTGTGCATTTGATGAAACCATTCTCTATTCGTTATGCTTCTTCATTGTCATCATCGCCAGCCTATTGTATGTCCACTGCAGGATAAAGGCCTCTCCTAGAGATATCCAATTTACCCTACCCTGTGTGAGCTGACTTAGTTTCTTTTTGGTGTGACCATATTAATTTTGTCCCCCCCCCCCATCAAATTTTTTGTCTGCTTCAGCTGCATTTTCTATCTCTCAATATCCATTCTTAATATCCATGGAAAATGGTAGGTGTAACATTAAGGGACTAGAAGAGAGTGGAGTGGTTTAGGGAACAAACGCATGTTAGGGATATATTAATAGAAATTAAGAAGAAATGGACGTGGGCAGGCCATGTAATGCAAAGACAAGACAACCGTTGGTCATTAAAGATAACAGAGTGGATTCCCAGAGAAGGCAAGCATGGTAGGGGAAGCAGAAAGTTAGGTGGGCAGATGAGATCAGGAAGTTTGTTGGGATAAATTGGGCACAGCTAGCACAGGACAGGGAAAATTGGAGATCTGTGTGAGAGGCCATCGCCCTGCAGTGGGGGTAGACAGGCTGATGATGATGACGACGATGAATATCCATTCATTTGCTCTCAATGTCCACTGGTCATCTTTCCTGTGCATTATGTGACCTGCCAAGGTCGATATATACGTCTTAAAGGGCCCCTAAACCACCCAGAGGCTAAAATTTAGTTGTGTTGCAACTGTACACAATTCTCCAATGAACATGTAGTTGCGGGAATTTTTTAACATGGCACCTTAATAGTAGAATTACACCAGTTTAGTTACCAAAATGTGGCCCTTGCTCATTTTGTTCTTCCCTTATTCACTCCATTTGTTGGCTGGTCTGTCCTTCTCACCATATGCTCCTCCAAGCTTTATGGAAACGTCATCACCAGTGCACCTTTCAAAATACTGTCCTCTTCCGGTTACCACGACACCATGCTTCTTGGCTACCTGCTGTTGCTGTAGTGCCTGCCCATGCTCCTGTGGAGTGTGCTGCAGCGGACCCCATGTTGTGTGCACGTCAAGAAAGGCTCACCAGTATGTGTAATGGATCTGTACAGTGAAATGTGCCGTGTCAGTGCACCTCTACAGGATATGCATTGCCACCTTCTGAAGACTGTGGTGATATGGGTTGATATGTGTTGAAAAGCACCTTATGTTCTGAGGCAGCCAGCGTGTCCTGTCGTCATCATCACGGTAAAGCAAGCGGTCAAACTGTGCTAAAAAAAATCAATCCACAATTAACAAGAAAAAGTACTACCCACTGGTATTCAAATCCACAACTACCCAGGATGCGACTATAGGAGCCGGAAGCTCTACCGATCACACCACCAGCACATACCTGATATACGGAACAAACAGGCCTTGTATCTTCATTACACCGCTTTGCAATTTTTGCCTAGGTGATGTCCAGTTAAAGCAAGTGTGTTTAGCAAGCAAAATCACTTTTAAATTAACATTGCCTCCCTTCCACTGCCCTCTTGGTTCGCAGAAGTCGTACCACCATCTACGAATGATAGAGCGCAGCGTATTATCATGCTAATGCGCACCAGCAGTTGGCGTTAAGGTAGGCTCAGTGCATCGATCGCAGCCAAGAGCGACGTAGCGCCATCCTGCCGGTGCACTGCTTGGGCAAAGCACGACCATGGTCGCTACAAAATGTGTCTTGCGTGACCAGTTGTGTTGCGACGCACTCTGCTAAAGAAACGGACAAGCAAACGATGTATCTTTCGCTTCAGTGGACTGTTCACAAAACGATCCATTGACAACCCGTTCAGTTTCGCTTGCAAGGTTTCACCATTTGCGGACGGATTGCGAATTGCCCTTTAGCATTGCATCACTGCATGCTTCGCACCTCTTCCTCGCCATGTACAGCAGTGAGTTTTTTTTAGCCCACTGGCTGTTTGCCCATTTTCCAAACTAAACCTGCAGTCTATTGTACGAGAACGTAGGCAGGCAGAGTTGGAAGGCTGCAACATCCCCTGGGCACGGAGTAGCCTCAGGTGGAAGGTTGCCCGAGGGCTTTAGGTAACTGGGATCAGTCATCGTTTAGGCGAGGGTCATCACTGTAAGGACCGTGGTGCTTCAGTAGCGCGTGAGAACAAGTGAACCAGCGTGGCAGTCTTCGAGGACTGAACTACCCATGCTGAGCTTGTGCATCAAGCATGAGTCGGTCATCATATTTTCCTTTTCTTTTACAAGCAGTGTCAAAGTGCCGGCTGAGAACACCAACATATCAAAACCTCTTGTTGGGCGAGTTGGTACATTCTTGAAACCTAAAGGCACCGGCCCAACCAGACGACACAGAAGGAGAGACAAGGACACACGAGCGCAGTGTGTCCTTGTCTCTCCTTCTGTGTCGTCTGGTTGCGCCGGTGCCTTTAGGTTTCAAAAACACCAACATAGCATCCCTGCGTTGTGTCATCAGTGGGTTCAACAGCGTCATCAAAGGTGCACATACAGTCTATGCGCATTGAGTAAAATTGCCCAGGAAAAAACTTGTTGCAGGCATTTCAGGCCGTAGTTGCAGGCTGATCCTCAAGTGCACACAAGCAATCAACATGGCAAAGAAGAAGAAGGAGTGAGCATTGGCCAGCGAACTAACGAGAAGTCCTAGGCCCTTGTTAGACCAATCGACTGCGTTGTCCTCCTGGTGACATCATAACAAGTGCCAAGGATATGAGAAAGGCCCGGAGATAAGCATAGGATTGTTTTTTTTTTACTTTGTGGCATGCCCACAGCATAGCACTGCCTTGATGTGCTTGCTTACCTGAAATGTTTAAAAAAATGTGACAGAGGTGGTTTTGGGGCCCTTCAACAATGACGAGGATGTCAGCTACTCTGCTATATTTCTGTCGTATAGTGTTGCACTATTGTTTTCCTTTCCATGGCATGCTGCAATGCTGCATGGTTCTTCTTGAGTTTCACTGTTATTCAAGTCTCTGATCCATATGTTGGCACTGGCAGAATGCAATGGTTTTATACTCTTTAGGAATAGAGGTAAATTGCTGGCCATCATTAGAGGATGTCTGCCGTACATGCTCCAGCCCATCCTTATTCTTCAGTGAATTTCCTTTCTGTGAGTGGTCTCCCCAGTTAGTAGTTGTCCTATATGTGTATACTCTTGTATACATTCTAAGGTCTGGTTAATTTCGAACTTCTGCTCTTTAATCAAGCTACAGACCATTTTCTTTGTCCTTAGCGTATTCATTTTTGGGCCCTACCTTATTAACACATTCCTTGTGTAGGTGTTCACTGTAATTCATTGGCATCACTGTTAAAAAGCACATTGTCATCTGCAAACCTCAAGTTGCTGGGATATTCTCCATCAATGTGTATGCCTATTTCTTCTAGTCATTTAAGCACTTATTCCAAGCAAGCAGTTGAAAAACATTGGAGAGATGGTGTCTCCTTGCCTGACCCCTTTCTTTATTGTAATTTTCTCGCTCTTACTCTGAAGAAGCAGGATAGCTATGCATTCTTCTTAGGTGCTGGCTATGGTTTGTGCATGCTGTCACAGGAACACCCCTTGTCACCATAGTGCCTCCAAAACTGCTAGTATTTCCACCGAGTTGAACGCCTTTTCATAGCCCATAAAAGCCGTATAGAGGGGTTTATAGCACTCCACAGATATTTTAATTACTTGAATGATCGCCTGGCTGTAATCCATTGAGGAGTGTCCTTTGCTGAAGCCAGTTTGCTGTTGAAAATGATTAAAGTTGGGTAGGTATCCCTCTTATGTGTTTGGAGAATACTTTCATGAATATTTTGTATACTTTTATGGAAGGAAGGCTTATTAGTCTATAATTCTTTAGGTTTTAGCATGTTATTTCTTGTGTATTATGATTGTGTTGGCAATTTTCAAGCTCACTGGTACATATGAAGCCTTGAGACATTTTGTGTAGAGTGACGCAAGTCATTTTAGTATAAGTTATCCTCCATATTCGATTAAATCAGCTGTTATATCATCTTCCGTGGTTGCTTCTCTGCTGGATGTATATAGCCCATGCAGCCTTTATAACTTTATTGAGAGTTACACATGGAGCTTCAGCATCCTTTCTGGCAGTGATTGAACTTAAGTTTGCATTACTTAACTGAAAGTTGTATAGTTCCTAACAGAAGTCTACTGCCTCCTTCATAATTTTTATTGCAGTTGCTAATAACATTACTCTGCTTTTGTCTCCTCCCTAAACAGTTTCCTTTTAACTGCTTTGATGCTGCTGCCTTTATTTACTGCTGCATCTGTTTGACATTGTAATTCCTTATGTCTCCGAGTCTCATCTTGTTGATCACCTTTGGTAGTTTGGCATATTCAGTTTTATCTGTTATTTTCATATGCTGTTGTTTATAAATCTTTAGTAGTTTGTGTGGGCTTGCATACTACTTGTCTTGGTGCATTACATCCAATCTCAGTTGCTTCTTTGGAAATGTTCATTCCTTTCGTGTCATTGTTTTCTTCTTGTTCTTAAGCGCATTATATTTGTTTCTAAGGGAAATCCTAAATTTCTCTGCTTTTTCGCTCACTATATCTAGGTTGACTTGTTTTTGGGTGAACAGTTTTGTTCTCCTAAAGTTAGACTGACTTCGCCCTCTAGCCTATGATCACTGCACTTCATTTACCAATTACTTCAGTGTTATGTACTGTGCCTGGGTCCCCACACATTATGAAATCTACTTTGTTTTTTGTTTCCTTGCTGGAGCTTTTCTGCGTCCATTTAATATTTTTATGCTTTCTGAAGAAGGAATTTGTTATATAGAACTGGTTGCTTCCTGCAAATCCTACCAGCATTTCTTCTCTGCTATTCTTGGTATCTTTACCATGGTTACCATTTGCTTGTTCTCTTTTCTGTTTCAATCCTACTTTTGCATTCAAAACACTCATGAACTATGGCGTGCTGGGTTCACATGCTTAAACATTCTCGTACAACTGTTACACTTCCACATCATCAAGTTTGGACATTGGGGCATATCCTTGCATGACTGCTGATTTATGTTTCCCATTTAACTTTATCATGATACATGCTACTCGTTCATTGATGGTACAGTATTTGTCGCTGTTGCCCATAATATCCTTGCAAGTTAGAAATCCTACACCAAAATTTTTCTCATGAAATAACGTTACGTGACATAGGATATGTCTGTTTTTCAGTACTGTATACACTCTCCAGTTCTCCTAACCTCACTAAGGCCAGTTATGTCCCAGTTAATGCCTAGTGTCACAAGTTCCGCTGGCCCAGCTTCGCTCAAAAGTGACCTTGTGTGGAGCATTGCTAGGTTTAGTTTTTTGTGGTGGCCTGTTCTGAGCTGGTGATTATTAGTGCCCTCTACTACATCCCAAGTCTGATCGTCGCCTTGGTCAGATATTCCACAGCTGCTGGAGTCTGAGGGCCATGGGTGAATTGCAAAAGTCATGTGGGAGGTAGTGGCCAAGTACTGCACCAGGGAGGCCAATTCCAGTTCTGCTGAATGAGTTAAGCCGTAAGGACTTAGCAAAGGGAAGTGTAGCCTCAGGGGTCACGCCAGTCCAGCAGACACCATGCAGGGGCTGTCTGCTGGACTGCTGTCTGCTGGACTGCTGTCTGCTGGATTGCTGGATAATAAATTATCAAGAAGTGGTTGCACATCTGCAAAAAATTAATAAAAATAAGTAAAAGGAGGTGAAGGATATCAACTTTTGACTCCATTTTCACCCAGTCGTGTGGGATGGGTAACCATGTATTGAAGGTTTTAAAGGCCTGATATGTCTGGGCAGTTATTCATTTGAGTTCATCTCTGTCTTAAAGTATCTGAAATATTGAAGTTCTGCTGGTTTGGAATATGGGCACAAAAATCTTTTCTCTTGTTAGTTGCAGGTGTCATTTGCATGCGTGATTCTTTGAAGGTCACCCTGCTCATGCTTGAATGGTGTTCTCTGGAAAGGGCAACCTCTGTTCTTGTAGGCTTGATGCACTAACCAAATGCTAAGGCACACTAACCAGCATGTGGGAAGGCAGTTTCATAGAAACCAAGTAATCCTGAATGTGGATCAGCCTGGATCGCAGTTAGCGAGTCTTTATTTACAAACATTTGTTAATGAACTTTAAGCGTTGTCTTCATTACTGGTCATGTTAGTTGCATTTCAAGTGGAGCTTGTGTGTGAATGCGAATGAATTCCTTTGTTTCATGTACTTTCGTAGTGATCGCAGTATACTCACATATGAGCTAGCAGCTAACAAAACTGAACATGTTTATCCTGGTATTCAAAATTGACTACTGTACAATTGGTTTTTCTCTTTAGATTAAAACTATAATTTCAGCAACATGAGTCATCGAAGGAGCGACACCTCGACAACCCTTCTCACACAACCCTTCTCACACTGTCCCCAGGCTCGTATGACTCTAGTATCTTGCAGGGTAAAAAAGGTTCTTGTGCAGTCCCCCATCTAAGTTGGCAGCAACCTGTGGTAGTAAAGTCTAAATTCTACTCCCCCCGACGTTATTGAGCTGTGACTGAATGTAGGTGACAGAGGTGTGCAGTTGAGGGCACCCTCGGACAGCTGTTATACTTCTTATGCTTGTACAACTATCAAACGCCTTTTGAGAAGTGAAAATACCTAAAAAATATGCTGCCCTTGCCTCCAGGCAGAGTATTATTATAATGACATTCTGTTAGGTGGCACTTTTTGTATCAGTCATAAGAGTAAGATAAGATAGCACAAATAGTAACTAACACATATCATGCATAATGTCATGAGTAGAGTGCTCGTTAACTGGACAAATTGTAAAATCCTAGTTTCAAGCCTGGACAGAAAGGAGGCATTAAAGGATTTGAAGAATGGTTTTATAAATAGTAAAAGGCATAGATGATCAATAAAATCAACTTTTTTTGTAGGATAAATAAAATTAAGTGTTTTTCTTGTCCTATTTGAAGTTACTTTCCTGAATATCTTAAAGGAAAGGGTACTCTCATGAAGATCACAGCCATGTGATCAATCAGTTAATAGAGATTTTTGATCAGTACAACAAACTCCTTTATATGGCCGTCATACACAATGAAAATGCATTACGCTCAGTATAGATACAAGCATTTTTGTAGATATTGTGTCATCATTGAGCACTGAAACATATATGAAAACCTCAGCTTACATCTACAAAGGCTCCAGAGTTACCTTACTTCTCCACAATAACTTCAACATTTGCGGTCAAGAAGAGGGTCAGGCAAGAAGATATGATCAGCAAGTATTGTTCACTGCATGTTTGGAAGTACTTGAACTAGGTTGGCAAAAAATAGGGATAAAGCGTTACAGAGAATATCTCAGCATCTTACAGTTTGCATATGGCGTTGTGCTCTTTGGGAATAATGGCAACAAATTGGAAAAATTTATTGAAGGCCTTAACCCGAAAAGTGTTCAGCTAGAGTTGAAGATAGATATGCAAAAGGCATAGTTGGAAGAATTCAAGATTGGTAACCAGCCCCTAGAATTTCCCCAAGTGTGTGTTTATTTAGGTAGACTTTCTCATGTAAAGGAAATGTAACAGTGAATAACAGTGTGCTCAAGTTCGGACAGACATTCCCAAATCATGACCATCAACTTTTACCGCTGCTCCAAAACTGGAAAGTTCATTTTGCCAGTATAGCAGGCTTTTTTAAAATGAACTCGGAGGGACCATGAAGAATTGTTCATATTATTAGAAGTTTGTCTTAGCAGGATCACCAAGAAAATGAAGTGCGAGATTACTAATGCATCCAAATACCTGTTATTTGGAACAGTGAATCAACGAGGTCTGCAATTGGAAGCCAATTCTTAAAGTACAGTAAACTCCTCTTAAGACAAACTTTGTTAAAGCTACATCAGAGGTATAGCAAACAATATTGGGAAGATTTGGTTGGTCTCCATCAGTGCCGCCTCTGCTTTGAGATGCCTGGGACGTCGGTGCCAAACCCTCTGCCCAACCCTCTCCCTTTACACACACTGCCGCTGCAGAGTGGCAATGTGTTCTGACACTCCTACCAGCCCTGCGAGCACCGGGCCGTTGATGGAACAGAAGGGCAGCACAACAGCTGCTTGCATGAACACCAAACACGCGCGACAAGCACTGTGAGAAATTCACTCGTGATCGAAGTTTTTTTGCCTAGTCTACACATGTCAGCCATGGTACTTGTTATGGGCTACATATGTCAAGCAGTAAGCTAAAGGTATGTGCGTACCACGTGGCCTTAGCTTGGAAGTCAAAAGGAAACTCCCCGTGGATGGATTGATTTCACACTTACAAAGGGTTAGTCCCTACTACCAGACACAAGAAGTCATTACAGTTCTTTATGAACTAAAACAATATGTGGAGATAATGCAGCCGGACTAAGAAGCTGTCCTGAAACCTTTGAAGCAGTGTTTGTAGCACAGCATGAGTGTAATCGCCGCCTCACAGGTTTATGTGTATTGACATGTCAGAGCTGCAACAGTAACCAAATAGAGGCTTTTGTATAGTTCATAAAAAAAATTCATAAAGCTGTTATTTCTGATGATGCATCATACATAACAGGCGGACATGCAGGGGCTAAAATGTACCACATCAAGCGCTGTCACACAGAGCGCTGGAACTTGAAGCGCTTGCTTTAAAGCTGCGTACATGGTTTGGTTTGCTTGGTTTTTTGCCTGTTTAGTGAAGTGGTTTTTAGTGGCCTGCAGGCAAGAAAAATCTCTGACTACAGGGTTATGAATTAGGACACTTTTCCATCCAATTATATGATTTCAGTGATTGCTGGCTCCTATTATATGTGAGCAATGACGAGCTGCGATATATTTATATGCAGTACTAAAATTATTCCTTGCTCTACATCTTCATTAATTGTTAATGTTTTAGACCTTTGTTCATTACGGTGATTTCTGCTAATATACATAGTTAGTGGATACTGTAAGATGCATGCACATTTCTTTCTGTTTTTCCTTCGTTCGTAGTTTTCTGAGCATTACATTTTATTTCCCTTTGCATTGGTTATACAGTTAAACCTGCTTATAACGAACCTCCATATAACGAATTGCTGGATATAACAAAGTTTTCTATTCCCCGCCATTACTCCATAGAAGCACATGTATTTGAGACCTCTACATAACGAAGTGGCAGTGGGCCTGCATCCCTCGACCCGGCAATCTTGCCGTTGCGGGCGTATCCCCTCACTTCAAACATGATCCCCCCGCTTGGTGCAGCTGGCCTAGCCCGCCAAGCCGCACCGGCTTGAGAAAGAAAGAGAAAAAAAAAACTTGTTTTTTTCAACGTGCTGGCCGCGCCACTCTTTGGTTACTGTGCAAGTCTCTGCACTTCACTTCTCTAGCCCGACACTAGGTGACAGCACTTGTAAGGCCTAGCTTGTGGGGTCGCGGGCGGCGCGCCTCATGAGAAGCTTGACCTTGACAACACGGGGACCGGATTCACAGGAAATCGCGCTCATGGGGTGACTCAAGGGCAGTGCGCATGAAATAATGATAAAAAAAGCTGGAAACAAACAGCGGTAAAGTGGACACGAGCACGCTTTCCGTGCGGAGCGTTCGCAGCTGACAAACAGCCGTAGCAGCATTCCGTGTCGCCTTGGAAATCCTATTCTCAGAGGGCGTGCACGCGGAGCGCTGCTGCTGCTGCGGCCTTCTTTTTCTTCCCTCCGCTCATTGTTCATTCGTTCCGCACTGCTTCCTCATCCAAGGCAATTCGCTGCGCTCTTTTCGGGCCATGCACTTCCTTTGTGAAGCCTGCTGGTGACCTCTATTGTCCACGGATTTCCCGGCAGCCGCATTATAACCGGTACTTCATTTCTGGGGGAAAGGGGGGGTGGTAGGGGGCACATTAAGCTGGATTCATACAGAGTTCTGTGGGAGGGTAAACGGGAGTCAGAAAAAAAACGTATTATAGTTGGTCCTTCACTATAAACGGTTACGCTATAAGTGGTCTCAGCTGTAAATGTTTTCTCACCCAAAATAAATGTCTTGGGTGAGCTCTGCCGTCTGTTACCTTTTTGCTTACTTAAGCGTTCCTTTTTCGAATTTTCGTGCCTAACCTGCATATAATGAAATCCTCTTTATAACGAAGTTCTTCAGGCATTTGTCAATTTCATTATATCCAGGTTTAACTGTATTTGTTTTTGATGTGGAATCAATTTCTGATCTCCTGACTTCCATACTGTATGAACAAATTATCAGCAACGTGCCATATTAGCAGAGAATATTTAGCGTCCACTTCAGCCAGAGTGAAAAAGCTTTGTGTTTTTGTTGTGTTACGTCGTTTGCTTTCTCATTTTGAGCGGAGAACTTCGCTCTAATTTCACTGTGCTGAATACTGCAAACTGTGAGGCCTCGGTTTGGACGACGTTTATTCTCAGTAGCTCGGCAGGTCGCCCAATGATGCCAATGCGATGGGCACAAACGCGATGATGATGATCACACACCAGCGATGAAGAAGATACGCAGAATGCGTGGTGATGATAGTAAAATACAGATAATGAAGACGTGCTTAATAAACGCCCACACTATTTCCCTCCTACGTGGACACGGCGATCCTGGACGTGATTCAATACATTGATGAACGCCGCGTGAAGAGTTTCATGCGGGACACGTGCACAACCTCCGTGTTGCGGCAACGGCCGTCTGTTGGGGCATCAAGGGGAGTGATGCAATAGTTGACAGGTGAAGTTTGTTCAATGACTGTGTACGGTCCAATGAACCATGGCTGAAATTTGGTGCACAGACCAGAAGTACGAGGAGGAGTCAGGAGAAGTACTTCATCACCAGGTCGGAAAGAAATGACGCGGTGGCATTCATCATAAACAGCTTTTCGGTCGTGTTGTCTGGCTTCTGTGTTGAGGCCCGCATGCTTGCGACACTGGGCTAGTCATGAAACGTACTCTTCACAGGAGGAAGGGAATGAACTAGCTTTAGAGCCGAAGAATGAGACGTCCAAAGCGAAGGTGGGGGAGCGTCAATATACGAGGTAAAATGGCGAGTAGCGATTTGTTTGCTGCACGGCCATATTATAGGCAAACGTGACAAATGGCAAAAGGACATCCCAATTTCTGTGGTCTGGTTGAATGTAGATGGCGATCATGTCTGCTAAAGTGCGATGAAAGCGCTCGGTCAAGCCGTTAGTCTGAGGGTGGTAGCTTGAGGATGTCTTGTGGATAGTGCCGGGCGCTCGGAGAACTTTGTTGAGGGCTTGCGAAATGAATGCCTTTCCACGGTCGCTCAGCAGTACACGAGGAGCACCATGACATAGAATGATGGATTGTAGCACGAAGTTAGCAACCTCTGAAGCAGAGCCACTAAACACTGAAGCTGTCTCAGCGTAGCGTGCCAGGTGGTCGACGGCAGTCACGATCCCCTGATTGCCAGAAGCAGTGATCAGAAGGGGCCCGTAGAGGTCAATACCGACAACCTCGGATGGTGCTGTGGGGCACGGAAGTGGTTGCAATGGGCCAGCTGGAGCAGACGTTGGGAGTTTGCGATGCTGGCAGGCGAAGCAGGAACCGACGTACCTCGCCACGCTTGAAGAAAGGCCAGGCCAATAGAATCGCCTCCGAATTCGGTCATATGTTTTATGAAACCCAAGATGACCAGCTGTCAAGTCATTGTGAGAGGCGTTGAGGACAGCAAGACGAAGGGATCGTGGGAGAACTGGTACCCAGCGTTGTCCGTCAGCATGGTAAACGTGGCGATACAACACTCCATCATCCAGCTTAAAGTGCGCGAGTTGCCAGCGGAGGCGCGTGTTAGGTGGAGGAGAAGCCCCTGATAGATGTTCTAAGAAACGTCGACAGTACAGGTCTGCCATCTGATGAGATGCGAACGGCTGGTCGTCGTCCGAAGGCACTTGGTGTATGGAGGCTAGCGACGAAGCGGCACCAGGGTCGTTCGAAGAGGTAACGCGCGAAGCAGTTGCAGAAGCATCGAGCGGAGCCGTGGGAAGTGGGCAGCGAGACAGAGCGTCAGCATCTTGGTGTTTCTTGCCGGACTTGTAAATGATGTCGAAATCATACTCTTGCAGCCGCAAAATCCAGCGACCCAGGCGTCCAGTCAAATTCTTCAGTGTGGAAAGCCAGCACAAGGCGTGGTGGTCTGTCACTATTGTGAAATGACAGTCATGCAGATAAGGGCGAAACGTCTGTATAGACCAGACAACGGCGAGACACTCTTGTTCCGTGATGGTATAATTCCTTTCCAAAGTGGTCAGTACATGGCTGGCGTACGCTACGACTCTTTCGCGCGAAGAGTTGTCGCGTTGCAGTAGGACAGCACCGATACCATGGCCGCTAGCATCTGTGTGCAAGAGAATCGGTGCAGCCTCATCAAAATGGCAAAGCACCGGTTCAGACGTAAGGGTGCCCTCCAGTCGTGTAAATGCCAATTCGCATTCTTGAGACCATACAAAGTGTACACCACTAGAGAGTAGCCTGTGTAATGGGGCTGCGATGGAAGCGAAATTCCGTATAAAATGGCAGAAATAAGAGGCAAGGCCGAGGAAGCTGCGCAAGTCTTTTGGTCTTTCAGGGCGCGGAAACTGAACCACTTGCTTACTCTTGCGGGACTTTTTCTCTCGTAATCGTCGAACCAGTCTTCTACATCCTCACCTCGCATACCAGCGAAGAGATGGGGGTCGCGGTGGTGGCTGTTGATAATCAAGGAGGGAAGGGCCTGCGATGTCGGGGCGGCAGCCGGAAAGGCGCCGGGCTGCTGGTCCTGTGACATGGTGGCTGACAGCGGGCGCAAGCGGCGACCGGAACGAAGCTCCAGCGACAAGACCTTGCGGGTAGAGGACAGGGGATCGTAGATTCACCTCCACCACACGAGGCCTTGGTTTGGACGACGTTTATTCTCAGTAGCTCGGCAGGTCGCCCGATGATGCCAACGCGATGATGATGATCACACACCAGCGATGAAGAAGATACGCAGAACGCATGGTGATGATGGTAAAATACAGATGATGAAGACATGCTTAATAAATGCCCACAAAACCTTGCACACAAAATTTTCGCAGAGCTTAGAGCCACAAACCTCCAGAATGGGCCCGGCGTAGTTTCTTTCTGCGATGGAGGCAGCACAAGGTAGTGTCAGCAGCTAGCACCACGTCACGAAGAGCCAGCAGCCGTTACAGTGGCTATGGGAGAACAAGGGTAGCGCGTCCGACATCTTAAAGGCATCTTAAAGTAGAGGAGGCGCTGTCTTGACGGAATTAAAATGCAGAAAAACACCTGCTTAATACAATATAAATCTGCTGGTTTGTGGTTAAGTCAAACTTCTGCAGTGACCAGCAACAATGGGCTTTTCTTATTTTTGGAGTTCTGGCAGCCACCTTGGAGTTAGCTAGTTCAAATCCTAATAGAAAAAGGAGTCATGGTTACCTGTCCTGGAACGATAAGGTCCCGAGAGCTTCCAGACCAGTTACAAATCAGTTTGAAATTTCAAATATCAAACTGATTTTTTCGACACCAAAGCACAATCCGCCTTTTGCATGGTCCGAGTGTGCATGCGCCAAATACGGTGCAAATGACTCGTACGGCATCATAGCAGACGACGCAAGCGGCGCACAGTGCGGAACGGTGTACCCGTTACCGAAAGTAATGATATTCGGTGCCAGCTGGGCCGGGTATGCCATCCAGACACACATTTTTGGTAACATGAAGTTCTCTCACGTCATCGTACGGTGCAGGCAGGCAAATGCCGCGTATCTGACACGGCCTTAGCCGCGAAGAACGCGCGCCAAACACATCAGAGCTTGTATTTCAGTAAAACCATTGCTCCGTACTCCCGTAGCCAAACAGTTTTTTTTTTTTTTTGTAATAACGACTCGGATAGGCAAAAGCAGATATCCGGCAATGCGGATCATCCGGCAATGCGATATCCGGCAACTCGGATCATCACAATAACGAAATCTTACCCTGCAAGATAGAGGTTTATTCCAGCACGTTGCCTGTTGTGTCCGATGATGGAGGACGAATACTTCACATAAGTCCGTGAGTTGACGTGAGGTTCAACTCATTAAACACTGGATCACACAAACACACCTCATCCCCGAATATTCCTCGTTCGTTGCTGCCATGAATTCCTTCAGTTGCGCTTCGCTTAGCATTTTCATTGATCCTGGCCTCGTTGTACATCCGTTCGTGACTCCGGTCAGCTATGCTGGTGCTCCGTGGCTTGAACAAACGCTACTGGCAGCAAGCCTTACACGGAGTGAGCTCCAGCTATCTCACTGTAGGCTTAATCGGTGAGAAACTTCGGAGAGTTCAAAGAGGCACGACACGTCCGTTCACTTTCAGCGCACCAGGACGACTGCTTTATTTTCGAAGGGAGAAATGGAAAGGGGATGTAGAGGAAAACAACAAGCAACAAAACTCAAAAAGTCAGCAAAAGCGATCCTCGCGTCTCTTGCGCAGACAGCGTGAGCTTGGGCACATCCGTGCAAACTTTCTTTTGAGGGGCTTGACCTGTCTGGTACCGCATGCAGGCCCTACTGGTGTCAATCCCGTGTTCTTTCGTGCTGCATTCCCACACTCGGTGGGGGCTATGTCGTTGAACTAAAAGCATGCCGTTCCTTTTTCTTTTTTTTTCCCTTTTTTTCCCTGAAAGCGTGCCCTTGGCATAGTGGCATATAATGTCGCTCTTCAACCGAACGTCGATGACAAGCGAGCGGTGTTTGCGTGTGATCGCACGTTTTGTGTCGTCCTTGTCGGGTAGCTATGACCCACGGCACTCGTAGAGAGAGCAATAACGGCTACTGCCGCCGACACCGGAAAAAAAAAGTTTAAAAACTGGTTTCATTTGCGCTATGCCATCTACACGTGCCACTTACGGGTGCAGCTCTCGAGGAGTTCCGGGCAGCGAAATTCATTTTTTCCGCTTCCCATCGGCGAAGTGCGATCGCCAGCTCCGGTAGGCATGGATCATGTTGTGCCATAGAGAAATGCTGCGGCAGTGCACAACAGGTCCAGCGTGACGCCGTACAGCTTGTTTCGTGCCTTGTCCGCGAGGGGCCGCCACACAGACATGCAAAAGGCGGATTGGTTCTATCCAATCAACGGTGGTGTTTTACCACAAAGTGGCTAGCCATTATAAATTAAGACGTCTTCATATGTAAAGCTTCAGGATAATTTGATGAGGGCATTTATTTGTTTTTTTATTTATTTATTGAATATAGCTCAGGGATCCTGTTCACGGGGTTCTGCATGAGGGGTGGGTGAAAGCAAACAAGCTAGCTGACATTTAGAAAATGTGATTCAACAGCAGCTTTGAAGTGGGTATGATTGACATGAAGGGCAATGTTTGATAAAATATTTGTTTCAGTTGATAGGCTGTCTTGACAAAAAAAATTGACCATAGGTGCATGGCACTACAGGTGCAGGGAGAGTACCAGTGGCACACCGACGGGGGTTTCGGGGGTTGTAAACCCCCCCTTGAGGCCGACCTAACCCCCCCCTCCTCCCCCTCCGTAACTGCTCCTATGTCCTTGTACCGAGTGCCCAACGTACACCTTTAAGGGCCCTGTTGATGTAATTTCAATTCACAATATCCCTTGATCTCAATTTTTTCTGCATCTAGAAATGCATTGTATTCACTCATCTAGTACTTATAAACTGAAAGAGTGCAAACCACAGATTAGCTGTTCCAGAAGTAACTGTAGAAAGGCTCTCTTTCGGGGTCAGCAGTGTTCATGGACGGACAGCTCATGGCGAGGTCCGTGCGTACACGATTCCACGGGTCGGGCGCATGGGCCCTCGTGGTGAGTCAGTCGTTGGTGACGCCCCATTTGATGTACTGTGTGCGTGTTGTATGTTGTTTTATGTATTGTATTGGCATTGTACAAGGTTATTTAGCGCATCACCAGTGATGTATTAGATTCGGCTGGTGATATCGTCGTTTGTAAAAGCAGTAATAAACGTACATGCGTTTGGTTGCCCGACGGCGTGACTGTCTGTGTATTCACACTGTATTCTCTCTCTCTTCGCTCACTTCTCCGGTTCATTATCAGTTTATTCCAAATGTTAATATAGACTGGTCAACCCGTCTGGCTCGCGTATTCTCTTCGTTGTTCCAACTGACTTGCGCAATCCTGGAGTTCGTCTACTCCATCAGTCATTAGCAACCTTCTAAAATGCTTACAAAACTCACTGCTGCCACGACCGTCTAGGTAAGAGCTTGAATGTATGACCATCACTCCTCTACAACTTGCTGTCTTTTGTAATGTAACTACAGACGCTGCTATAGTCTGCCGCCAGTGCGACTTGACTTCTCAGCTCTGCAGTAAGGTGTTATATACCTGAATAAATAATTCGCGTCATTTCTCTACATTTTTAACCCTAGTCACATTGTTTCTATATAACGAACTATTTCATCGCCCCGCCACGGTGGTCTAGTGGCTAAGGTACTCGGCTGCTGATCCGAGGGTCGCGGGATCGAATCCCGGCCGCGGCGGCTGCATTTCGATGGAGGCGAAATGTTGAGGCCCGTGTGCTGTGCGATGTCAGTGCACGTTAAAGAACCCCAGGTGGTCAAAATTTCCGGAGCCCTCCACTACGGCGTCTCTCATAATCAGAGCTGGTTTTGGGACGTTAAACCCCACATAACAACAACAAACTATTTCATTGATTTTATGAGTTTTTTATGAGCTGTTGGCATAGCTTTAATGTACCTATTCAGACTATGCCGCTCGTATGAATGCAGCTATAGGCCGACATTTCACGTTCAGATATAGTTTTACGAGGCTCAAAGGAAACATAATATATAATATGTTCCGCTCTCATAATTTAGAACATGCTGACCTGCATAGTTTTTCTAAACAGCATCGCACAACCACCACCTGGTCGGCATGTCGGCACCCTTATTACTGCACAGAGCAGCAAACTAAGCACGTGCCAGACAATGTTGTTTGGAACTATGTTATCATTGTTATGCATTGTTTTATTCAATTTTCCATTCATTTTCCATGTGTACTGGTTTGCTGAATGGCTTCATGGTGCTGTCAAGCTCTTGCAATTATGTGTCTGCAAAACGCCAAACAAATAATCAATATCATCATCATCATCATTGATGTTACTATTATTTGCATTTTATTTGCTTTACGATTCCTCCAGCTGAAGCAAGGAAATGACGTATTGTGCAAGGTGCCCGCTCTCTCTCCCCCCCCCCTCACAGATATCCTGGGTGCGCTACTGGAGAGTACACAGCTTGGCTGATGCACTGAGAGATGCAGTGAGCTGCATTGATGGGAGAACAAAGCAAAGCATGAAAATATTTATGATTAAGTGAAAGCCTTCATATTTTGGGGCATATTTGTAGATTTGGTAGATGTTCTTTTTCTTTTAGTTTAATTGCACTAGTAGCATAAGAGCAATCGGATATACAAATCTAACAGTGCATTTGTATTTTGATCCAATGAGATCGGTTAGAATGCATTCAGGGGATCCCGAGCAGAGCAAGGATATTCTGATTTGGGTTGGATTGGTGTTTTGTAAACTAGCAGTTTTGCAGAAGAAGGCACGTATTAGATTCTGCGTAACCTAAAGTGCAGTTAGCGTTAATAGTGATCTTGGTTATATGCATTGGCCAGGTAAGGTTACTACAGAGGGTAATGCCTGAGTACCTAGCAAGTGTTATTAGTACCGCTATATTTTTGTTCTGTGCATGAAACTTTTAGTGTGTATTATACTAAAATTATCTCCCCCCCCACCTGTAATTCCGAATGGCCTTTAGGGTAAATAAAATGAAAATAAAAAAATAAGGTTGCAAAGGAATGGTGTTGCCTTTCAGAAAGTATTTGAATGCTGGATAGTCATGCCACCTATGGAAGGAAACAAAAGACGTTCTGTAGTATTCACAAGCATTAACAAATGTTGGCACCATTTATCTAATTTTAGTAAATCATCTTGGAGTGTTAAATTGTTGGTCACGTCGGTGAGCGTTATTTATCTGGCAGCTTTCAGGAACTCATCATGGTTCCAGCACATGCGACCATGACATCATTTCCTGTTGGGACTAAAACTAGGTGGCCTAAACAATATACAGTGGAACCCCGTTCATACGTTTTTCAGCGGACCGGGGGAAAAAACGTAACAGCCTGGAAAACGCAAGAGTGAGGAAAGCTCTGAAAATGAATGAGAACAGGGCCGCCTTGATTTCAAACAATCTATTTCAGCAAGGTGAGCCATCTACGTCGCCGACCGATAATTCGGACAGCCGCGCGGTACTGCCAGTGCCCCCATAGACTTAATGTGTTGAGACGACCGATATTTCGGACGGTTTCTAGCTCTAAATTCGATAATTCGGACTCCGTTCGCAGCTGTCGAGCGCAGTGAATGGGCCGCCATTATAGCTTCTGGCACCCCAATGAGAGAAAGTATGGCCTCAGAGATTGCAATCAAAACTGTGATCATTGAGGCTTAGTTCCAGCGTGATGCGCCACTTTTGGAGGCAAGTCGCCCCGTCACACTGCGATCACCGCATCCTGTTCCGGCACCCCGCACGTGGTTTGTGATTGCGAATACGGCTGGTCGGCTGGTCGCGTCGGGTCCGCGATCGCTCGATAGAGCTTTCACGTTCCGTCTTCAGCGCTTGTTTACCGTATTTACCCGCATAAGTTGCGCCCTCGCATAATTTGCGCACCCCGTGATATTTATCCAGCTTTACAAAAAAAAAAAAAATTCCTGGCATATTTTGCGCTCGCTGTCCGGCCTGAACCAGCTCGCCGGCGCGCGCACGGACAGACTTTGGACAGCCGCGCCCCCCGCTACGCAGGCGAGCACAGTCATACGCAAAAGGGGCTGCGAGTGCGATGTTCCTTTTAAATGCGGAGCATTTCTTAGTCGCACGATGTCACGCTTCGGCGGCGGCGGCGGCGGCGGCGCCGTCAACACCCCCACTGCGCATGCTCGGCTCGTCTCATGCCGGCCCACCGGGCGTTCAGCAAGCCGAGCATGCGCAGTGGGGGTGCGGACCTCTCCCCCGTACTCCTCTCCCTCGAACGCAGGCGGTGTGTATATAAGCGGCGGAGCGCGTGTTCCGAATTCAATCCATCACTCGGACAGCGCGGCGCTTCTACGAAACGGCAACGCCAAGCTGCGGATTCCGAACTTCATGCACGAGAAGCAGTGGCGAAACGTGAGCAGCGAGCTTTAAGACCCCAGGTACGTGAGTGAGAAGCGGCGTGCAAACGTCGTCAACGAGACGCGGCTCCGGACGCTGCTCGTCGACGCAAGCGCCCATCTTGGTGCCGTCCAATACAACGATGGCACCAAGCAATAAAGACACTCTTTACACTCCTTGCCTTCGCTTCTCCTTCATTCAATAAATAAGAATAATAAAGACGAAATAACAATTAAGCATTCCCAAACCATACCCAATTATGCAACATTCACGCGATACCCCCACCATTCTGCGACGCATTTACTCGAGTTCCCCCCGTGGGAAGATGCGGGCGGCATTTTTTTCCGGTTTTTTTCTCCGGAAGCCCCCGGAGCCCAAAGTACGGTTGCTACTAGAATAAAAGCACGCGAGCGGGAGCGATGAAAACGGCTTAAGCAGAGATCAAACGCGCCAGGCCCATCTCCGTCGCTCCGAGGCGATAACATCACCCCTATCGGATCGCCTGCCGTCGAAGCGGGGAGGAAAAGCCCCACCCGTCTTTAACGAGCATGAAAAAACGAAAAGACGGGAGGGGGGTGTTGCTCGGCTGCTGAGCGATCGCATGGCTGCCTAGATAGCGCGAGCGCCAGCGCTATCTCGGCAGCCGTCAGCGGGCGGCGATTCCTGCAAGCGTGACCAAGACTGTCAAAAGTCAAATCAAAATAGCGATGCCCGGGCGGGTACGGCGTGCCAGGTTGCGACGCATTATGCGGGAACAGGCCCACAGTTGCGGCGTAACAGCGGGGTTCGCAATACATGGGATCCTATGGGAGCTGTGCAAGGACCGATGAAAAACAACGTAACAGCCGGGAAATCGCAGCAGTGAGGAACGTAACAGCGGGGTTCCACTGTACAAGTCGTATAACAAGGTAGCTATGTACTAGTTAAAACAGATTGTATAATATCAAGAACTACAAGAAAACACATCTCATCAATATTCCAGTCCAATGTGAAGGCTTTCTGTTTGTTTGTTTGTTTGTTTGTTTTTCTGAATTCACTGCGTGGATGTTTAACTGAATGGAGGCATGTTATTTGAAAAAAAAAAAAATACCATGGAAGCTTTGGTGAAACCTTGTTTTTGCTTAAGCTTTACCAGCCCCCATTAAGTGGGCTGAATTTTGTGTGATGTGCAGGTTCGCACTCATAAAGGAGCATCTTGTGGAGTTCAACCAGCTGGCCATGGCTAATGCAGATGGCTCAGATGATATGCTGAACAGAGTGATGACCAAGGACAACATTGGTCTGGCAGCCCTGTTGCAGTTCAGGGAAGGCATCTTGGAAAACGGTATGAAGAGCAGCTGTGCTTGGTAGCTCTAACTTACTCTCTCTCTTACACCTAGGCAATTTTTTCAATGCCACACAAGTAATGCATTCCTAAAAATATATATTGCTTTGCACTTCAGGTGCTGCGTTAATTTAGATCTTGGCCACTAGTACATTGCAATGCGGGTTGAATACCCAGCGCTGTTGAACTACGCTTTTTTCTTTCCTTGTAGGGCACAGTAAACAAAACTTTGTCCATGTAAATTCTTAGTGTTACTTTTTAAGCAAACTAAATTGGTGAACATATTTGTGGCACTGCAAAGTAGGCATATACATCAACCAGACCTCAACATAACGTTGATTTTGTGCCAAAAGCTGTCAGCTGTGTCATTTGCTATTCATATTCTTTCACAGCCTGACATTTGTCTCTATATCGGATACATTTAGCCTGCATCATTGCCACTTCTGTCATCTGTGAGCACGGCGTACCCAAATATTCATTTGGGCCTTTCAGCAGCGAGGAATACATCTTGCTGCACCTCGAGTTCTCACCACTTGCTGAGAGGACATTTTCTAAGCATGCATGAAAAATTACATTCAAGCATTTTTTTTTTCTTAAGTATCTGGATCTTGCATCTGGAAATGCTGTGATAGATTCTGTGAAACCTGCCAATAGAATTTGTAAAGGAATTGCCAAACACAAAAGGAAAATGCAAATAAAATTATAGAGCAGCTCAAAGCAGTTACAGACCCGTTTGTTAGACACATTTCTCCATTGCGGTGGCACAGTGTCTAAGGTGCTCAGCTACTTACCCAGAGGATGCAGGTTCAATCCTGGCCACAGCAGTCACATTTTTTATAGATGTAGAACAGCCGGAGTCCTGTGTACTGTGTGTTTTCAGAACCCCAGGCGGTCAAAACTTATGGAGCCCTCCACTACGGTTTGCCTCATTATGATATTGTGGTTTTGGCATGTAAAACCCCACCACTTATTATTTTGTGGGACACAAAGTGAGACGTCAGGCACACTAGCTTGAACTTGGGCATAGGAGGGCTGCTGTAGAGGCAGCCCACGTGGATTCCTTAATCTCTCACTTGTTTGAAAACAAGCAAATGGCACAGATATTCTGTCATTATTCTTTGTAGCTTCAAGTCAATCTCGAAGTCCCTATTCCCCAATTAAATATAGAAGATTTTGCTTTTAGTTTCTGGATGTTTTGCGAAAGTGGCTTGACTGCTGTTTAATTTAAGTCTTGTGTAAGTTTTACACAATCACCACACGCGTACTCTGGTTAGCACAGATTTGTCCTGTTGTATTGTTGTCACATGCTTCATTACATTGTAGAGTTTAAGGTAATGCTGCTCTAGTGTTGTGCTATGGCACAGCATCTTTATTGTTTTCCTTCTCAAATAGTGCCATTGACATTATGTAACACAGCAATCATTGCAGTGCATGTCCCCTTCTGGTGCGAATCATTATGGAGTGTCAATATATGCCTAAAATCTCCATACGTAATTTCTGTGGCACTCCATATTCCATTGCAAGAAAGAAAACTCACTTATATGTTGAAATGTTCGTTATGTAGTAAATGTTTACAGTTAGAGAATAATTACATGTAAATTTATTCTAAAGTCAGTCATGTTTTATTTTGTCATAAGAGAAATCACAAGTAAGACTTGAAATGGGGTTGCAGTTTGTTATTGGCTACGTTCACTACATTCCTACGGAAATTATATTTTTGTCGTCAAACCAGGAGTGCACCAAGTCGACACACTCATCAAATATGGTGATGCCTTCATAAAATTAAGCGCCTGCAGGAATAAGCCACCCCTCGTTGGAAACTGAGGGCACGTTGGATACTTTTATGGTTCAATTTATCGAAAGCTCAGTGTTTCTTGCACTTTCATGGCCGGTTGTCCACTGAACTGCAAAAACAAGTTGCGTACACAATTGTATGTATTAATCTTTCCACACTACTCTTACACAGAACTGCACGCTAGTTCACTGTTCTGCCTTTACGCAAAAGCTTTTTGTATTGTTATTCCAGCTAGATGCTAGTACTGATGCTATACAACATCATTCATTGCACTGTATGCATTTTTCTTTTATCAATTTTCCCTGAACAATGCTTTTCAGATATCTGTAAATAAAGAATTAAAAAATCGAGTTCGTGAGCACAGACTCCTGACACAAGTTGTTGCACAGTTCCTCTCACAAACAAAAGTGCCTTACATCTGAAGCATGTTAACAGCATTGAGAAATCCACTGGGGTAGTAATTGTAAGCTCTGTCGGATTTGGCATGCAACAGTGCATAATAATTGATAGATTTTACCTTCTATATTCTGAATGTGGATGTTTGAAGGTTTGCTAAAACACAACACATGAAATATTATGTCCAATCTTTCGACAATCATCACTGCGAAAACCCAACAGTTAAAAATGTTGTATGTCTTCGTGCTGTGAATTATTCTTTATGCATGAATTTCACTGGGAATTCATTAAGGTGGCGGTGCCACTCCAGCAGCGCACTCTTCGCATTTTAGTCGTTTTTTGCAATTGTGCTGTGCTTCCTACGCTGACTGTGCAGATATCAGCTATACAGCATAAGAAAGCTTAATTTCTGCACTTTCTGACCACACTTAGCATTATTGCCCAGACTGAAGCATTAAGTAATGACAGTGAAAGCAGTGGGAGCAAAAGAACTCTGTATTTGGTGTACAACCTTCCGTATTACTGACTTTATTGAAGCATTAAGTAGTGACAGTGAAAACAGTGGGAGCAAAAACTGTTTTTGGTGTACAACCTTCCATATTACTGAGTTTCCAGGAAAACTGTTCAGCATAAGAAATTGAAATTTGCTGTGCCTTTAAATGGAATGCCATGCAAGAATTCTATGAAGAGAGATTGCATGTAAAGCAATCAGGAACGTATACAGGCTCCAATAAAAACGGCCAAAACAATAGAAGTTTATAATTGAATAGCATTAGTCCTTTTCAACATAGGATGTAGCATTATTCTGTTTCAACATAGTATTTGGTAGTTTCCTAGGCTGTAGTTAATTTATCATGTGTGCAAAGTTGCGTTGTGTTCTGATAAACACATTAGAAGTTATTATTACTTGTATTTGGCAATTTTAAGCTCTATTTAGTCGCACATTACTGAAGAATTGACAAAACTGTTTAGGTTGAAGCTCTGAAATTTTGAGTAATCAAGCAGGAAGCCCTTCTCTTAAATCCTATGAAGATAAAGTTATTTTATTCTTATTAGGGAATCTAAATGGGCATAGTGAATTTAGCTCATTTTTCTGCTGGCCAGGTTGGTACGACTTGGCATTCTCATCATGCACATGCTAATTCACAATGAAGACTGCACTTTAGTAGAATCATGCGGTGTCTTGTGATGACCTGTACTCACTAGTTTTACCAAGCAGCGCTCAAACTGAAGATTTTCGATAAAAAATAGATCTGAAAATTGTTTTTTTAGTGGTGGTACCCTCTGTGGAAAAAAAAAAAATCAGCCCTATGTGCGTTATTTCTAACATTTGTCAAAAGCGATGCTACTAAATATTACAGAGCGGGTACACTTTCCCTCCAGCGAGCCTCACATACTTTTACCCCCTCCTCAAGACCAGTTTCTCTGAGCGCATGTCACGGCATTCGGCTATTCGGAGAATCATTTTCAGCTCCCTCCTCTGCTTCCCGCAAGGCACCCATTGTCTCCCCTTGACAGCTAGACAGTGCCGCAGCCCCCTGACCAAAACATCACGTGGGGGATGTATGTGGTCTCCTCTCTCTCTCTCTCTCTCTCTCTTTTCCCGTGAAACGTATACAAAACGTGGGGAGATAAGCAAAATTATTACTGGTGACTGCAGTAACTCTCTAGCTCAAGCAACTGACATGAAAGAGGAGGAGGGTACATAGAGGAGCTATAGTATGTACACAATAGGGCACAATGCTTCAAACCCTTCCGCAGGCGGCACCACTGTGGGACAGATTCTTTGGAAAGAACCTTCGGTAGACTTCAGAGTGCACGGTAACTGTCTCTGAACTGAGGATGCCTCAACTGAAACACTCACACAGGAAGGAGAGTGAAAGGAGGGAGTAGACCAGAGAGACGCACGCTGCCTTCAGTGGCATTCAGGGGAAGGGTGGCGGCTTCCCCCTAGTACAGTGGGCCCAGCCGCCCGGTGATGAAATAGCCAACAATTTCGCAGCAAGTGCACACCATTGGCACTCTGGTTCAACAGAGATACAAATTCGAGTTGTCATTATCCACCTTGAATTTTACTTCTCTCGTCTTAAAGGGGAGGCTGTATCTAGTGCGCACCACTCAAGAGCAACGTGCCAATCAAGAGATATGATAACCACCAGTCGCGTGCGCGCGTGTGTGTATGTGCATGCATGCATGCATGTAACCGCTTCTGCCGCTCAAGACAATACAACGTGTTCATACCTTTCTTCAAAATTCGGCTTCACCTCTTTGTGTGCACACAACTCTGGCCACGCACCTTTGCAGAAGGAAATGGCTCATGATTTTTCTTTTCTCTCGTTTGACGTAATCATATACCTCACGTACCATGGCATAAACATGCGATTTTGATGATGCTTCTGTCACAGCTTGCATAGAAGTGGGCATGCAGCAGAAAGAATGCCGACGAGAACAAGTGCATTGCTGCCCCTCTTACTGCGGCAAACTACAACTCTTATAACCACTTCACGCAATGGACCCTCCTAATAAGTTACAAGCTTATACTGTCCCCTCCAGCCCTCAGCCCACAATGACATAACTAATGATGTGCCTGGAACCTACCCATATCAGATTTAAATTTCTCATCCACTTTTGTAGCGCAGCTGTTATTGTGTTAGTTGATCAGCATTGCTTGCCATTTGTAGACTCCTCACACAGAAAAGGGATTGGGCCTGGTACCGGATGCAGTAAAATAAATTTCTTTTCGTTTCTCGCTGAATTGCGTGTACATGTTGTGTTCTTTCGGTTATCATGTGCAAGAATAATGTATGCTTCTTGTGCCTATACTTACGTATGCGAATTTTTTGTATGCCGTCACTGCCTGCTGAACTGTAACCGGCTGGGAAGCTCAGTCAAGCTCACAAGAGCTTTTTCTTCCCATGCCCTCCCCTTCCTGAAGTGGAAAATAAACTATTTGATTTGATTTGATTTGACTTAGGCACAAAAAACATGGAGCACTCCTTGAGCACCACTGCCGCAATGATAATAATAATCATAATAATAGTGGTAGTGTATGTGCTTCGATAGTCCCACCCCAGGCCGGGTTAGCATGCAATGTGAAGTGGAGAATGTGGCAAAAAGTTTTGCTTCATCCAGTGTGATTGCTGTGTCGTTTCCAGTATTGGTGATAATCACAGATAAGGTGTGGCGTCCTTCCATCGTACGCCGTAAAGCAGAGGAAAGTGAGAGATGTGGTGCCACTTGGTGTCAGTACTAAATAGGCTGTTCTTGTTTCGACTGTCTCGAAGATTCCTGAGGCTGGAACAGGATGCAGCTGTGGTGGCAAAATCCTGTAAATGATACAATGAAGCCATCCAAACGGTTCATCGTAACCGCAGAGTGTATGCGTAGCTTTGTATACATACATTTTCGCATGATTGAATGGATCCAGGCAGAATTTTTTGTCTGGTAAAGCATGCTGGAGAACTTGGCATAGTGCTTTGTTATGTCCATGTACTGTACTTTATCACAGTAATCTTTATGTTACGGCATAATCCAGGAATTAAATAAAGTGGAACAATTAGAAACATCACAGATGACTAACATACACACACACATGCACATTTTAGTGAAGGCAGTAAATGAAATAGAGGAAAGTGGGTATCACTTACAAAGAAATTTTACAAGCATGATACCTTAATTTACTATATTCTTCAGGTGCTGGAATATAAACAGCTTGTAGACAGCAGGCAAAATCGCACTCGCGAACTTACATCCACAGCATGCATGAACATCAAGAAATAAAGCCTTTTGTAGTTATTCCAGCCATCCTATAGTATTAATGAAGAACAGTTGTGGCCATGCAGCATAGAAGTCATCTGTTGAGCTTTTAACATGGAGAAGGCCTGTTTGCTGATATCGAGAGCCTGTACACACCTTTAGAGCACCCTGATTTTCTTGCATGGCAGCCTCATGTCGACAGCACCACGAGAACAGAACTTTGCTGAGTATTTGTCAGCAATTGAGAAGTCCCTAAATAGGGACCTTCTTTTTACTTCATTTATGTTGACCAACGGTCACCTCTTAGGCAACCACATGGCATCTAAAGCCTTACCTCTTTGCAAATTGCCAACAACAGGAGGAGTCTCGCAAGAGAAAAATAGTGCTGGTTGTCACATGCCTACGTTCTTCTACGCGGGCACGTGACAACCAGCACTAAAGGGGTACCGCATACTTGCGGTACCCTTTTCAAAACAGAAAAGTCATTGCTGTTCAAGCAGTCGTGTCATGCCTTAGAGGCCTACTCTAGACACTGCAGAGAGACGTGGTTGCAAGTGAAATAAAGAAGAGACCACCTCTGCAGGCTTGGAGGGGATCTTAGCTCACGCTCGTGATCAGGGACCGTTGCGGTGGTCACCCTCAGACCTGAAAAAAAGACACACTTCAAAAACTTAAGAGAAAAAAGAAAAAAGACGGACTAAGCACACGCAGGCACAGACGCTCCAAAGAAAAACCATGTGCACGGCCACTTGTAACAGCTGCAACACGCACTGCTCTGAGAGTTGGACTAACAACAGTAATTACTTGCTCACTGAGGGAGCATGAAGGAGAGAACACAAGAAGCCAGAGGGAAGGCCACAACATTGTAGTGTGTCACCCCACCCCCTCTTTTTGTGTTCTAATCTTCACACACTGTCCCTGGCTAGTATGAATGTTTGCAGAAGCGCTTCTCCTCCTCACCCAGGGCCTGCCCGGAGTTTTTTTCTCTATTATCTGCTACCCTGACTGAGTGGTGTAGCCTAGAGGGAAAATTTTAAACAGTTCCAGAATGGCGGCAGTGAGAGCGCCACCTTAATGTGCATGTGAATATAAATACACATGCATTTCTTTTTCATTTTGTCCGGTGAAGGTATCAGTGGCGAGTTCTTTACGGCTGGGAGTTCTTGACGCAGCACAACCACTGTTTTCTCACTGTTTTTCACATTTGCCACCATTCATGGCAAACATTGGTCTGAGAGCTGCAGGAAGGCAGTGTGCACGATTCATAAGTTTGTTATTGTGTTACAGCACTGGCTCAGTACCAGTAAGGGCAAGTGTTATGCGTCCTCCACTACAGATGGGGCGGTGGCTTCTAGCAACCTGCACTGTCAGGAGACTATGCCACACTGAATGTGTTCACTGTAGTGGGTGCATCTTTGTTACTTGACCATTGTGTTGCCCTCCTACACCACTCTTATGATAACTGTGAAGTTGAAGGTGCTTGGCAAACGTTTTAGCTATGGTAAATATTTAAAATCACTTGACAGTTTTGTCGCAAGCATTACAGCCAGTCAATATTCCTGTTGTGGTTGCAGAGCTACATGGTCACCGAAAAGACTGCCCACTATTTTTATTTATACATTCATGCACACTTTTGAACACCATTTCCATTTGATATACCTTTCTTTTTTTTTTTAGGTTGTGTGACCTAGCAATACTTACACCAGAATTAGAACAGGGGTCAGACTGCTGGGCTAGTTGGTTATGCATCACGAAAAGCGCCCGTCCTGTCTGTTTCGTTTCTTCTTGTGTCCATGTGTTTTCGCGCTAAGTTGAACTTTTCGTAGAACAGGGGTGATATCAGTAATCTGGTAGCGGTACTATTTGTGACTGGAAATTGTCCCACCATGTCAGTGCCAGAGATAGGCATTCCGTGTATGATTGCTTCATAAACGAGGGTCAGCATGATGATAGGTGGATGTTATTGCACACGGTCTTGGTTCTTGGCATGCAGTTTTGAGTGCAGTGTGACTAGCAAGAAAAAGGGAAGGACACAGGGTGATGGCAGTGGCAGTCATTGTTAAGAACTCCTGTAAGGCCATTTTAGTTTGAAAACCTTCACTGCAGAAGATTCCTGAGAACATATCCTTCTATTGTTTGGCTGTGGCTGTAATTTTATTACAGCTTGTTGGTGCTGTAACCTCTCTTGGGTGGTTTCTAAGCAACATATCAAGTTACATAGGGTGCTCATAAGTCCGCAGGTATGTAATGACCTAATGTTCTACTCAGGGTGCCGAACCGGGGAATATATGGGTTCAGGTTTGGGTTTGGATTTGGGCTCAAGGCTAGCCATTTCGCTCCGGTTCAGTTCCGGTTCAGAGAAATGAAATTTTATAACCGTTCACGAACTGGTTTAACAGAGCATACTTTATCTTAGACACATTCAGTACTACTCACTTCTATGTCCTGTCCTGAAAAATTTAAAAAAAGGAAAAAGAAGAAAAATAAACATGTCACAGTAGAATTATTTGTGACTGAAAACTTCAACTAATCGTAACGCGGGAAGATGGCAAAGGCAACCAGTTAGTAGCGGGGAGTATTTACGTACTTGGTGTTTTGGAGATATTTTGCTGGAGCCTGTGTTGTGTATTTTCATGTCATTTAATATTTTTTTACAATTGCTTGTTGTACCAAGCACGTAGTGCATCCGCAAGTTCTGTCAAGAGGTGGAAGGGCTCGTTGCCAAGTAGGAAACAGAGATCAACGTTTCCACATAAGTATCAGCGAAACATACTAAAAATCGCCAAAGCAGGCATACTCAAAAACACTGACATATGCATATATGGTGGGCTGGTGCTGACCTTCGTTGAATCCATCCATGAGCTTCCTCTTGCCAATGTTTGTTTTTTCTGCTAATTATACAGCAAATCGGTAAAACTGTGTACGAATGTACTTGAATCTTTGAAAATCAAAAATTTCGAGCCTGGCCGAATGGAAATGTTGGGGAAAGTGATTATTAAGAATAAACTGGAATGGGATGAAAACTTTCATAAACATTGTTGGCAACAAGACTCCATACCCAGTATGATACGTGAGCATCACGTGTAACATGAGTGAATTACACGTTGTGCAGCACCACATTGTTGTTAGTGATAAGAGGGACAGAGAGATAAAGGTATGTCATAATTGCATCTAACGTGAAGTGTAGTGCACTTTTGTGTAGAGGCTGCAGCAATGTGCATTGTTTTTAACAAGGATATGTTTAACAAGGGGATACATTCACCTAGAAGCTTTCCGTGAGTGCCTTTCAAATGCGAAGGGTGCTGTAACACAGGCACCTCTCGCTTCCAATGAACATTAATGTGCTTAACGACCAAGACTGTCCTGGAGGAGGCTTGGACCACCCACTTAGCGCAACTATACATATACCGCAAAGTTGCCTGCTAAACATATTGACAAAACACCTTGAAGGAGCCCGCAGACGTTCACAATAATTTCTGGTTTTACGTCCCAAAACGCTATGATTATGAGAGATGCCATAGTGGAGGGCTCCAGAAATTTCGACCATGGTGTTCTTCAACGAGCACCAGCATCGTACAGTACATGGGCCTCAACATTTCACCTCCATCTAAATGAAGCAGCCGCAACCGGGATTTGATCCTGCAACCAGTTTTAGTTCCTAATCCAACAGGCATACTCCAATAATGAGATTACTTGCTCTAACATTTGGTATTTATACAGGAAGGCCAACGAACATCTCATATTTGGAATCATTAGAATTAAGAAGGCAGAAGTGTCAATGAATTGGGATTGTTTTTTCATATAATTTATGAGAATCTTAAAATAAACAAGAAACCCAGGCTTCCTACAAATAACTGACTCCCTCCTGGTGCTACCAACAAGAATCTACACTGATTTGTTCCGTTTTTTTCTTTCTTCCTAATGTCATAAGCTTATGGAACAACTTACGAGAAGAAAGCTGTGCAGAATAATGATGCATGCGGTTTTGAAAGTTTCATTGATATCTATTTTGATTAACATGCTGTCACTTGTTAGTTGACCGTTGTGAAATTTAAGTTTGTGTTGAAAACATTATTTGTTGTACCCTTCTTGCAATGATGCACAACAAAGGGTGAACAATATAACTAAATAATTAAATAAATACTGGTGGTTGGCCTTGCTCGTTAGTAAATATGTATTCATCGCCTACCACTTTCAATTTTACAGTTCTAACTATAAAATATTTTCAACGTTATTAGGAATAGCATTCTTGCCTGCATGTAGACGTTTCAATTTTCTGTCACAAGAGCTATATTTTTTTGCTCCCTTTCTGCATGTAAGTTGCGTTAACTTTCATCATTGATCCGCAGTAAAAGAAAACAAACATTCCTAAGGAAAGAATCGTTTAAGCAGGATAAAGAAAAGGTGAAGAAAGACTGGGATGAATTTCAGCAATATGATGCGATGCCGAAGGATTGCGGCAGCATAACATTTGAAGCACTTTGTTCTGAACCAATACCTTTCGTGTTTGGATTTGTTCGGGTTCAGGTTCGGTTCAACATCCTGGTTCTGCACTTCAAAACAGGCTCTTTCTTCTATTGCATAAATAATTTCTTAAGAAAAAGCTTTTCTATGGGTAGTGAAAGTTTGTTTTGATTCCTCAATATGTATGAGGGGTGCGATTGAGTGGCAGCCCAAGTCTGAGCAAGCTCACTCTTTAGTATATTAGTGAACTCCATGATGATGCTTTTTGTTTTCCTGCCGCTAGTCCTTGTGCTAAAAGGGTGTTTACATGTCCTTATGTATTTGCACAGCCAATCCAGAGCACAAGAGTCTCCTGCCTCAGCAACCACCATTGTTGGTGTGCACAGCACACATTCACTGGGACCCTGAGTACTGTGATGTGAAGCTGATTCAGACTATGATGCTGATGCGGGAGCTGCGAACCATTGTTGATGATGCTGTACAGTTGCTTAGGGCCGGATCCCTGGGAGGGCTTCACCGTAGAACTGTACTGGACACTTCCAGCATTCCACTGCTACTCTGTGGTGACATGAATTCCCTCCCAGACTCAGGTGAGCCGTCCTATAAAGGGACTTCAGTTTCTTGTCAACACATTTGTTGTTAAGCACTAGTATGCATACTTCATTACTATATCTGTATTAAAGCAAGCAAGAAGCAATAAAAATTGGTGCAGCATGGTTACGGCCACAAGTTATTCAACTCCACTATGTACTTGTAAAATCTGTGCACTCTCCCCCATTTTCTTCCTGCCTTGTGGCAAAGGTTGCTAGTACGCTGTGGACACACTTGAAATTAGTATTCCTTTACCTACCTAAGGCACATGGAAACATGTGTGAAATAAGTCAGACATTATGTACTAAATAAGAAGGTATCTGGCATGTCAGTTCTGTGGAATCCCGCAGGTTGCTTTCTAGTTAGTGCTATTAGTGGAGCATGGAGAATGAAAAAAAGAAAAAGCTAGGAGAGGGCATGATGTGGGGACAGCCTTGAAGTCTAGTCGCAGGAAATTTCAGGGAGGAATAGTCATGTGATAGGCAAGTGGTAGATTCATGTGTGGTCAGACAGCCTGCTTTTAATGGCAGGTACCACTGAAAGTTAACAATATATCAAAACACCTCAAGTGGTGGTCCAGCGACCATGTAGGCCCAATTTTACCCAAGAGCCACTGCGCACAAAGCTCCAAAAGTGGAAGGGAGCAGTGTCAGCAGAAGAGGTTGGCTCGCAGAGGCTAGCAAAATATTGTGACGCCACTTCAGTTTTTTATTCATTCATGTGGTAGAGCATGGGTTCTCAAAATGGGTTCTGTAACCCGCCTATGTTGTTTCCTTGGCTCTATGTTCGATAAGTGGTTGAGACGGTGGACAAAGGTAAATGGTCAAAATGCCCTTCATTATGTCCCCAAGTGCAAGGAAAGAGTGTGCATAACAAATGCGAGAAGCTGACCAGCTGAAATGAGCTGGCTCTGGGAGTGACAGAGCCACGCATCGATTTGTTGGTACAAAAATAGTGACCTTTGCTGCATACTTGAAGTGCATGGACACTCCATTGTAGTAAATTTCTTTTCTATACCCTTGCTTTTTTGGTCTCACAGCCACATAAATGTGGCACAAATGACTGGAAAACAACGTACGTGGAGGAGGGAGAGGGGTACCGGGTTCCTTGGGACAAAGTTTCTTGAAAACCCATCTGGTAGAATGATTGCTCTGGATGGCTATTAGTTCTGAGTTTGATCCTTGGGCAAGCAAGGACAAATTTATTGGCAACTAGGAATTCTTTCCTTCTGTGAAATCTCGGGTTGTGCAAATACTGATTTATAGAACCAAATAAAATATGAATATGTATAGATATGCGCTATTCGATTTGAGTACCAAATCGAATAGAACACTATTCGGTTCCTTATTCAAAACTTTCTTATTGTTAAGTAAAAAATTTTTAAACAGCCTGAAAATTTCACAGTTTATTCAAAAGAAATATCCATATACATTGACAAATGAAAAATTATGATTAGATTTAACCGATAAAAAATACAATTGGGAAAAGTGAGGTGGGCTTGCATGCAGCAGTGACTAGAGCCTTTGAGGTATTAAGTAATCATATGTGGTGCTTGACCATACATTAATCTACTGCTTGCCTTTCACGTAACCAAGGCCTATTTGCCATGATTCATTTCTTTAAATTTTCCATGAGTAGGCTTCAAGATGGCATGTGACTCCCTCTCTTAGTTTTATTCCTTCCTTTGTGCCGAGAGCTCGGTGAACAAAACTATTGATATTGTTACGAAGCATTACAGTGAGGACAAGTGTGGAGCCTTACGAAGTGAGAACAATGACGAGTGTTCTTGAAACGCTTGCGCGTGTGTGTGCCTTCAGCCATTTTGTCGGTTCCACCAACACTGTAAACAATCATTTCGTCACCCTTGCGTCTCCGTCACATTTGGTGGAAGTGAGAATATTATGACTATGACAGTCGATTGATGACACTTTCGCTTCCAAAACACTGCAATTTTAAGCAAAAGGTCTAGATCTAGGGATCAACATAGCCTTTGCAGACCCGTGAAATGTTGGACTACATGCGTCGTGGTAGCTCAGTTATGAAAAAAAAAAATTAATAACCCCTTTTAACTCCGTCTTCTTTTTAGTTTTTTCATCCATGCTGAGTATCCACCAACTATCGGAAAAATATTTATAATCACGAATATGTGCTGTTCGACTCAAGTATGAAATCAAAGTGAATAGAATGCTATACAGTTCATTATTCAAAACCTTCGAATATTTACACACTCCTATTGAAATCCATACGGATTTATATGAAATCCATTAGCTTTCTGCTACAAATGTGGTTGTCAAGTTCAAGGGCACAGAGCCAGTGAGTGTGGCAACAAATGCAGTTAAATCTTGATATAACGAACATCGGTATATTGAAATTCTCTATGTGACAAAGTATTCTTTTTTTCAGTGTGGTGTCCATAGAATGCCGTGTATTTTTTACCTCCATATAACAAAGCATGTTTATCCGCGATTTTACTATAATGAAGTTGTACTGCTGCCGCAGAGGAAGACTGAGGCGGTAATTCGAATTTTCTGTGGGCACCAGCAATAAAATGGGCAAGTCGCATGTGTCTTTTTCGAATGGATTTTTCAAATTGCATGCCGCGCCCACCGACACAGTGCAGGTGGCTAGGGGGCAAGGGAGAGTCTAAATGCTTGCCCTCTCGCCACCAGAGCAGTGAAAGACAAAGTGCACACATGCGAACAGCCCCAGTGGCCCCGTGTATCGTATTGCGCACCTTGTGCACTTCATAAGGGCCGTAGTTCTGTATTTCAATTCACCCACTTCATGTGTAGGTGGACAATGTGGTGTTTTCTTATCACCGAGTGTCGAGCAACAAGCATGTGTTCCCGTAAAAGCACTAGTAAAGGCAGCAGGCTCTCTCTTTATGTTCCAAAAGATTGCGATCATGCAAGTGTCACTGGCAAGGCTAGGAACTTGCAAGCGTTCTAAATTGGCAAGAAAAAAAGAAAGGCACCACTGCTTACTTCCGGACATTGCATGGCCCATTTGTTGCAACTCATAACAAGAAAGCAGCTATTTTAACACGAAAGTGTTTTATGCCGGGGTCCACCACGACCTCATATGTCACTACCATAATGGATATGATGCAGTAAAGTACACATGTAAGAATGAGAAAGAAAAACACTCAGAAAAACTTCTGTTGATGCACTGGGAATCGAACTCACAGGCCCCCGTGCCACGACAAAAGGTGCCCGGTGCACTACCACTGCGCTAACACCGCACATGCTCACTGCTATACAAACACGCCTTCTTGTCTCGTCCAGCTCAGCATGCGCACATCCAGGCGCGCACTGCCTGGAACGGCACTGCCATCCAGGAGTGGCAAAGTGGATCATGCAGCTTTACTTCTTCTCACTTGGATGGCGGCACCATTCCGGGCGCATTCCAATATCCGGCTCGATGAATGCGTGCAGAACCGCTCGCATAGCGGCATTCGTACAGCATTGAGCGTATATGCGGCAATAGCGCAGTGGTAGGGCACCAGTCACCTCTCTTCGTGGCTGGCGTTTCCCTGCTGACCGCTCTTCGAGTGCGATAGGAACAAGAAAACTGCTGCGTTAGGTGCCAGAGCACGGCAATGACGTTGACATGTCACTGTGGCGCAAGTAAATATAACTGATACCTTTGTCGCGTTGCATTTGCTGTAGACTGTTCCCAGTGATTTGGTAAAATACTTGAGTTACCACAATGGGTTGGCCCTTGATGTTGTGGAGGTGATGTGTGAACGTGGGTTCATCCACATCAAACAGTGCCGTACCAGCAAAACACTGATAGCAGTGGTTAAGTTCACCTTAATGTAACAATAAACATTCAACTGCTTATGCGAAGAGACAGTTCACTTTCATGTTATACCAATTCCTTTGACAGAGGGATCAGCCACATTTTTAATTTAGACTTTCCGAATATCAGGGTACATTCTAGGTGAAAGCACCAGAACTAATAGTCACTTTTACCACAAATTGATTTTTTAGCTGCTCACTCTTATCCATCGCACAGCTACCAACTGTATGAAATTATGCAGGTCTGTTGCGATAAGGTGACTTGCAACACCTGTTGAACGAATGCACAGTGATGGCTGATAGTCGCAGTGCCGCACCAGGTCTTTCTAGATTCTTCGTACAGACCTGCACTATCTTACAAAACAGAAAACGCAGCCACCGTAAACTGATGAGCCACAATTTGAGTTGCTGCCTTGCGTTCATGCAGTTCTTGACCGAAGCTCTCTTCATTTTTGTGGCATGCTGCGGTTTTCGATGTCACATGTTGATCGTACTAAGTTGGTAGCTTCTGGTTCGGTGAACATGATAACGTTGATCTCGCCCTCTCGGTCTAGGAAACACCCAATTTTTAACAGCAGAGCTGAAAGCTGGCAGAGGGCGCTTGATCATTTGCAAGAAATAGTAATCATGAAATCATCATGAATAAGTGTGCATGCACTACTTCTATGAAATGCCCAATGTGCAGCATTGGCGGCCTCACTTCTCTCGCACTCATGTCTTCAGCTTACTACTACTTAAAGGCGGAAGCATTTCTTCAGATGCTATAGCTAATTAGCAACACCACAGCTCTGCCTAGCTTTGGCGAGCCATGCTACCGATGCCTCCCATGCAGAGCAGTGCCTCCACATGGCAGGCATTGGTGTGGAGTCTCGCCACTGCTGCATATGCTGAAGTGACACCACCGTACCAATCCTCGCAATAAAAGCACTGCCCTGCTACTCTGTGTACCAAGCACATAAGTGAAGCTGGGGCGGCTGAAGAACAGGAAGTGAAGCACGAAAGTTGCCGTGCCACCACTGGAGAGCATGTGAAACGACTTCAAACTGACCCCAAGTATTGTGCAGTGAAGTGGTGGCGAAACATCAGTCAGGCACGGATCTGGAATTATGAGCCCGTGAAAACAAGCAAAATCGTTTGTATACACAGAAGCATCACCAGAATAATCCAGGCCTGTGAGTCACACCACCGTATGACTGTGAAGCAAGGTGACTAGCGATGAAAAAATAAACAACACTGTACATACTTCGGTGTCTGACTGTTCTTTGGGGGTGCTTGTGATGCCGCACCAAAACTGAGAATGCTAGGTGGGACCATCAGCTTCACTGTTTGCACGGTCTTCACACCTCAAAGGAAAGCCGCCTCCTAATTTTTTTATAGCAAGCCATATGGCACAATGGGTATGTTAGCCTTGCTTATAATTGATTATCATAGTACGTTGCATCTACATTTCTTTAGTCTTTCCTGTTGATGTACACCCACTGTAATGAGGGCTTCGACAATGCATTATATTGCTAATGGATCTCTGGTTCAACACAAAACCTTTTGTAAACGCTACTGAAATTAGTTTTTTTTCATACTGCTGTATTATTCAAACATTCCTGTGGCATTTTCATGTAAGAAAGTATCCTGTGACAGCTCTACTTAGCGTAACAGCCTGAATTTTGATTTAATAAAGTTTTGATATAACGAAGTAAATTGCTGATTTTACCGACTTCGTTATATCAAGGTTCCACTGTAGTGCACAGTGGGACAGGGGAGTGTACTGTTCCATGCGGTGTGTGCCGTGCTGGCGCCAGCCCAAGGTCACTAATCAAATCAACTTCATTTGGGTGTGTATACTTCGGCTATCACTGCATTTAGTTCAATTGATCCAAGTGTTTGCTGACTGCACACACATAGGATCCATGCTGGACTACTGTGGATCGTGTGATTGTGTATTCTTAAACTGCTCCATGAAGCGTGCCGTCTTTGTGGTTCTGTGATCTGTGATTAGAAGTGGCTGCTTATATATGTGGGACTTTAGAGCAGAAAGTTCTTCTGATAAAAAGAGGTGGAAAAAGGCAGCTGCCAGAAATGTGACGTCAGTAATGAATTCATCGCACTGCCCTTTATCAACTGTGTTGAAGAACAAGAGAGCTGTGCTGAATGTCTTTGAGAAGAGCTTCTCAGCCAAGTGAAACAAGTATCATGATTCAGAATATCCCAAGGTAGAAAGTGTGTTTCTGCAGTGGCTGAAAAACACCAGAAGCGCAAATCTCAATGAACATGGGACTGCACTTGCTGCAGCAGCCAAGGCATAAGCCTGACGATGACGACGAGACTTCCTGTTATTTCTGTGAAGCTGTGCATAGAAGTGCTGGTGAAGAAATGGAAGGTGACTTTTGACTCATATCTGTGTCACCTGCACACATTAATTACAATCATTTCCAATCCGGTTCAAGTTCAGTTTAGATTATATGCTTCTACACGGTCACTTTTGATCGCATTCAGGTCCGATTGGGATCAGGACGATTGTGACTTGCTCACCATGATCTAGCTGACTTCAATGCCAAACTCAGTGCGAATTAGTTTGTGCCGTGTAGCAGTGATCAGTGACTGTTTGGTAGCGATCAAGGAGACCGATAGTCTGACATGGTCAATACAATGGTAAACAAAACTGAAATGGTTGCATCATTGTAATGTGTACATGAATTTTTTTTAAAGCTTGGTGTAAGTAAACTGAAACACTCTGTATACCTAGCTTTATCCAACAAAGATGTACTATTCAGTTGAGAGTGTAGTGTTTTACCTTTTTGACCTGCATCCTTGTAATGTGCACATGAATTTTTTTAAAGCTTGGCACAAGTAAACTGAAACACCCTGTGTATCTAGCTACTTATCCAATAAAGGTGCACTATTCAGTTGAGAGTGTGTGCTTTGCCCTTTCGACCTTATTTTCCTAATATTTCGCTTGGCTTTCCATCATGCCAATACACCAATTAGCCAAGCAGAGCATTTTACTGAAAGTCCCACACCAGTACTATTCACTTCATCACTGATGCTCATTACAGACAGCACAAAGTAACGTACATGCTCCCCTCACTCTGGTTGTTTTGGCATCAAAACACCGCAGTTCATCATAACTTTTTTTAATTCCAGAAGTCTTGAACAGGTACATTCCACGCTTTCCATACTAGCTGCAGACATACACACTTTGGCAGCCTAAAACAAAATTGTGGCACTTGCTTAGCCTGGCTATGAGATTTATCTGTTCTGATGTAGCTCTTGTGTCCGTATGACTGATTAATCATTAAATATGTAATAATCTATGATTAACTGATAGGTGTATCTGCATGCTGTCATAATGTTTTGCATATATGCTTATATGTATTGGCTATCATCTCCTGTTGGTATTATTGATTTGGAACTCGGAATATGGTTCACTTTAAAAACATTTGTTTGTTAGTGCTAGTTTTCTTACTTACCGCACCTGCTTGTTTCCAGGTGTTATTGAGTTCCTGAAGACTGGCCACGTCTCAGCAGACCATCCAGATTTTAAAGAACTTGGCTACAAGGATTGCCTGCGCAAGATGTGCCTGGAGTCTGACTCACTCATAGGTGGCTCATACACTCATCCCTTTGAGATGAAGGAAGCTTATGGAGATGGAATCATGCCCTATACAAATTTCACGTGAGTGTTCATTTTAAATGTAATGTTGAGTTCTTTGGTTATCAGTTTCAGGTGTACCAACGTCTATGTTGACCTAGCTTTTGCACAATTTAAAACCGCTACTTATAAAGCCGAGTTGGTAGTTTGTGAAATATTTAGCACTGCTTGGGAGTTGGCTTTGTACTTGCTTTCAACTGTTAGTTTTGCAGAATACTGTTAGGGTAGAAATACTAATTTCTAAACAATCCCATGGCAGCAGTATTTCAGTGGGGCTAAAATGCAAAGACGTCTATGTGCTTATATTAAAATGTACTTTACACCATGTAAGTTATTCGAGTGTCCCGCACCTTGAAACACTTCAAAATTGAGTTGTGGTTTTGTCATCTGTAAAACACCAAATTTTGATTTCAATTTTATGGTCATTAAAAAAGCAAGATTTGTGGCCTAAAGAACAATTCAAGATTGTGTCAATATATGCATGTACCACTACCAGATTTAATATCATCATGCCATTACACTTGTGTTTGGGCTCTGCTTTTGGACTTTATTTTGCAGGCTATTTACCGTATTTACTCAATTCTACTGCACCCTCGACTGTAACGCACCCATTTCTCACGACCCCCCCCTCAAAAAAAAGTGAAATATCAATTGTAACGCACACCCATTTTTCGTGACATGGAAAAAAAAGTCCTTAGTTATCAACCTTCTCACATTCATAAAAACAAATGCCGTACTTGTGCACTCACGAATGCACTCACATAATAAACGCACTGCCAACTTTGAACCCCTGCAGTCCCTCAAACGGCCACGCTTTGGCTTTCTCACTTCACTTGTTTTTCAGTGTCGACGTGTGGCGCACCAATTCATAACTCCTGCATCTCGATAAAACAGCCGCACATTGCCGGGTATAGCCGCGTGCAAGCGGTGGTAGCATCATTTACTTGCAGTGCTGCATTCCTCCATGCTATCATAGTTCCCCATACCTGCTGCCTCATGCTGCCATGTGTGCTGTGTAGGAAGCAGCTAAGCCTAAGCATGGCCAAGGGCAGCAATCTCGGATGTCATGCAGCACGCACAACTGAGAGGCTCAGGCTCAGCACAAATATGAGGGAAAAATGCGATGATGGGCCGTTTTACATGCGGTGTTGGGAAACATCTATTCTCCTGTTATGGCCACCCACTAACGCTACTGAAAGCTGGTGCAGCTGGACGCCTCAGAGATTGCATTGGTGACATAGCAACTTTGGTTGGCTACAAGATGGCCAAGTCGGCACGGCGAGTACCATCATATGTCGTGTGTCGTGGCATCGTTATACGCTGGACCGGCCACAACATAGAAACTACAGAATTTATGCACGCCAAAGACCGCCGCGCCGCTAGTTCGTTTTTTCACCTGTGACTGTTCGACAGCACCTGAAACATGTAGGAGGCGGCCATTTTGATGCCGATGGCAACATGGTAACGGTGTAGTTTGTTCGCACTCGATTCAAACAATGCACATATATCTTTTGGGCCCATTCTATAAGAAAAATGGTGTGCGTTAGATTCAAGTTTATATGGTATCTACTGTGTGGTATGTGAACAGGCTTTTAAAGTCGTTCTGTCAATAGATCCAAGTTTTATGATGCAGCTTCTATGTGAAATGGAAATTTCTCAGAAATGGAAGCTTTTTAGTTGGGGAAAAATTCCAGTGCCCCCACTCCACTGGTGCAGCAATTGGGCAGGTTACTTATGAATAATGTTGTTTGCAAGCTGAGAGTTCCGAAATGCTGCCAAATCTGTGTGAAGGGGGGAAGGCACTTGTCACACCTCTTATTACCAATTTCTCTCCTACAGCTAAATGCATTTAAAGTAACAATTTAATGTCCATTCTGTAACATGTTTTACATAGTTTCTTTGAAGATCGTGACACTGGTCATAAATTTTGCTGCATCAGAGTAGTCTGTGCACATCTTGGAGGCTTTACTTTGCCATAACCCATATGCAGTAGCAACGAAAGGTGCTTAGTGGAGTCACTTTCATACGTGCAGGTTTGACTTCAAAGGAGTCATCGACTACATCTTCTTCACACGGCAGCACATGTCAGTCCTAGGGGTCCTGGGTCCCCTCGATCCCAATTGGCTGCAGGAGAACAAGGTGTTGGGCTGTCCACATCCACACGTACCGTCAGACCATCTGCCACTGCTGGCCCAGCTTGAAATGGCACTTGTGACTAACGGCCTGGTCCAGCGCAGGTAGCAACGGCTGGAGCAAGCCCTCCATCATCTTCTGTCCCCCACTAGTTCACTCTGTGTGTGTCCAAACTTGCTCGAGTCCTATGGTTGGGACACCATGACTGCTGCTTCTCAGTGACCCCATTTTGCTGTGATCACTGCTGGCAAAACAGCCTCTCTAGTGCCGTGTGCCAGTTGGCATCCCCCTCTCTTGGTTAACTCTAGTGTACCATATATAAAAGGTTTGGTGATGCTCCTCCTGTGCTAATTTTGGTCCTTAGTCAGCTGGGTCAGCAGCATTACTGGTAGCGGCAGCAGCAGCATCAACAGCAATTTAATAAGTGAGTCGTGGGTGACTCTATCCTCATTCCTCCTTTATTCATCTGCCGCAGCCCTCTGCAGTTAATGGCTCAAAAAGTCTGCAGAGAGGCTGCGAGCTAGGATGTATAAATAATTAAAAAGGAAAGGAATTTGTACATTCAGTACTGTCATTGTACAGTTGACATTGAAGTAGTTTCATCCAGAGAACTGGCATTTTAATTATTTATAATTCTTGAAGCACAATTCTGTGGCTCCTTGCTTTTGTGATAGAAAACTAGGAAGTACAAGCTCCTCCTTTTCCTGCATAAACTTTGGTTATTAGTTCTGTTAACTGGCACATGAGGCATGGGAAGGAAAGAATAGAACTTTTCCTTTGAATGGTATAATGTTTATTCAGGTGTGCACAGCAGTAATTATAGAAGCAGAAAAAGAAAATGCAGTCGATGGTAGAGGTTAATGTTAAAGTGATTTTGGTTTAACTGTACCAAAGCATTTTTTTTTTTTTTTTGCTTACTGCCTGTCTAACAAAGGTCTGCCAGACCTCTGGTTTCTTGCATTTCATTAAAGCTGGTATCTGTGACAAAGATTTAAGCATATTTAGGCAAGTAGAATAGGCCTAAGGTTAACAGCACTGACTTATATTAAAATTTTTGTCTGATCAGAGATGGCAGCCTAAGAGTTGGTAGCTTTGAAAAATGTAGAGCATGAAATTGCTGCCAGACAAAAAGTCTTAGTCTTGGTCTTGCTTTGGGGCCAAAGCGAGTAACTAGGTCTGATGACAGAAGTATTTAATTTCCATCATGCCAATGACCCATCTTTTCCAATTTCTTCAGTAAAAGCAACGCACAAGAACAGCTTAAGGACCAAGCAAGGCCACTCCTTGTATTAATGCCTTTGTGGTGTGTGGTGTGGTGCTTTCTTTGACACCGTCCACTTGCCCATCATAGCCATTTGAGGATCGCCCGATAGGATCGGTTTTGTTCTTGCATAAACCTTAAACTGCCTCTTGGAAACATGAAATGAATTGGGAGTGCTGCATACTGACAAAAAAAAAAGAATGGTATTTTTTTTTTAGGGAAAACGTGAGACAAAGCTGGGAGCTTTCTTACGCCTGTGTGGATTGTGCAAGGCAAGATGTTACTGCATCTTGGCCGTGTGATCCAGGCAAGTGCTGATGTGGTATAGCATTGAAGTATGTCAGTGCCTACTTCATACTTCGTGTACAGTTGACGCTGCCCATCTTATGCAGCAACTTGCTTGTGTGCGCTGCGGCTTGGAAAATGCTGCTGAGTCTGCATAAAGGGAGGAAAGAACTGTTTCAGCAATGTGAGCTTACCTGCAGTTAGACCTCATTTCATGTAACCTCACTGTGCATTTCCCACAGCTACTGATTAGCATCAGTTTCATTGGAACACTGACTGTTATGAGTAATGAAACATTGCTGACACAGTTCATTCTCTTTGGTGCTTGTATGCTTATCTTCCTGTGCATTGGCTTGTTGGGTTGGAAATACTCCTGAAGGATTGTCTTGTCATGGTTGTGCCCTCAGATACATAGTTTTAGTGTGTATTCCTTAAAGGATGGGCTCGGCATAAATACGTACACATTTAATGAGAAATTGTCGTCCAACCCGTGAGTATTTGTGTGATGTGCAGTCATACATTGGCTAGACATAACATTTAATTTTTTCTTGTAAAAGCATCTCATATATAGGATGAATCCAGGGTTAGCTCTGGGACGGAGACTTGCATTAGTACATTACAGGTTACAGTTTCAAGTTCCTTGCCCAACAATAGTTTTGCAGAGAAAACTGCATTTTCATTCCAGTCGCATGCTGGAATACGTTTGCGTTTTTTTTTTTAATGGCAGTAGTTGTTGAGCATGGTTTAGTGTATCCAAGACAAATGTATTTTTTAAGTACCTTAAGTACTTTTGATTGGCATATGCCTTGGGAGGCTCACATGAACCACTAGCTAAATCCTGCCCAATCTGTGGTCTGCCACATATGGAATGTATTTTTGCTGGTGTTTTTATCAAAGTTAGGTCAACAGTGTTCTCTCTCTCTCTTTGTTTTGTTCAGTTTTTCATGCAGTGCTTAGGTCTGTTTTTTTTTTCCCCCTGTATTCTAGAGCTAGCTGCTTGTGTACAATGCATCAATGTATATAGAAGCTAAGAACTGACGTGTCATGAAGAGCTGGCTTTTCTCATTGAACATGACTAAATTTTATTTTTTCTTTTTTCACCGCATCCAGTATTGCAGATTGTGTGCACAGGATGAAAAGTGCATTTTGTGAAGCTGTTGTCTTTGCTATGATTGACCTGATGTGGATGTACCATTTTTCATGCAATCGCACCATACTTGAAGGGTTCTAAATTCCAATTTTTCTAACCCTTTTTTTTTATGGATGTGTAAAGTCTCTTTGTTATGAGTGTTGTAGAGAGTTCTTCAAATTGAAATAAAACATGGTTAAACTCCTTGCATACTGTGCTCTTTATTTATAGTTCTAAGCATACAGCCTGGTCAGCATAGCACAGGATATTTTCTGTGCTGCATGTGTGCCAGGATGCACCTAAATGGGTGTCAAACCAGGTTATCCTCACAAAATAAATGTTTTATATTTTAATTTAGCATGGCATGATCACATTGTGAAACTTTCCTATGCATTCACTGCAGTTCACATTTACAGTGGTGTGCAATGCATTGTAGTGTCATGATTTTGGCCACATCTTTTTTTTCTTTTTTAACGCAAAAGTGTGTTATGTCAGGTCCACTACAACCCCACATGTTACTTCCGTAACGGAAACAATGCAGTAAAACATACCTGTAATAACAACGAAGAAAAACATGCAGAAAAATTTCCGTTGATGCGCTGGAATCGAACTCAGCACCCCGCTGCACGACGAAAGGTGGCCAGTGCTCTACCATTGTGCTGTCAGCGTCCATGCTAGAAGCTGTACAAACGCACCTTATATTCCTTCTTATCTCGCTTCATTCGTTCTCCTCCACACTCTCGGCCGGCTGAGCGCGCGCGCACCGAGGCGCACTTTCTCTGGAACAGTGCCGCCATCCAGGAGAGGTGAGGTGAAGCACTGCAGCTTCACCTCACCTCTCCTGTATGGTGGCACCATTCCAGGCGCATTCCAAAGTGCACCTTTATGACCGCATGAAGCCGAACGACCGCTTCGAGGAAAGAGCAAGATATGCAACAATATATGCAACCAGAAAACTGCTGCATTAGGTGCCGAAGTATGGCCACGACGTTGACGGGCCAATGTGGTGCAATTAAAAACATGATTCATGCCTTTGTTGCATGACATTTACTATCGGCTGTGTCCAGTTATTACGCAGCTACTTCAGTAACTACAAGGGGTTGCTCACGGATGTTGTGGAGGCAATGCATGAACATGGGTTCATCCACGGCAAACACTGCCGTACCAGCGAAACACTGATAGCAATGGGCAAGTTCACCTCGATGCACAATAAAAATTCAACTGCTTATGCGAAGACACATTTCATTTTCATGTTATACCAATTTCCTCTGATGGAGAGATCAGTCACATTCTTTGAGGATTTTTGGAAAGCACTAGTAGTTTTGTGCAGTATGTGGAGGGGCCAAAGCTCATGTTTTACTATTAAGTGATTGCTTGCTACTGAGCACTGCGGTTCTGAGTCATTTTAGAATTCTTATGGTCTGTTATCGAAGCAGTGGAAGTTGCTGATATCAGTGTGAAAATGGCGAGCTGCAGCAATGGTACAGTAATGAAGAAGGAAAAGAATTGTGCCATCTCGTTTGGTGCACAAAGGATACATAACCATGGAGACATACCTAAGGATAGCGGTATGGGCACTATATGCATGAAGGTATCTACTGAGGATGCATCCCATATAACTGACGAACAAAGAAAGCAGGCAGGGCAGAAATAAAGTGAACATTGTAGCCAACATTGGGTCAATGCTTGAGATTAGTATGGAAGATTGATACGAAGCATTGTTGGCCTGGGTAAGCTTCTTGGCAATGACTTTTGGGCTGTTTTTTGATGCAGATACTAAAACCATAGTACCTAATAGATATGAGCATAGAAAGAGGAGGACAGCGAACGCAGTAACATTCAACTCGACTTTTATTTTGAAAAGTGGCTCGTTTACTCGTAAGCTTAAACTTGAGGCACACCTCTGCATTTACTTGTGTGAAAAGCCCAGATAAATCATTCCACTTTTAAATGCTATAAATACACCATTGGTGCAGTTAGCTGCTTCTCTAATTGTTCTGGCTTCCACAGTTTGCCACAGATCTTTATGTACACTCCTGCACGGCATGCAGCATTTAGTGGTGTGCATGCATTTAGTACTGCTGAGTAGGTGCACTAATGGATGCCCGTCATGGTATTGATTCAGTTTTCTTTTGCTCTCTTGTCTTATCATTTAGGCATCTTGCAGTTTGCCCTTTGTATACTTTACTACACAAGAACAGAATTCAATAAGCTACACGCTGAGTGCACGGCAGAAAAGAAAACACTTGTTTCTTTGCATGGCCATGTTGCCGCCTCATGTGTCTGCAAATTGACAGCATTATAAATTGTTTGAAGTTTCTGGCTAGCAGAAAATGTAACATCCAGTATTACCTTTCTTAAACCATAAGATAGACTGCACACACATGACAAGATCATCTCTTTCCAGTCATGGTGCCTGCATATACCACCCAGCTTTCTCAAAATTGCTTCATGTATTTTTATGCAACTGAAACAAGAAGGTAGTCTAGGTGCCCTGCATCAAAAAAAAAAAAAAAAGATGCCTTTTTTTGCTCCACAGTTACTTCTTGCAGAGCTTATAAAAGGCTAGAGTTTTGTAGGGTTTGCATAGTTGCAGCTCATTAAAATGTCCTGCAGGCTAAGGTCCAGAGTGGAACAGGCAAACATTTTTCATGTGCCAGTTAATTTTTGCTCTGTGTCCTTTGAAGCATACCTGTCGAATCTTCCGAATTTTCTGTAAAATGTACGAATTTGGGTCTGTCTTACACTTTTACAAATTCTGACTCCGTTTTTATGAAGAACTTGTTTTAGCCACAAAAAAATGTTGAAAGTCCTAATGAAACATTATTTCTTCACTGCAGTAGACAAGTGTCACGCAGTAAAGCATGTTAACAGTGGGAAGGGTGCACCCATTATTTGCACATGCACGCAGTGTATAATTATGAGTATGAACTTTACTGGCAGTCATTCAGAGATTTTTATAACATGACTGTGGTTGTGGGAGACAGCAAGATGTGTGATTTCTTTCTTCCATACACCTCCTTGCAAGTGTACAAATTTTAATGTCTGCAAGTTAGTAGGTATATAAGCTGAATGTCATTGATCACGTGGTGCTTGTTTTAATGTCACTGAGCTCTGGTTCATTTCTATTTGATTTTGCATTATGGTGTTACATTTTACCATGCAGATACCTAGAATTATTTGTACCCATAGAAAAAATACTTATGCTGTAGGGACCACAGTAAAGGTGTAATTCAACTTGCTAAAATGTAAGCAGCAAAAGAAACCATCACAGTTAAGTAAGCTTAATATTCCTGTTTTGTGCATCTGGAAGGTATGACTGTAGGCACAGTGCAAGGAAGGAAAAGTGAACTGAAGTAGATGCACACATATAGTGCTGTGTGCGCCTATTCCGTTCCACGTTGTCTTCGTTGCACTGTACCTAAAAAAACCAATTGTCTGAAAAGAAAAAAAGGATTGGGAGGATAGCAATAAAACGGAGTGTCAGCATGAGGGTACCTTGAATCGCCGGCACGCTCTATGTTCTACATTCTTAAAACCCGCATTAATTTTGGTGCCAGTGCCAAATTATTATACCAATGAAAAGTCGTAGCTTATTTCGTTAATGGAAACAATACTGACTGCTTTTGACATTGGTGGTATAGTGTTGCATATCTTTATGCATGTAAATTATAATAATTGCTTATGTTTGTGTTCATAGACCAAAGACATTACAAGGTTGGCATACCCCATCAGATGCTACAAGTGCAGTACTTTCATGATCCATAGGAACCACGATGGATGTATGAAAAATTGTTTGCTCCATGGAGGCGGTCATGTGTATCATATGTGCTTTGTAATGGATATGTATATCCTTTTTAATGTTTTGTTTGGATGTGCCTAATTAATGTAATATGATTAGTTGTTATAAGGCTAGTTTTATTGTAAAATATGCAAGTACAGCATGCACCTGGGGTGGAGATACAATAGCTTTTGGTTGTAATTTGCACCTACTGTATAAACAGATTTTTTTCTCAGAAATGCTGGGGGCCTGAGCCTCGGGAAGAAACTTTTAAGTTCTGTGTAATATCCTTAATAACGCACCCAACATGAGACCTTTGATATTATCCTGTCCAAACTAGAATATAGATATTTGGACACTATGTGCATGTTTTGTAAACCTTTTTCACATGAACATAAGATTATGAAATGAAGCATTCAGTTTAACTTTCAAGTTGCTGCTCATTCATGCTTGTGTCATTCTTGCTTTACTAAACTGTGCTCTTAGTCTCATTTATAGCATAAAAACTAAAATTGTGGGGTTTTTATGTCTCAGAGCCACAAGGGTGCTCCAAATTATCTTAACCACTTCCAATTTTTTAACATGCACTAAAAGGCTTGGCACAAGAATTTGTAGGTGTATACCACACATCAGAATTCAGCTGCTGCAGCAATGAATGTAACCTGCAACTTCAGCCACTGAAACTGGTGAGATGTAAATGATGTCAATTTCAGAAGCACTGTTCATGGTGTTTTTCATTTGACTCGAAGTATTCAGCCTTCCTAACTGCCTTTTTTTTCTCGCCTTGAGAAATTTAAATTTTGTGAAAGGAAATACTGTAATCATCCTAGAGTAAGAAAAATGCTACAGAGGAAACCTGTATTAGCTTTTTTCTCACTTCTTCTCGGGTACTTTAACAAATCTTCCTCCACCCTTCAGATTTTTACAGGAGTCAATGACAATATTGAGTGCATCTGTGCTTCATTGTTAATATTTTGGCCTCTCTTTATCTCTGACCTGCAAGCCTTGTGGGTGGAATTTTAGAGTAATTGCCATGAAAACGAAATCGTCTCTACTTCTGTCTTTTTAAAAGGAGGAACTTTATAGTAAAAGGCCTTTTTTACAGCGTAAGCTGTTATGAGATTACAACAACGGCCGTTTTTGGCGCCGTAGTTGTCCGCTGCCGCCAGTGTCCGTAACCATTATTGCGCATATTTTAGAAAAAAATAACCAGGACCAAAGAGGATTCGAACCCACGTCCCTCTGCATGGCAGTCATGGCAGTCGAGCATTCTACCACCACTGAGCTACGCCTATGCTTAAAAACCATCGCTGAAAGACCTAAACAGGTATAAGGCCTGCCAAGGAATCGCATTAAGAAAAGTAATGTTGCATGGAAAAATAGTAATATGCCACTATGCGTTGTGGAAAGTGGATTGCATAAGGAGTGTAAGGAATCATTTGAAAGAGCACATGGGTGCATGCTTTGTAGCTCTGCACACATCACAGAGGCATCATCAACATCATCATTATAAAATGATCTTCACCTTTTCTGTCATCATTATTGCGAAGTGCCGCCTCGTGTAGCAGTTTTGTCATATCGTGTCATGCGTCACGTGACAGGCGACATGTGCAGCCCTGACAGCAACCAGACTTGGCTCTTCGATATACCTGATGGCCCGATCACTTGGCCAGATCCCCAAGCGTTTTCAATGGCCTCTAAGAAGGTCACCCCTCCAGCTTACGCTGTCACTGTCCTGCAATTCTGCACAGGCCTGGCTCTTTTTTTTAGTGCTTCATACTATTTTCTAGCTCACTTTAATCCAAGTGCCAGCTATGTCAAAATCCAAGCACCACCGAAATAATCTGTGCATCAAACTATTTAATCTAGGTGCCAGACGTTTAATCCGAGTGCCAGCACATATAATCTAAGTGCCAGTGCAATTATGCTGTGTGCCATTGAGTTTAATCCAAATGCCACCATGTTTAATACAAACACCAACAGCTTTAATTCAAGCGCCAGTCAATTTAATCCTTACATTGAAAACACCAAGTCAGGCGGGAAAGCGGCAGTACTGTTCAAATACACTTGCCACAGTACCAAATATCAGCAGGTAGTAGAAAACAACCCTAATATTTACTGCAGTCACTAATATATTGTTTACGAAATGTTGGCTTGAGCCATGCTCTGTGTGTCCATTCCCTGCTAAGCACAAATAGGTGAATGTCGCCTGCAAGTCACAATCACTCATCCATCTAAGGAGACAGCTGCAAGCTTTTGTCATCTGCTAGCACACGACAGTGAATATCTGCAACATGCAATCAGTGATGTACATGATTACCCTAAATCCTGAAAAAGTGATGCAGCATAGATTTGGTACATCAATAATAGTACACCCTTACCATGGGCTATCTGAGTGTATGCGTTTAGCACTCAATCAGTTCGAAGTTTTCACACCAAAACATTTGCGGGAAACACTGCAGTGCACCTTTTTATAAGCACTAGCAAGCAGTGGTACAAAAATTAATGCTGTAGTCTCATTTTAAGTTTGTTTGGGCATTTAGGCCATCCAACCTCGTAAACCTTCTGTTCTCTGTGCATGGATTAAATTGACAGCTTGAATTAAAGCTGTTGGCAAGTGAATTAAACATGATGGCACTTGGATTAAACTCACTGGCATGAGGCCTATTTGTGCTAGCATTTGGATTAAATCAGTCGTGGGCATGTTACCAGTAAAAAGTAACAGTGTTACAGTTACTGAGCTTCCAAAAGTAACTTGTTACGGTTACTGTTAAAATGTAATGTCGTTACTTTTCTGTTACTCTACAAGACAAAGTAATACATCGCAAACCAAATTATACATTTCTTTAATAGAGAGGTATGAAGGCATATGGTTAGTCAATATTGCTTGTGGTAAAATGCCAGATAAAAGGAACGGAAAGGGGCTCACTCAAAGGCCCAACATCAACAATCGTTGTGTACGGCCCATTTTGCTGTAACATCTCTTTATTGATTGCTGTAATTTTCTAATTGATTGTTGGGAATTTATTTACAAAATGCATTGGAACAGACTGGTGCCACAAAAGACTGCTGCACGCTCATAAATGAAATAGGAGCTCATCCCGAGACGTGACACAGAGGATAGGCCCCTTCAAGCCACATTGCCACCGCTCTTTTGGGTAGTGCTTTTTAAAAGTACTGCCGCTTTGAGAACTGAACGTGTGCGAGGCTTTTCAAACCATCTGTTTCTAGGTGGTTTCCACACCGGGCAGTCATGAAGAAATGGCTGGCCATACGAAAAGAAATTAACGATGCTGCACCGGCCTCTGAACAAGAGCATCTCTTTATCACTCAGGCCGACCATACTGCTGTGTTGCGCACCCTTCTCTGCATGGGGGTGGGGAGAACCCTTCACCGCCCTTTTGTGTCGCCGACCGGCAGTGCTGGAAACATGTCAGCCCATTACTGAAAAAAATGGCACATCCCACGTGCAGTGGGAATCAACAAAATGCAAAGCACGCATCAGCAACGTAAAATGGAGCTGCATTGTTGTCTCGCTATACCGATTTTGGTACATACTAAGTTAACGAAACGGCCGTAAGGGCAGCAAGACTGGCATGTAAACCATGCTGCTCATGACACGCATGTCATGATTGTAATGTTATGACCTGTCATTTACGTTCGTCATGCAGTCATGTTGTGCCATAGCAAATTTTGGTATAAATCCCATTAATGAAACGTGTGGCATGTAAATCATGTCGCTCATGACATGCATGTCATGATTCTCATGTAATGCCATGTCATTTATGTTCGTCATGCAATCATGCTGTGCCATACCAATTTTCGTGTACATCCAATTAACGAAACAGCCAGGAGAGCATGAAGACCATGGCATGGAAATCATGCTGCTCATGACATGCATGTCATGATTTTCATGTTATGACCAGTCATTTATGTTTGTCATGCAGTCATGTTGTGCCATACCAATTTTTGTATACATCTCATTAACGAAACGGCCAGGAGAGCACCAAGACCATGGCTTGTAAACCATGCCGCTCATGACATGCATGCCATGATTCCCATGTAATGCCATGTCATTTATGTTCATAATGCAGTCACGTTGTACCATACCAATTTTCGTGTACATCCAATTAACGAAACGGCCAGGAGAGTACCAAGACCGTGGCATGTAAATCATGCCACTCAGGACATGCATGTCATGATTCTCATGTAATGCATGTCATTTATGTTCATCATGCAGTCATATCGTGCCATACCAATTTTTGTATACATCTCATTAACGAAACGGCCAGGAGAGCACCAAGACCGTGGCTTGTAAACCATGCCGCTCATGACATGCAAGTCTTGGTTCTCATGTAATGCCGTGTCATTTATGTTCGTCATGCAGTCATGTTGTGCCATACCAATTTTCGTTTACATCCAATTAACGAAACAGCGAGAAGAGCGCTGAGACAGTGGCATGTAAAACATGCCGCTCATGACATGCATGTCATGATTTTCACGTTTTGACCTCTCACTTATGTTCGTCATGCAGTCATGTTGCGGCATACCAATTTTCGTATACATCCCATTAACGAAACGGCCAGGAAAGCAGAAAGTCGTAGGCAGACAGACAGACAGATACGCTCAAAGTCGCCGAAGCTTGCTAAGAAATGCTTCACATTCAAAAGCAAAAAGCGAAGAGGTGTTCGTGTCCTGCACAGTATCGTGATACAAGCGACAGATCGTAAAAGTATCGCTCTAGGGAGCTACAAATACATTTTGCGCAATGTATCTCGATACAGAGATACAGATAGTCAAAAGTATGTACGAGCAACATCGTGATATTCTTTTATCGCGATACTGTGCAGCCGAGCTTTTAAGGAGTGTTGCTGCTGGATTTTTTTTTTTTAAGGAAGTAACTGTGACGGTATTTCCAGTTACAGTTACTGTGTAAAAAGTAACAGTGTTATAGTTAGAAGGTCCTAAAAAATAAAGGTAACTAGTTACAGTTATAAGTTACTGAAAATAGTAAATAGTTACTGGTAACGCATTACTAGTAACTAGTTGCTGCCCGAGACTGGATTAAATGTGTTGGTGCTCAGATTATTTTGGTGGCTCTCGGATTAACATACCGGGCACTTGGATTAAATTGAGCGGGAAAACCTGCAGTACTTTCCTATAAAAATTTTTCCATTTCATAAAACTTTTTCTAGTTTTTAGAGGAAGTTTTATGGATTTACCCAGAAATGATGTGGCATAAATTCATTTTTTTTCTCAACAATCGCTATGATCGCTATTCATTGCTACCATGCTCTTGGCTAACTGCACATAGTGATCCATTGGTGAAGGCTTTTCTTCTATATTTCTCAGTTTTTGTTCTACCAATTTTAGCTTTAAACTTTATTTGTGGATTTGAAGGAAGTACTCATTGAGCTAAATATCAAAATCTAGATTAATTTCTTTGCATTTTGGCATTTATCATTCCATTAATTGGAACAATAAAGTTCGGCAGAATTTAGTGTTAAAGTAGTATTCATAAGAAGGGAGAAGGAGTAAACTTTTTCTAGAACAGCACATGAATGAAAGCGAGTGTTGGTAGCTCCTCTGCTTAGCTATGGGTCGTCCCCTCAGACAAAGAGTTCAGCAGCTTTAGCCGCTGCTCTGGTGAGTTCATCAGATATGGTCTGGTTAGCAGTGCCTACCAGTACCATGTAGCTTAGCATGGATACCAGTTTGAGTGTGCTTGCTCATACCTATATCATGGGGTGGACCATTGTACAGCAGTCAAAGTATTGGCATTTAAAATGATTTGCTGACACATTCCAGCCATATGACCAGGTTTGAGTCTAAGAATCTCCTCTTGGGGGTGCTTTTGTAATGAACCTGAAATAATGGCTTTTGTTATTCTGCCATATTTTTAAGGTGAACTCAAGAAATCGTGTAAAGACATTTACAGTCTCCGACTGTGCATCGATGTTCATTTTCTTCCCTGTCTCTTGGAGCTTCTGTTTTTGGAAGAGATCACTAGAATGTACCACAGTGGTGAATTTTCATTATAATTTTCTACCGCCTTCCTAATTTTAATTACACTGCTTTCTCTGTTTTTTCCATCTGTATTGGTTTTACCTCTTTTATTCTTCTGATGATGGCACTCCTTGCTGTGCTCTCTCTCTCTCTCATACTTTGTTCCTTTCTTTCAGAGTTCTGCACATTTTAATTTGTATTAAAAGTCTCATCTACTTGAATATGCTGTTTTTATTTTTTCACTATACTCATCATGAGGGGGGGTGGTATGCACCAATGTTCCCGAGGACAGTGGCAGTGCATATAGGTAGGTGTTTTCAAATATGCCCCCTTGCTTGTTTACATAGATTTTAAAAGGTGCATTAACAAAATTCAATCTGATATTTTTGATGCATAGCTGTTAAGCTTAACTTTAACTATTTTGCCTGTGTGTGTAACTTGGTCCAGAGTGGCCTCACTTTGCTTGTTTTTTATGGCATATTGCTTTTCCTAAAAAATTCATAAAACATTTTCAGGTAATCTGTTTCATACTTAACTCATGCGCACCTCGTTTTTCCTCTTCACTAAGCTATACACGTGCATTTGTCATTGCCATAAATGGTACATTCAGAGATGAAGCCATATGTGTATTCTTTTGTAGCACTTCAATATCAACTATTCTATATTGCAATGTTTTGATGATCTTAGAACCATAGTCTTTGAGCACTCAAAAAGTGCTGCCATTAGATGTAGCAAAACACATACACATAAGTGGAATACTGGTGGTTTTCAAGTGCTGCCCATGCAGCTATATATATATATATATATATATATATATATATATATATATATATATATATATATATATATATATATATAGTAGAAGAAAAAACTTAGTGGATGGGCTTTGCGAGTCTAAACTGCATTAAAAATGGGAAAATTGCATGGACAAGCTCATCTCATCCAAAGCATTTATCTCTTTCCTTACCCACAGGGCCTACAGTACATTTCGGTGCTTTTATAGTGTAATCATTGTTGCTTTGAATGGAAGTAGAGCAAAAGCAATATCTTGGACTATTTCTAAAAATTTTCATGTAAAATATGTCAGAAAAAAATGTTATGAAAAGCAGTTATACAAACAATGATTTCACAATCTTTATTGAAAGTAATGTTAGTAAGAAAAAGATCTTAAGTACACAAAATGTGTGCCTTGCCCTAGGTTTCTAACTTCTTTATAGAGCTGTACAAACAGCAATATTTTGAGGCTAAGCAAATATTTATGTTCACGTGTGAATCGAATTGAATATTTTTTGAATAATTTTCGAATATCTTTTAATAATGCCATGTTAAACTCTGGAGAAATGTGTTGCTAAACATGGGGGAAAAGTTTTTCTGCATGACTAGTGTGCTCCCACAGTGTCATTCCAAATTCCTCAAGAACAGTCCAACAGAGAACTGTGCAACAGAAGGCTGAGCTATCTTCACCGCAGTATGCGAGTGTTAGCTTCGCCATAGTGCGCAGGTGTTATCTCTGCCGCAGTATGCAAGTGTTAAGTTAGCAGCAGCGCAGGAGTGTTAACTTCGCCGCTGTAGACTTGTTTCGCCACGGTACATGGGTGTTATGCGGCGAAGCGTACTACATGCAGGAATGGACCACTTTTTATGAGACAGCTTACTTTTTCCCCTTAATTACCAACTTTAAGTAGTAAGAGTTCAGTGCGAATCGAATAGAATAGCAAATGCTATTTGAAAATTATTCGAAACTTCGAATATTCGCACACCCCTACTTTATATTAAACACTAGTCATTTATACTGTATCTCTTGTGGCATATAAGTCAAAGTGATGCACATGTTATGCGAGAAGGCTGCAAAGCTGTGGCATTGGAAATGAGAAGTCAGGTATGTACCCACTGCACAGCGAGTTTGTGTTTTTACTTCTTGCAGCAAGTGCCTTGTATGTTTGTTTTTTTCCGTTATTTAGGCCCCTAACCAATGGTTAATTGTCACAGTGGCAGGCATCCACAAGCTTCCTCATATTAAAGGGTTTCTTAACCACCCATTGAGCTCAGTGAAAAAGATGCATTCTACGGATAGCAGAAGCTACAATGAGTACAGCTCAGCCAAATTTTGTAGGCAAGCACAGCACACACTGTGTACAACCAGTACACAAAGTTGCCATTTTCTCAAGACTTCTCTTTTTAAACATAGTTATTTTCACTCTCTTTGAAGCTACTTTAGTTCATCGTATAGAGCAGATTGGTGCTATTGACCAATGATGGTCATAAACCAAAGGTGGAGTTTGGACCAACTGTGCTTCTTGCTATTGTCACTGTAGTTGTAGTTAAATGAACAGGCTGAGGTAAGCTGAAGCTTTGTTCTAATTGTGATGCACTTCCAAGAAAAGACGTCTGTTGTCCACTAAGCCTAGCACCCTTATGCATGTATGTTCCAGTGTAACTTTTGCAGCAGTGCATCTTTTAGCACTGAGTCCTTTGCACCTCATTTGTTTCAATTAGTTTTGAATGCCATAAGTGGCCTCAAACCTTACCAAAGTTGTGTGCAGTAGTCATACTTCTGTAGTTTGTCGGCATCACTGCTGAAAAGTACTATGTCATCAGCAAAGCGGAAGTTACCCAAATATTCGCCGTTATTTCTGAGTCCTGTTTCGTCCCAGTCTAGTCTTTTGAAGATTTCTTCCAAACATGCAGTAAATAGCATTGGAGAGATTGTATCTCCTTGTCTGACACCTTTCTGTATCGGGATTTTTTTGCTTTTCTTATGCAGGAGTAGGGTGGCTGTAGAGTATATATGTTAGCTATTATATTTACGTAGCTATCACATATTCCTTGACGACGCAATGCCTCCAGAACTTCTGTTATCTCTACCGAGTCAAAGGCCCTTTTGTGATCTATGAAAGCCATATAGAGGGGTCTATTGTATTCAGCGTATTTCTCGATTACTTGATTGATCACATGAAGATGGTCCACTGTGGAGTATCCTTGTCTGAACCCTGCTTGCTCTCTTGGTTGATTAAATTCAAGTGTTGCTCTTATTCTATTTGAGATAACCTTTGTGACTGTTTTGTATAGTGCTGAGAGTAGACTTATGGGCCTGTAGTTCTTCAGGTCTTTTACATCTCCCTTCTTGTGTAATAATAAAATGTTGGCATTTTTCCAACTTACTGGTACATTTGAAACTTTGAGGCATAGCGTGTCACTAATGGTTTTTCTACTGTATAGTTGCCATGGCAACCACAAGGTACTACCACGTGGCTGCTGTATGGGTATGTGTCATCATAATACCGAAGGTATGCAAAGAAGCTAAAAAAAAAAAAGCGAAAGTGCTCAAGGGCATTGCACACACTGGTGTAACTCCTTCCCTTGTCAGTGTGCTCATTAAGAGAGGATGCACTCTGAGATTTCAACAAATCTCTAACTATCCTTATACTTGATGGACTTGAATAATTTTTACAGTAATAGGTTTGCATAGCACTAAGCTCATTGTGAGCTAATTTCATGATTGCTTGTAGAAATGGTTCATGACACCTTTAAATTATCATGCTTGGTGAGCCTGACTTTGCAATGCACTTTAAACTCATACTGGAACCTTTGCATTATATATGCAGTGCTATGCAGTAATGTGCACGGTTTTTTTTTTTTTTTTTTGTAGAGTATTTGTGTTTGAGCTTGTGGGGCATTTTCGAAGGCAATGTTCAAAAACTAAATTAGATTGCTGGTAATGCTCCTGCAAGGTAGCCTATCTGAAATGGGCTGTTTGCACTTCTTGTTAGACTGCTGAGTTCGATATCATGGGCTCCTAGCTTGTTGAAGCAGCACTTCAATTAGCATGAAAAGCAAAAATGCTTGTGTACTTAAATTAAGGTACATATTCAAGAACCACAAGTGGTCAGAATGCTGCTGCACTATGCTTTAGTGTGTCTTTGCTGTGTCCTTGTCCAGTTGGTACATACCTTTTTCCCTTACAAGTATGGGCCAACTCACCCAGCAGAGAGTTTTATTGAGATGCAGCCCATGGTTTGGCATGTGAGACTTTAGAATTTATCTAGAATTTATCTTCTTAATTCATGTGCTAAGGTAGGTGACTATTTCAAAATGGTCATTGCTGTCCCCACAAAACCCCTATGAAAAATGGCTGCTATGTATGGCTGAGATTCACATTTCCCTGTTTAACAGAATTTACTGCTTCAATATATAAAGCACTTTTTCAGCCCTGTAAACATTGTGGTTAGTCCTGTTTTAGAAAGTTAACTCAAGAGAGTATATCTCTAAAGTGCAGCAGTAATCAAATCTGTTGTAGACGTGGACGCGACACACAGTGGTGGTTGCAGAGGGGAGGTCTGGATGTCCTGATCCCCCTCTAAGGCTTGTCCTGCATCTGTCCCTATGTCCATGCTCACGACACAGCATCGTCTGCTATCGTGAGAGAGAGTGAACAGCGTGTGCTGATTATGAAAACGCTCTTTCTGTAATGAACACTGTACCAGCTCGCAAGGAACGAGAACGCGATCTCGCCCGCGAGAGAAAATGCTGACGCAGGCAGCGTCTGCTAGTGAGTTTCTTGATTGAAAAAACCAACTGCTCATGCCGCACAACCAGTTCCCCAGCCGCACCATATATATAGGCACTGGATCTTGACCTGCAATGTAGTGCCGGTGGGAGATTTCTCCTGTGCATAGTTCAACAATAAAGATTCGCAGCATGCACGTTAACTACATAAGAGTAATCCAGAACTCAGCACGATCTACGATGTGGGAGCGGAGGAACCTTATAAAGGCCAGGAGGATGAATGACAACACGTGTGTAAATATACACACGCATTGTCACTTATTTACATGCGCGAGTGGGCAATTTCACGGGTGATTAAAGGTAACATCGAACGATCCCCAGTGCTTCGCCCACTTGTCATGGTTCACTTCGTGGAGATTTTGTGGATTTTTTTAATGTATGCTCCCAAGTGCAGGACGTATTTCAAAAACATCCACATTAAGAGACTTTTTAGCATTGTCAAATGTGCCATCTTGCATCTGAAAGCATGTGGACCGATTTCTTTGGGTGTTTATGCCCCATATTCAGCCTTAGGTATTGGACTTCCCCTAAGCTGACCCGCCTCTCAGAAAAATCCTGTATCCGCCCTGGCATTACGTACCGACCTTGAACTATCACCATTGAAAGAGCAATGCACATTGAAAACCCACACTCTTTGGCTATAGGTACCCACACTATTAACTGGAAATAGGAATAAGGACAACGCAATTAATAGAAGAACCCAAAGATAACTTCTCAAATATCTTACTCAATTTGTTGGCAATGAATCAGAATTGGTTACTACAGCTACAACAAAGTTTTTAAGAATTTTTTCACAAGACTATAATCATCACTAAAAAATGTTCCTTAAAAGGCCCGTCACCAAGCCACATGGCAAGTCTCAGTTATACACTGGAGGTTCTTAAGTGCCCAGTAGGGTGCGTCCTACCACAAGAATTTTTTCAAATTGGTTCATTATTAGCAGAGATAAAAATGTTTCAAATGGCGCAAAAACAGGATTTCAGGAGGCAAGAGTAACTGCCAGTACAACTCCCTTGCCACCTGCTGATGCTATGGAGTGGAGCAACAAAAAGACAAAAAAGAAAAGAAGGCCAAGTGTGCTATTGTGCCCACAGCTGGTAGTCTTCTCCGAGGAACGACCCACCAAAGCGCCGTCTCCCGTTTGGGCAAGTTCATGGTTTGGGCTGCCAACGTGAACCTTCAGTGAGTGTCACGTGTCACGATATTTAGTTACACAGGGTGCTGTAGCAGTGCGGAGCACCATCCTCTCACCTCTTGGCATGTTATGCTTGCAAAAAGAGAAAAACCGGCATTCGGTTTGAAACTTGAGTGCCTTTCGCAGCACGTAGCGATGTGGCTCTTGGAAGGCATGATTGTGAGCAAGCAATTTACGCAATGCATTTGTTAGCTCAAAATGGCCACACCTAGTGATGGGCCCTTTAAGACAACCATGACTGAAGTCACACAGCGAAATGGAAAAATTATAATGAATAGAAAGTGACAAAATTCTGATGGCTTTAGCCACGTATGCTCATTTTGAAGCTGCATTGCTGTAGTGAAGGAACCCTGAAACGGTTATGTAGATTTTGTGCTAACGCATCGAGCTGGCAGAATAAGTCTTTAGGATCATTAACTGACAGATTTGAGCTTCCTGTGGTGCCATACTTTCTAGGCTTTAAACGAGTAAATCGCTACAGATCATAGCAGCACTGTTCGCAGACACCGCTGCCCATGACATGTTGCATGGGGAGTGATGTCACATGTAAGTGACGTCAATATATGAGTGGATTCCCAATGAATGGATGTCCAACTTATGGCACATGTAATTCTTACAGTTTAATTGTGAAAAAATGTTGTTATGATAATTGGAACACTTTACAGTTTGTGTTGAGAAAACGGCAGCAGAAAGATAACACACAATCACTATTTACCACTACACTTGGCAATTTCTAGTGGACAGTGAGCATCCCCTGCCTGTGTTACATGGGAGGCATTCTATGTTTATAATGTGCTGCATGTTGCCATGAGCTGCACAGCCTGTGTTGACATCAAGGTTTCTTTTTGCTCCATCATGAGTTGCGCTTGCTACATCAAGCATGCCAATCATATGTGACATGTCAAGCTGCAGCATATTTTCTTGTGCAAGGCAGCAGTTGGTGAGAAGAGTCCCTGCAGCATATCAGTACTGTTAGCATCAGGCTCTCATTGTCCAATCAACATCAAGGCCATAACTCCCCCCGCTCCTCTATAAATCACCACAAGTCCCATATTCACATTTATTGGTGATCATTGCCTAAGGCTTTATTGTCTGCATACCTCATAGCATTCACATATTTTCAGTGTAAGAAGAGAATGTTTGCGTCCGGGGGCCACAGCATCCTAGACCTCCCCGTGATGAGCATGTATATAGGCAACATTCACTCATACTCACAAAAGTGTGCTTGGGGTGTCTTTTTGTTTCACAACAACAGTTGTCTACCTCATGCAGTTTGCTAGCGATATTGCTGCAAACCCAGCACTTCCTAGTCACATCGCTGAGAGGAAGGAAGCAAGCATGTTTTCAAGAAAGGAAATGTGAGCAAGCCACAAGGTAATTATTGTTGTGTGACAGAAATACTCTCCATTCCTTAAATACTCGACAAACTTTATTGTAAAGAAATAAGCTCTATGGCCACTGCAATCATTGCAGCACCTGCATGGCAGATATGTAGAGGTAAACTAGCTCAACCATGCACTCGTTCAGCTGCAGTTGGAAGTACAGCCATTGCCTGTGTGAATGCGGCCACTCAGCGAGTTGACAAATAAAAGCAGAGCATATAGGACAAGGGCAACACCATATTGCCCATAGTTCCTTGATATCACATGTTGCTTAACTTAGGGTGCATATGATTTGCTAATGTTGTTGCCTAAAGGCTAACACAGTTTCAAGAAACCTTTTCAGGGAAAGTTCACTTATTGGTAACTACTGGTTACACCGTGTAATGTCATGATGAACAGATTGTTGAGAATCATAACAAAGAGGAAGTGTCACCAGATGCCAACATTTCAACAAGTGGACTTGTATTCATTAGAGCAACAAGTCCACTTGTCAAAGCACTGGCTGTAGCAACATCCATTTTTCATTCTGTCATGAGAATGATGAATGTGAACTTATTGAAATGTTGGATCTAGTGATTTCTATGTTTTCCATTGTTTTCAACTATCTGTTCATCACTTCAAGCCTCGATCATCCCTTGAACTTTTTTTTTTTTTCATGTCATGTCATATATTATTATACAGTACTGTATCGGTGAACAAATCGCAAAGTACGATTTAGAACAGGGAATGTCGAAACGTTGGCTCCCGTGACATTCCCTGTTCTAAATCGTACTTTGCGATTTGTTCATCGATTCAAGCATCCATCTTCCCCTGAGCTTCTCTTCTAGTTTGGATTTATGCAGTACTGTATAATATACATGAGTGTGTTAAAGGGATTTTTCAGTGTCCGCTGATCTCCATGAAATTTTCAATATATATTCTCCTTGGTAATGTAATAATATATGCCAAGCCAGGTGGTCGCAAATAATTTAGTTTTCTTGAAAATGAATTTTTAAAATTTTTAGTGAATTCCCACGCGGGCCACCTTTTGTTTTTGACGTCATTACCTTCAACGCTGCCCACTCGAGCAGGCGGCCCGTAAAAAGCAAAACAGCGATACTTCAGCACACAAATTGTCGCTGTAATGTTCAGAAAAACTGGCATAACTCAATACATCGTTTGATGACATTTTTCTGGCACCAGCTACACATATTTCTGTGGTGGGGAGGCTGTGACAGACGCTGCTCAAAGCGTCTAACCGTTTTGGTTTGAACAGACGTTTCAGTCGGTAAATTATTTAACATTATTGGTGTGTTTCTCAGCAAACTGAACCACTCTGGCAGCCACAGGACTGTCAGTACTATTGGAAAACACCAATATCAGAACATGGTGTAAAAACTGCCGGAGTTCCCATTTAAGAAAGAAAATAGAAAAAGAAAATCACAGTTTTGCAAAAAGGGCGAAGCAATGAATGAGACAGCAATGCATGATATAATATATATGAAGTAAGACTAGCAGCTTTAGGGGCACTCTGAATTAATTATAGTGAATGTGGGCTTATTAAGTATGCAGGTGCGTAAAGTGTCATGTGACGGTAGAGCGGCAGGGACAATGGCCCAACAGAGCAGCGATCTAAGTCATGTTGTTTTGATGTCTTCTGGCACACACTTCACACCGCGCGACCGCACTAAGCAGTGTGCACTTTGCACCATCAAATCAAATCAAATCAAAATGAGTTTGATTGACCCAGAAACTTGACCTAGCACAGTGGCATCAAGCGAGCGCGTTCCTAGACGCATGCGCGTAACGGCTCCTGGAAGGGAGCACGTGATCAAGGCGCTACTACGCAGTACGCAGCACGTCTGGTGGCTGCCGCGCGCGATGGCGACTGCGCGAAGTCCGCAGTTGCTGCTCGAGCGAACCCCCTCCCACCCCCCTCCCCCTATATACTCGCGTTTTTTTATGCTCGTTATGGGCAGGGCATTTCCACTCCGCTTTGACGCAGGCCTCCCGAGCGAGGTGATGTTATCGCATGCGCCCTCCGAGCGACGGAGATGGGCCAGGCTCATATTTAATCTCTGCTTCGGCCGCCCCCGCTCGCATGCTTTTACCCGCGGATAGCAATGTGCGGGGGGTTGTTATCAGTTTGGACTTTATGCGGGACATGACAGCAACGATGACGCCAAAAAGCCGTCGAGGCTGTCCATATAATTGATCGCAATAAAAAGTCGTTGGAGGATGCACACGAGTTGTCTAGGGAGTATTCACTCGCCACGAAAGCAGTCAAATTAGCGCCGTTTTTGTTGCCGGTATCATTGTTTTCGTGCTATAGGCCAGAAGTGGTTGGTCACTAAGTGGAAGCTAGCATATCATATGGCCCTTTAATAATTTACACAAAGTGAAAAGCTTAAACACACCTGAAGTGTCATGATTTATGAATTGTCACGTGCTCACCATATGCAAGCCTGCAGACAGAGTAGAGGTTAAGGAGCTAGTGCTGAAAAAATTTCCATGTCACTGCCGTACATATATATGAGCAAAAAAAAAAAAAAAAACCGAATGGATGAAAAAAATAAAAACATGGTTGAAGAATGCTTGGACCATATATGGCTCAGACTGACAACATATTTCTCAGGGCAGCTCCTGCCAACAAAATAAACAAATAAAGTAGAAAATTGGTAAATTATAATTTAGGCTGGGATGGGCATCAAATCCAGGTCATCCGTGTGCAAGGTGAGCAGTCCCCAGCATTTTCTACGATCACACTGTGCTTCAGTGCTTAGAGAACCTACATACGAAACCACTTATTAAACTGTGTACCTACCAGCATAGGCATGCTCAGGGTCCTGCATGAGAAAGGGAAAGTCCCCCTTCCTTCCAATCCAGATTTTAGAAAATTACCTCTGCAAAAATACGTGCAATGCTGATGATGATGACCATTACACTCACTAAATTTAAGTCATAATTATAGATGTGCAGTTACTTTTTTCTTTAAAAGTGAGACACGTGAAATGTGTTTAATAATTTACACAAAGTGAAAAGCTTAAGCACACCCGAAGTGTCACGGAGACCGGTTGTTCAGAGAGACTCTGTTTGTTTTGAAAGTAGCTGAGAGGCGGGTTGAGAGTGGGTTGAATATACCCCATACCAGGGAGCTGTAAGTGACATAACCAGCTATTCTTTCTATTTTTTTTTTGAGAGCCTTCAGCAATTTTGTGCCTTACTTAATAGTCAGTGGAGGCCATGGCCCCCTTGGCTGACCCGGTGTGCATGCCTATGCGTACCAGTACAGCCATTGTTATGAGCACAAAAAGCTTTGCACTTACACACATTAAATTGAGAAGGCGCCACCCCTCCATGATTGTGCTCATCTTTCAGACCATGGCAGAGGTTATGAGATACAGCCCAGCATAAAGTACAGCTTCAATGCTGCATCGCCCCGCCACAGTGGTCTAGTGGATGGTACTTGGCTGCCAATCCAAGGGTCGCGGGATTGAATCCCGGCTGCGGCGGGTGCATTTCAATGGAGGCGAAATGTTGAGGCCTGTGTACTGTGCGATGTCAGTCCGCATTAAACAAAACCCCAGGTGGTCAAAATTTCCTGAGCCCTCCATTACGGTGTCTTTCATAGTCACAGCTGGTTTTGGGACATACCCCAGAAATCAATCAATCAATGCTGCATTTTGATTGGCTTTTTACAACAGGTGATGCTTCTTTCCTGGCAATGAAAATTGATCTTCCACTAAATTACAGTGAAGCTGTTTTTCTGTCATGTGACGTATGCATTTTTGCAATACAGAAATCCTCCAGATGCATGGACAAGCAACA